>SJYV01016732.1:0-243529 GCA_006410875.1 Neotragus pygmaeus | reverse complement strand
GAGAAGGCAATGGCACCCCACTGCAGTACTCTTGCCTGGAAAATCCCATGGATGGAGGAGCCTGGTAGGCTGCAGTCCATGGGGTCACAAAGAGTCATTCATGACTGAGCGACTTCACTTTGACTTTTCACTTTCATGCATTGGAGAAGGAAATGGCAACCCACTCCAGTGTTCTTGCCTGGAGAATCCCAGGGACGGGGAGCCTGGTGGGCTGCTGTTTATGGGGTCGCACAGAGTTGGACACGACTGAAGCGACTTAGCAGCAGCAGCAGCGCAGTCCCCATCCTCCTGCAGATGGAAACTGAGTCTGGAGAACAGAGACTTGATCCCAGGCCCCACGGTGGGGTGGCGGCAGAGGCCGGCAGCTGGGAGTCTGGCAGAGGTCCTGGTTCCCTGCTTCCCAAACCTTGGGACGCGGGAGCCACACTTGTTATTGTTGTTCACTTGCTCAGTCTTGTTGAACCCTCCATGGACTGAAGCCTGCCAGGCAAGGGATTTCCTAGGTAGGAATACTGGAGTGCATTGCTCTTTGCACCTCTAGGGGATCTTCCTGATCCAGGGATCGAACCCGCATTCCCTGCATTAGCAGGTGGATTCTTTACCGCTGAGCCACCAGGAAAGCGTCTGGAACCATGCAGTAGCGTTAGTCGCTCAGTCATGCTGGACTCTTTGTGAACCCATGGACTGTAGCCCACCAGGCTCGTCTGTCCATGGAACTCTCCAGGCAAGAGAGTTGCCGTTTCCTCCTCCAGGGCATCTTCCGGACCCAGGGATTGCACCTGGGTTTCCGGCACTTCAGGCAGATTCTTTACAGTCTGAGCCACCAGGGAAGCCCTGGAGCCATGCCGCCTGCGTGCACATCTCGGCTCCTTTTCTTGACCTTAGGAAAGCTGTCTTTCTGTGCCCCAGTCTTCTCAAACGTGAAACGCGAAGAACAGTAGCGCAAACCTCATAGGATGTTTAGAGAACTGAATGAATCCCGTAGATGGCGAGTGCTTAGACCTGTACCCAGCAAGCAGGAGGGAGGGTGAACTGTTGTACTGACCACCAGTGAGCAGTAACCTGGGAGTGGCACCAGGGTGAGGCAAGGTCTCCTGTTGGCCTGGGCCAAGAGAGTTCTGGGCTTCCCTCGTGGCTCAGCGGTAAAGAATCCGCTTGCCAGTGCCTGCTAATGCAGGAGATGTGAGTTCGATCCCTGGGTCAGGAAGAGCTGGAGAAGGAAATGACAACCCACTCCAGCATTCTGGGCTAGAAAATCCCACAGACGGAGGAGCCTGACAGGCTACAATCCAAGGGGTCGCAACGACTAGGACACCACTGAGCAGCTAAACGGCCACAGGAGAGTTCTGCCTGTGGCCACTTGGTTGCTTTGGCCCTGGCTGAGTCTGAGCGGCTGATGACACCACCCCCTCCCCACCGCTGCTGGTCCTGAGTCACACAGGGTGGCTCTTCTCAGAAATGGAGCCAATGCGCCCTTTTGCTGCCCTCCCACCAGGCTGTTTGAGTGAGGGCTGAATTCACTGTCCAGGCCTGAGGGCAGGATGAGTACCTGTCCAAGGAGACTTAGTCTGTGCTGTAAGATGGTGGGGGGAACCTCAAAGCTGTGGGACTCCAGTGGGGTGCAGAGTGGTGGGTAATGGACTTTGAGGCCAATGTAAGGGGTGGCTGGCTGTCCTGGGGACCTGAGGGACACAGAGGACCATGAGGGTCAGGCTTCCAAACCCTCTTCTTTCATTCCATAGATATTCCCAAGGGGGCTGTGGGGGCTTCAGCCACCAGGGACCTCTCAGACCTTCTGAGGAAACAGCCCAGGGTTGGGGTCTGGGAAGGCTTCTCCAAGGAGGCAGATCAGATTTCATGGGTAGAGATAGAAAGGAAGATATCCCTGCACGGGAACAATGATGCAAAACCTGGGGATGGGGAGTGGATAGTTAGTGGTCCGTGTGACAGAGTCTTAGGGCAAGAAGGAGGTGGGGCTGGGAGGGGAGGGGCCTAGGAACTCAGCTTTGTCCTCAGGACTGAAAGGAGCCACAAAGGACCTGTGGCTGAGCCATCATCTTCACTCACTAGCAGAAAGATTGGAGTGGATGGGCCTGGGGTGCCAGGGCCCAAACCTGGGCAGCAGCCCTCACTCCCTGACCCCTGCCACCCGTCTCGTCCCCAGGAGGCCTCCAGTCGGAACCTGGTAACCCTGCGTGTGGACTCCAGTGGCTTCTTCCTCTACTGGACGGGACCCAACATGGTGAGGGTGGCGCTGGCACAGCTTGCGTGGGTCCAGGGCCCCTGCCCCAGACCCCCCGAAACCATTCCCTGCCCCTTCCCGTGGGGGTGGGGCCCCGCTGCTGCCTGACCTCTCCCACAGTTCCCTGGACAGGAAGTGCTACGGGTGGGGGCGAAGACTGGGGCTACAGCAGGGGGCGAGCACTCCCTGGCCCGGGTGGGTAGCTTGGGGGCTTCCGGCTGTCACTCTGGAACCTCTCAGACCCACCGTGGCGTCTGGTTTCCCCAGGAGGTGGACACACTGGACATCAGTTCCATCAGGGACACCAGGACGGGCCGCTATGCCCGCCTGCCCAGGGTGAGTGAAGGGGCCCAGGTTATGGATGGGAGTGAGGCCACAGGGGAAGGGCACAGCCCTCTTCACCCATGGCTCTCCCTTACTCAGGACCCCAAGATCCGGGAGGTGTTGGGCTTTGGGGGCCCTGATGCCCGGTTGGAGGAGAAGCTGATGACAGTGGTGGCTGGGCCAGACCCGGTGAATACAACATTCTTGAACTTCATGGCCGTGCAGGATGATACAGCCAAGGTGGGCTGGGATCGATGGCTGGGCCTGGGGGAGCTACTGCCTCACTTGCTGAGTCAGCCATCACTTAGTAGGCACCTGCTGTGTACCAGGCTGTTCTCTGCCCCTTTTTCTAATCATCCTCTGACGAAGCAGTTTTTAAGCATTTCCTGTGTATCCAACAGTGGCTGAGCCAGCCGCTCTGTCCCCCATTCACCCCCTGCCCCTGGATCCTGACCCCTCAGGTCTGGTCTGAGGAGCTCTTCAAGTTGGCTATGAACATCCTGGCTCAGAACGCCTCCCGGAACACCTTCTTGCGCAAAGCGTGAGCCCTGGGCCTGCCCTGGGGAAGTGCCGGGCAGGAGTGCATGGTGGGGGGTTCAGGAGGCTGTGGTCCCAGGGCGTGACCCTCCCACCTATCTCCCCAGATACACGAAGCTGAAGCTGCAGGTAAACCAGGATGGACGGATTCCAGTCAAGAAGTGAGCACCCCTGTCCCTCCTCAGCACCTCCTCTGCCGTTCTGACCTTGGTGACCTTTGCCCCACTGACCCTAACTCCTCCCATCTGCTCAGCATCCTGAAGATGTTCTCAGCGGACAAGAAGCGGGTAGAAACTGCACTGGAATCCTGTGGCCTCAATTTCAACCGAGTGAGGGGCCTGGGGACAGGAGTTGGGCGGGTCTCACAACAGCCCCGTGAGGGCTGGCTGACCCTGGGTTCTGACTCTCCACTCCTGGCCCCTAGAGCGAGTCCATCCGGCCTGACGAGTTTTCCTTGGAAATCTTCGAGCGGTTCCTGAACAAGCTGTGTCTGCGGCCGGACATCGACAAGATCCTGCTGGAGATGTGAGCAGGGCTGACCTGCCCACTGGCCCCCGTGTGCTATGTCTGACCTCTGCCGGCGGCGGCATTCCTTCCAGTCCGGGGGAGGGAGGGGGGCGGGGAGGCGGAGCTCNTCTCCTGCATTGCAGGTGGATTCTTTACCAGCTGAGCTACCAAACTCTGCATGTGAGTAGCAGCTATTCAGAATAGAGTGCAACCAAATAAGCAGGGGAGGGGGCTGGGCAGATGAGGCCTTATCCTTGGGTCTAAATCCAGTCTGTCTTTATAGGGGACAACATGCCAACTGCCAAGCAACTAGCTGACATTGGCTACAAGACCTTCTCCACCTCCATGATGCTCCTCACCGTGTATGGGGGCTACCTCTGCAGTGTCCGAGCCTACCACTATTTCCAGCGGCGCAGCTCCCAGCGCCAGGCTGCAGAAGAACAGAAGACCTCAGGAGCCCTATAGAATTGCGGAGCTTTTTTCCTTGAGCAGAGAGGCCTGAGGCATGCTGTGGAAAGACTGCACCTGCAATCATTTCTGAGTCAAGAAGACCAGGGCCTTACTGGCTTTTGAACTCTGTGGATAATGCCCATGTTTTCTCTGGTACAGCCAGTTTGGAGAGGGTATCGAATCAAAACAGGAATGGGAGGGTGAGGCACACCTATAGCCATTAAATACTTTGCCATATCTGTGTCTTGGTGCTTTTGTTTACTTGAATAGGGTGTGGACCACAGAGGTGGAGCCTTGACTACCCGTTTTCTAGTCACAGATTAAAGAGTTCCATATCTTGAAAGTGAAAGTGAAGTCACTCAGTCGTGTCTGACTCTTTGCGACCCCAAGAACTGTAGCCTATCAGGCTCCTCCGTCCGTGGGATTTTCCAGGCAAGAGTGCTGGAGTGGATTGCCATTGCTCTGCCTATTAAGTAGTTCTAGGGGTAGTAATCTCAACTCTCATGATCTCAATGAAAAGACTGCCCCAGCACCTGTATAAATCCCCTGAGAAGACTCCGTAAAGACCAAGGTCTTTTTTGGTCAGGGGCCATTTCTGGACCAGTTACTATGTCCAAGTAATGGGGTTCTGTGGTCAGCATGGCCACACGTGTCAAAGGAGGCAGAGACTCCTGTTTAGTAGCTGTATCAAAATTGCCTGAAGTAGAAGAGGGATAGTTCTTAAAATGTGAAGGACTTTTGGACAGCTTATAGTGTTGCGGTCTATCTCCTTAGGGACAGTGGGTATAAGCATCAAGTTCAATTTCTCTTCTTGCAAAGAGGATATGAAAGAATAGCTTTTGAGGTAAAACCCAACTATGAAGAGAGACTTACCATTTCATTTTGAGCTTGTTCATATCATTCTCGGTAATTGCCCAAATAACCCCTGTAGACACCTGTCCTCTGCTCTCATGTACACACTGCTCTGACCTTTGTCTCTCTATTCCTAAACCTATCACCTGAAAGCCCTGTTCTAGGATTTAAAAACTCAGCTTTCCTATATCCTCAACCCTTTTCCTCTCATCCTTTCTGGACATGCTAATGAAGGACTTCACTGACTTCTCACTTGCCTGTATAGTAGGATCATGGTTCTCAGCTCCCCAATGCCACTTGCAGTAAAACTAGTCTTTTCTGAGGAGTGTTATATTCTCATTTTCACAGTTTTAAAACTTGAAGACTTTAACTCTGTGGATTCCTTCTCTTCCCATCTGTTCCTTTTTGGCCAAATCAGCGTCCCTATCCAGCCTGTGCCCAGAGCCAATCCTCTTAATAGCGCCCCTGCCTCCAGCCTCACCCTTAGCCCCAGACCTTGTTCCTTTAGTTATCTAATTCACCCTCTTCCTTCTTAGTAGATACGCTTGCTTAAGTGGTAGTTCTAATTTAAAAGACTGGTTTGAAGTTGAATGAGAGAATTCATATTAAGTTTAATACTCTGGTACATGACAAACAGTAAGTGTCAGCTATTCACACCTGCTGCTGACCTCCACACCTGCATCTTCCAGGCTGACCTTTTGAGCTTCAGATACAACCAGTTGCTTGCTATATCCACTCGAATGTATAGTCCTCTCTTACGTGACATGTCCAAAACTAAGCATTTCTTTGTATCTCCAGGACCTATTCGTGTTTTTTCCCCCTTATTTTCACTATCATCTACGTCAGGAATATAGGGGTTTTATTACATTATTCCCTGATCCTACTGCCAACCAAGTAATTGTCTTACTAATTTTTACCATTTAAACATCCATTTGTTCAGTTCTACACTTGTCATTTCTTGCTTACACTTTTGAAGAAGACTTTTAGTTCATAGTTCCAATCTTGACCTCATCAGATTTGCTACATTGTTATCTGATAATTAGATCTATATTGGCAACAAAGGGAGATCATGGCATTTTCCTACTTCAGATCCCCTCTGAAGCTCAACCATATCAGCTTAACCACATCAGGTTGAGAATCGCTGACCCAGGGACTTCCCTGGTAGTCCAGTGGCTAAGACCAGGCTCCCAATGCAGGGGGCCCAGGTCATGGTCAGGGAACTAGATCCCTTATGCTACCACTAAAGATCCCACATACTGCAACAGAGATTGAAGATCTTGCATGCCACAACTGAGAGCCAGCGCAGCCAAGTGAGTTAAAGAAGCCCTCACCTATATGGTCAAGTCCAGACTCCTTAGTATGGTGCATCCTCAGGTCCTTCAGATTTGACTCACTTTTATGTTCCGACCTCACCCTTTGTGTTCTCGTAACATCAAACCCCTTGTGTGGCTGCATGTTGTGTCTTGCCTCCAAGCTTGTTCGTGCTTTCTCTTTAAATGGAACCTCCTTTCCATCTTCCTGTATCCTTTTTCCAAAAAGGTTTCTCTGACCCTTCACCCTCCCATGCTGGGCCAAATATCTATAGAAGACACCACTTTTTCTCTTAAAAAAAAAAAATCTTTAAAAGCACAGATAGTTAAGACAATTTTGAAAAGAAAAGATGGGTTGGGGCTACCAGACCCACTTAAGCTAATAGTAATTAAGTGTTGTGGTATTAGTACAGGAGCAGACAAATAGACCAATGGCATACAAAAATAGACACAGATCAATGTCTATATCTATATATATATGAGAAATTGAATATGAGAAGATACATCACAAACCCATAGTCTCTGTTGTTATGGATACATAGGTGGTTGTAAAAGTATAAAAAAATGGATTGCAAGGACAACAGTAGTCATTATATTGGGGATGAGAAAAGGTGGAACAGGGTAGAGACTGAAGGAAGCCTTAGATGGAAACTGTTTCCTCTATTCACAAAGCTTTGAACACCAGATATGTTTTTCCCACACCAATCAATGTTCCAACTCACCAGACACAATGTCCTTAGTTCAATTCTGCCACTAAGTTACCTGGAGTTAACACAGACACCACAGGTTAAGGGCCTCAATCCCAGAAGACTACCCCCAACTTGAGATATCATTCACAAGTGGGTCTCCAGATTACCCACTTTTGCCTGACAGCTATAGATCAATTCCCACGACTCCTGCTCAGGCTTGACAGTTTGCTATGAAGACATATAACTGAACTCAGAGAAACTATTATTACCAGTTTATTATAAAAGATAGCACTCAGGAACAGCTAAATGGGAGCGATCCCTAGGGCACAGCACCCTATCAGCACCTCAGTGTGTTCAATCCAGGAGCTCTCTGAACCCCACTGTTAAAGAGTTTTAATGGAGGTTCCATTATATAAGCATGATTGAATCATTAGTCATCTGAAGATTAACTCAGTCCCTAGCAGCTCTCCCCTCCCAGGAGATCAAAAGAGTAGGGCTGAAAGTTCGAGCCTTCTAACCTGTCTTTTCTGTTTCCTCTGGCAACCAGCTTCCATCCTGAAATTACCTAGGGGCTCACCACGAGTACTCATTAGCAAATAAAGACACATCACTGCAGATTCCCAAAGGTCTTAGAGGCTCTGTGCCAAGAACCTGGAACTAAGACCAAAGATATATTATATCACATCACAGGTCTATTAATTTTTTTCTTTTACAAATAAGATTTGAAGACAAAATGTTAAGAGGTATTAATTCTGGGAATTGGAAGTATGAGAGCATGTAATATTATGCTTTTCTCTTTTTATTCCAGTTTCTCAAAAAGTTGAGGGGAGAAAAATACTTTTGATAGCTTCCTGTTTACTACAGAGGTTCTCAGCAGAAGTGGCACTTCCCCGCTAAACACACACACGACAAAGGTGAAAGCGTTTTGATTGTTGCAATGATTGGGAAGCATCTCTGGCATTTGGTAGGTGGAGGCCAAGGATGCTAGACTTCTTACAGTGCCTGGGATAGTCTTGCACAACAAACTGTCCCAAGTCCTACACAGCTATCAAATGTCCCCATAAATATTTAAGTGAAAAAACAATTTATAATTAGCTGAGCATATAACCTCACACAAAGTATTTTTGGTACAGTTTTTGGTATACTCTGAATTCTCTAGGTATGCAACTACTGTATAAATGAAGGGGAGATTGTACACTATTTGTTTTATTTAGAACTCTTGTTCACCATTAAAAAAAAAAACCATTTCACTGATGGCAGAGCCTGTTCCTGGCATTTGGCTCTCAACACGATAGTATCAGTCTCCATTTGTAGCCCTTATATTCATCATGGTGAATGTACAAAAGTGCAAGCATCTGACTGCTAATATAACTGCCCAATATTTATGTATGGAAATAATTTTATTATAAATTCTTTTTAAAAAGTATTCTTTATATTACTATAGGATATTATGCTGATTTTTAAAAATTCCGTGTGCTAAGTTAAATGTTAATTGCATTTAAGGATAGTAAAGTGAGTGTTACAAATATATGTTATACAAAGTAGATGGTTTAGAAATAATCCATTCATATTTGGTTGACATCTTCTATGGTACTGGGTGATGGTTCAATTCATTTCAACTTGGCTAGGCTGGGGTGCCTAGTTGTTTTGTGAAACATCAATCAATTTTTAGGTGTAGCTAACATATCAGCCAACTTGGAGTAAAGCACATTGTCCTCCATAATCTGGATGGGCCTTACCCAATCAGCTGAGGCCCTAAGAGCAAGGACAGAGTTCTTAAAGAAGGAATTCTGCATCAAGTCTGTAGGATATAAACCCTACCTGAATTTCCAGCCTGTGGATCTTACCACACCCAATCAGCTCAGGCCCTAGGAGCAAGGACAGAGTTCTTAAAGAAGGAATTCTGCATCAAGTCTGTAGGATATAAACCCGACTTGAGTTTCCAGCCTGTGGATCTTAAGACTGTAACATCAACTCTCACCTGGATTTTTGGCCTGCTGGCCTGCTCTACAGATCTCAGACTTACCAGTCCCTACAATTGTATTAGCCATTCCTTGAAATAAATCTTACTCTCACTCTTATTCTCTCTTTAATGTATTAGTTTTGTTTCTCTGGAGAATTCTAGTAGAGTAGCAATATATAGTATGCCAATATGTATCTGTCCAGTCTTATTTCCTGCCTAGGTTCAGTCCTCACCTGCCTCATTTTCACTTGGAGTACCTACTGTCTTTTCAAATACAGCTTGTCAAAATCTAATTTCAAAAAAAAACCCAGAAAACCTAATTTCAAGCAACTGTTTGTTATTTACTACCCTGTGCCCGAGGTCAGGGGCGGTGGTCAAGAGGAGCTACCCTGCGCCCGAGGTCAGGGGCGGCGGCCAAGAGGAGCTACCCCGAGCCTGAGGTAAGGAGCAGCGGCTGTGCTTTGCTGGAGCAGCTGTGAAGAGATACCCCACGTCCAAGGTAGGAGAAACCCAAGTAAGACGGTAGGTGTTGCGAGAGGGCATCAGAGGGCAGACACAGTGAAACCATAATCACAGAAAACTAGCCAATCTGATCATACGGACCACAGCCTTGTCTAACTCAGTGAAACTAAGCTATGCCGTGTGGGGCCACTCGAGATGGGCGGGTCATGGCGGAGAGGTCTGACAGAATGTGGTCCACTAGGGAAGGGAATGGCAAACCACTTCAGTATTCTTGCTTTGAAAACCCCATGAACTTGCAGCCATGAAATTAAAAGATGCTTACTCCTTGGAAGGAAAGTTATGACCAATCTAGATAGTATATTAAAAAGTGGAGACATTACTTTGCCAACAAAGTTCCGTCTAGTCAAGGCTATGGTTTTTCCTGTGGTCATGTATGGATGTGACAGTTGGACTGTGAAGAAAGCTAGGGTNACTTCCCAGATGTTTTTATCCTCTTACACTCTCTGTGCAAGATGCCAGCTATCGTTTAAATCATTTCGAACTCCAGACTGCTTCATTAACAGAAATAAAATCTGCCTTGGAATTTCTGGGGACTCTGAATATCAACAAACCTGCTGAAGGGTGTGTGCATGCTCAGCTGCTTCAGTCGTGTCTGACTCTTTGAGAAGCTATGGACTGTTGCCTGCCAGGCTCCTCTGTCCATGGGATTTCTCAGGCAAGAAAACTGGAGTGCGTTGACACTTCCTCCTCCAGGGGATCTTCCCGACCCAGGACTCAAACCCCTGTCTCTTATGTCTCCTGTATTTGCAGGTGGATTCTTTACCACTGTGCCACCTAGGAAGTTAGAGTAAGAGGAAAGAGGAAAAGAAAGAAAAGAATAAATGAGGGAGAGAGAATGAGAATTACACAACAGCCTGAACTTGGAGACTGGATGGCCACTTCTTGACTGAAGGGCATTTTTAGGGCTGTTTTAGAATTAGACATCTCTAGGGTTTTGTTCAGTGTTAAACCTTATAGACTTCAGATAAGGATATGACTGACAAACTTTAGTTAAAAAAAGACTGAATTCAGTCACCAATAATAGCTTGATCAGGAAATTCACTTATAGTCCATGAACCTCAGTGTCCTTGTCTGTAAGATGGAGATAATAATAAAAATATGTTTAGTGATAATGTGTGTACATGCCACTGTGTATTAGTGATAAATATAGCTTAAAGTCAATACTTGTTTATAAGAAGTTAAGTATATAGGTAAATATTACATAACTATTATAAAGTATATTATGTCATTAAAAGTATATATTAAAATTAATTTTTATAGTATTATTTTATATAATGTTGCTTTAATGTTAATTTATCTGAATAAATGTGAGCCATTTCTGGTTCATAATATGTGCTCCATATATACTAGCTGAATAAATGAGTGAATAAATAAATAAATGAAAATTACACTGTAATATAAAAAAGTCTGCACTATACATTCATTTCTTCTGATCCTGAGCGTACCCTAAGTCCCTGAGAATCCTGAAAGACAGGAAGTGTCACATCAACATTTGGTTGGGGATGCTGCTTGGTTAATCATTAACTGTTCAGAAAGAAATTGGCAAGATTTATTCACATACCTAGGTTTATAAGTGATGTCTCTGTGTCATCCTACAAAGATACTGACCTGGATTTTCTGGGGGCAGNTTCCGTCTAGTCAAGGCTATGGTTTTTCCTGTGGTCATGTATGGATGTGACAGTTGGACTGTGAAGAAAGCTAGGGTGCCAAAGAATTGATGCTTTTGAACCGTGGTGTTTGAGAAGGCTCTTGAGAGTCCCTTGGACTGCAAGGAGATCCAACCAGTCCATTCTAAAGGAGATCAGTCCTGCGGGTGTTCTTTGGAAGGACTGATGGTAAAGCTGAAACTCCAGTACTTTGGCCACCTCATGCAAAGAGTTGACTCATTGGAAAAGACTCTGGTGCTGGGAGGGATTGGGGGCAGGAGGAGAAGGGGACAACAGAGAATGAGATGGCTGGATGGCATCACCGACTCGATAGACGTGAGTTTGAGTGAACTCTAGGAGTTGGTGATGGACAGGGAGGCCTGGTGTGCTGCAATTCATGGGGTCGCAAAGAGGCGGACACGACTAAGCGACTGAACTGAACTGAGTATGAACTGTATGTATTTAATTAAAAAGAATTTTAAAAAATAGACTTATGTGCTGTCAAATTAAGATGAAGGAATATAATTAAGTTCATTGGTTATTACACTAATTATCCAATGGACTGGATTCTCTCATTAAAAGACAAAATCTAATAGATTTGGGCTAAAAAGGCAAATCCAAAATATATATAGTTTCCGATACACATACTAATACAGAGAACTTGAAAATAGATGGGTAAGACGTATCAGATAAATGCAAACCAGTGTAAAGCAACAGTGGTAATATTAAGAAAAGTTAAAAAACACTAAATGGAATAAATAGATCATTTGGTAACATAAAAAGACATAAATTACGAAGGGTGGTTATCAAAAATTTGTCTGCAACTAAGAGACTAAAGGAAAAAGGAATACAGGGAATAAAGGAATAAAGGGAGAACAGGATAAAAATACAATTGTAGTGAGAGTCTGTACTATACTTTGTTCAGAACTGAACAGCACTAGAGGAATAAAAACAGAAGAAATGAATAATACAAACAACAAACCTGATACACAAGTATGTGTATATATAATAAATACAGAACAGATAATTTTCTGTGTCTATAGAATAGTTATAAACATTATTTAGCTACTCAAAAATTTTTTTAAAGAATTTAAAAGTAGAAATTTTATAGATGGTATTCTCTGATCACATCCAATAAAATTATAAATAAATGATAACCTCAACTACTTGGAAATGAAATATTTCTGGGAAACCTTCAAATCAAAGAGAAAAAACAAAACTGAAGATTTTTACCTTCTTTAAAAGCAATAAAACAATATTTCATTCAAAACTTCAAGACACAGCCCAAGGTCATGTCAGGAAACATGCCCTTAAATGCCTGCGCAAGGAAAAAAAATGGTAATGGGCTTTAAAAATAGAGATGAACACTTGACCCACTGGCTACTGGGTCAAGGTCAAATTCCCTATCATGATATTTAAGACCTCTTTTGCACTCCCAAGCAACCAACCCTTTCACAGCACTTTTAATATTTAAATAATACAAGGAATCTTTTATTAATGAATGGCAATACAAGTTTGTATACTCTTTTCCTTCAAAAATTTTAAATGTCTATATCTTCTTACCTAGTTATTTCTGTGCTAGGACTCTATCCACCCAACTGTATGATATATTCATTCAAAGGTATCTGCAGTATTATGTTAATAGTAAAGAAACTTAAATAAGCTCAGGAATTAGTTAACAAATAATGGTATACTCATAAAATGGAATAAGTAAAACCCAGCAAAATATGTATGGTATAGTCTCTCATTTTTGTTTTAAAAGAAACACATTTGTATACACTTGGTTATCTGGTAAGTGGTCTCAGAAGACTATATACCAAACTGTTAATAATGATTAGGGTGAAAGGAGAGGTCAGGTACTTAATTAGTTGCATTTTTTACAATAAGCATATCTGATTTTTATAATAAAAATATTTTTTGAGTTATAAACATATGAAAGCTGAAGGAACTTAGAAATAACACTTATATACTTATTCCTCAGTTTTAACTGACTTATATTGCCACACTTGCTTCAACAGGTTTTTTGTTTAAGGGGAAAAAAGTGTTCATTTGTATCATATCTACTAATTTTTAAGTTTCTTGAGGTACATGAATATATCCTCAATGAAACATATTTTCAAATATAGACAAATCATTGTCCCTCTGCCCCTTACCCAACACCCTTCCTATTTCCCTACTCAGAAATTACCTGTGTTAAGTTTGGTTTGTACCTATTACCATTTTCAATGTGTTTACATGTACATAAAGAAATACATGTTGGTTGAATTATCTTTTCTCTGGTCTCTTCAACTATTCAGAGGCCAAAGCCTCAGGAGAAAAGGACTAATGGGCAGAGCTTGGGACTCCACAGCTCTCCCCACTCTGTGTTAGGATCAGCTTTGGTAGCAGAGCTACAGCTTGTCCTGGGAACCCTGCTGTAGGGAGAGAACAGCTATACCAAGAGCCACAAGGAATACATCCATACCCGTGCAAGCCACAATTCCTTACAATAAATTATCACTAGCAAAGAAAGTCATGTTATTGCTAGAAAGTTTCATACTATTTCCTAAACATCTTTCATAGAAGCCAGTTGAATGAAGGTAGATTCCCAATCTACTTTTATAGGCCTAGGGCTTATGGCTAAACTCTTCCTGATGAGGCCTGCCTTACAAGAGACCTTACTGAGCTAAAAGGAAAAACAGAATTGTATGCTGATGGCTGAGGTGAAGGTGGTATAGATAACCTTACTGTTTATAGACCTATGCCAATTCATAGGCCTCCTTTTAAAACAGCCATTTCCTTTACCTCTTTAAGGTCAGGTCCTAAGTCCGAGGATAACCCTCTCTACAACTGGTTTTAGAAAACTCTTGCTGCTTAAAACTTTGTGCCTCCCATGATCTACCAGCTAAAATTTAACTCTAGCCTGATAGTCAAGGTTCTTCACAATCCGGTCCCAAGTTCAGTTCAGTCGCTCAGTCATGTCCGACTCTTTGCAACCCCATGAATCGCAGCACACCAGGCGTCCCCNCATGATCTACCAGCTAAAATTTAACTCTAGCCTGATAGTCAAGGTTCTTCACAATCCGGTCCCAAGTTCAGTTCAGTCGCTCAGTCATGTCCGACTCTTTGCAACCCCATGAATCGCAGCACACCAGGCGTCCCCGTCCATCACCAACTCCCGGAGTTCACTCAGACTCGCCTCCATCGAGTCAGTGATGCCATCCAGCCATCTCATCGTTGGTTGTCGCCTTCTCCTCCTGCCCCCATCCCTCCCAACATCAAAGTCTTTTCCAATGAGTCAACTCTTCGCATGAGGTGGCCAAAGTACTGGAGTTTCAGCTTTAGCATCATTCCTTCCAAAGAAATCCCAGGGTTGAAAGCCACCTTCTTATTTTCATCTCTTGCTACTTTGGTCCAACTCCAACAGATTAGAGTTCCCTGAAAATGCCACATACTTGTTTTTACATTAGAAAAGCTTTTTAAAATTATTCCAAACGTATTGAAGACCACCAAAAATAAAATTTCATATGAAATGCATACTCTCCCTCCATAAAGATAAGCAGTATCCATCCTTGTATGTTTCTGTATGTTTACTACAGAAATACCCTAAATATGTTTTTGGGTTAAACAAGTAATGTAACTTTGCATCAGATGGGACACACACACATATATATTTTTTTGCAGCTTGCCTTTTTCACTCAACATTATGCTTCTGATATTTATCCTTTGCAAAGTTTAATTTTATGGTCGAGTTGGCCACAGAAGATCCAGCCAGTTGGTTAGAGTATTCCTGGTGCATCTGAGAGGGTGTTTCTGGATGACATCGATATTTGAGTCTATAGACTGAATAAAACAATTGCCCTCCCCAGTGTGGTTGGGTCTTATCCAATCCATTGACAGCCTAAATAGAAAAGGCAAAGTAAGCTCATACAAGGCTTCCCTGGTGGCTCAGTGGTCAAGTCAAGAATCTGCCTTTCAGTGCAGGAGACACAGGTTTGATCCCCAGTCCGGGAAGATCCACTGCAGAAGGAAATGGCAATTCACTCCAGTACTCTTGCCTGGAGAATCCACGGACAGAGGAGTTTGGCAGGCTACAGTCCATGGGGTCAGAGAGTCAGACACAACTTAGCAACTGAATAACAACAAGCTCATACAAATCAACATAAAAAGCAACCCGATGGACAGAAGACCTGAATAGACGTTTTTCTAAGGAAGATATCCAGATGCCCAAAAGGCACATGATGCTCAAAACTGCTAATCATCAGGGAAATGCAAATCAAAACTACAATGAGATATTACCTCACACCTATCAGAATGGCTACTGTCAAAAAGACCACAAATAAATGTTGGCAAGGATGTGGAGAAAAGGGAACCCCAGTACACTGTTGGTGGGAATGTAAACTGGTACAGCTATCATGGAAAGCAGTATTGGAGGCTCCTCAATAAACTAAAACTGAAACTACCATATGGTCCAGTGATTCTACTCTTCGG
This sequence comes from Neotragus pygmaeus, assembly GCA_006410875.1. Taxonomy (NCBI): domain Eukaryota; kingdom Metazoa; phylum Chordata; class Mammalia; order Artiodactyla; family Bovidae; genus Neotragus; species Neotragus pygmaeus. Next base: position 228,017 of record SJYV01016732.1, on the reverse strand, counting down.
TATAAACCTGAGGAAAATGAAAACACTAATTTAAAAGATAACATGCACCCCAATGTTGATAGCAGCACTATTTATAATAGGCAAGATATGGAAGCAATCAATATGTCCATCAACAGATGAACAGATAAAGATGTATTATACACACATACATAGAAAATGGAATATTACTCAGCCAAAGAGAAGAATGAAAATTTGCCATTTGCAACAGCACAGATGGACTTGAAGGGTATTATGCTTAGTGAAATAACACAAATACTCTATGTTATCACTTATATGTGGAGTCTTTTAAAAAATATATATGTCAAACTATCATAAATCAATAACACTTTAATTTTTTAAATTAAGAAATATTTATTTGACTGACCAGGTCTTAGTTACAGCATGTGGGATCTTCAGTCTTTAGTTGTGGCATGTGGGATCTAGTTCCCTGACCAGGGATCAAACCCAGGTCCCCTGCATTGAGAGTGCAGAGTCTTGGCCACTGGATCACCAGGGAAGTCCCTTTAATATTTTTAAAAGATAGAGTAAGAGGGCCGTCTTTCTACTTGACTGTCTTTGAGCTGGAACATTTGTCTTCCCCTGCCTATGGACTTGGACTGCAGCTTTCACCAACAGTTTTCCTAGTTTTCAGGCTTTGGACTCAGATTGGAACTATACCATCAACTATAGCCTTTTTGGATCTCTAGCTTACTGACTATAGATCCTGAGATTTCTCAGACTCCAAAACCACATGACACAACTCCCTGTAACATTTTTGAAAATTCATACATAAATATATATATGTCCTACTGGTTTGGACTACACATCCATATTAACAGGAAAACTTAGCTCTTCATTTTAATTGTTGTGTAATATTCCAATTACATGAGTAGATTAATTTATCCCATTTCTCTAGTGGAAAGATCACTGATCTTTTTCCATTTTCCCCCCACTTATAAACAGCAATGCAATTAATTTCCTTGTTCTAGTTTCTACAAAAGATACTTAGCTTTACTAGTTATTAAGTTGCTTTCCAAAAGTTATGTCAATGTTACACTGGCAACATTTCTTCATTCTGTTGGTGTAAAGTAGATTCTATTCATTTTACATATCATTGATTTATAGTAAGGTCGATCACCTTTTTAGTTATTATCCATTGGAATATTCACTCTCTAAGAATTGCCTATTCATATCCTTTGTTCCCTCCCCTCTCTCCTTTTCTTCCTATTGGGTTGTCCTTGTCATTTCTTTAATTATACACACTCTGGATACTTGTATTTTGTTAGTTATATGTGCTGCAGGCTTGAGATGATCTTTTGGACCTTTTCTATTTGGTGGGGGGTGTTGGTGGTAGTCTATTACTAAGAACCCCAGCACTGTCTGCATCACCATGTACAGGTCTTCCCAAAACAGGCCCAGAGATAATTAATCTGAGATCAGTTTTCCTGCAAGTTCTTACCTGGGGATGGGGTTGGTGGTTGTGTTTCCCAGACCAAAAAGGAAGTATGCATTTAGGTTCTCAAATTCACATGAAGGGTGGGCCCAGAATTTGAGAATATTCTCAAGAGCATCCTGACCTCACAAGCCCAAGCATTCAAACATCTTTGCTTTCTCCTTTTGCCAACTGCATGGATTTTTCATAGTTCCCTCCTTTTGTCGCTGCTTTAACTCAAGTCTCAGTTCACCTTCCTGCATGGGGCCACATTCTTATCTCGTCAGCATTTAAACCCAAGTCTTTATTCCTTCAGTAATTGCATCAGGTGTTTTGCCTTCTGCTCTAGTTTTCAATGCTTTGCATCTTTTGTGTCACTTTCTTAGAAGCTCAGCTGTGCATTAAAGGGAAAAAACAAAAACAAAAACCCTCAAGTTTATCCACCATTTCTAGATGTTTGTCTCAAGTTATTTCATATCAACCAGAACTGGTATCTTTCATATACTCCCATTCTCCTAAACATAATACCTTCCTATTCCTGTTTTCCTGGCAAAGTTCTACTCATCCTTAATAGTCCAGCTCCACTTTCAAGTTTTCTCCCACCTTGCCAAGAACAATTTAGAACAGTTGCTATCACATTGTATAATTTTTTTTTTCCCCTTTCCTTACTGGTGTCTGAGCTCTCTGAAAGAAGAAACCAGATCTTGTTCATATTTGTGTCTCTAGCTTCTCTGCCACAGTGCCTATCATCAAGTAGGCACTTGATAAATATTTCACTGAAGTGAAAGTATCTTCCTGCAGGCATACTGGATCTAAAGTCTGAAGAACTTGGTTTAAAATAAGCATACTACTACCCACAGACTACACTTCATGATTGTTTTTAGGATTGTGAAAGCTCATGATATGTAACAGGCAATCTAGAATGTTTGTTTTTTGAACAACTTCTGAGACTGTTTTGTCACTGTGGCAGACTGAATTTTTCAAAGGTGAATTCAACCATTCTCCATGCTCTTTTTAAGAAAATTTTTGTCTGCACTGGGTCTTCATTTTTGGCACATGGGCTTTCTCTAGTTGTGGTGTGCAAGGGGCTTCTCCTGTTGTGGAACATGAGCTCAGAAGTGGGCTCAGTAGTTGTGGCACATGGGCTTAGCTGACCTGCAGCATGTGGGATATTAGGTCCCCAACCAGGGATTGAACCCACATTCCCTGCATTAGAAGATGCATTTTTAACCACTGGACTACCAGGGAAGTCCTTTCCCATGCTCTTCTGCAGTGACATCACCAATCCTTCATCAAGAGGTAGAATCTACCTCAGCACTCCCTGCTATCTAGGTGGTCCCTGTGACTACTTCAATCAGTAGGATACAGTGGAAGTAATGTGTGCCAGGTCCAGTCAACATTCTTTATTTTTGGCCACACTGCAAGGCTGTGGGATCTTAATTCCCCACCAGGGATTGAACCTGGGCCACCACAGTGAATGCACCAAGTTCTCACCATTGAACCGCCAGGGGATTCCCTCAATCAACCCTAACTGGCCTAGTGACTTTTGCTTCCTGCATTATGCAATGCAACCATTTGAGCAAAGCTCAAGGCATGGAAAGATATGTTTAGGTGTATTAGTTGACAGCCCCGACAGTTCCTAGGGAACGGCCAGTATTAACTTCTAGCCAGATTATTAATCATCTTTGACATCCAGCTCAGTTGAGTCTCTAAACTACTCCATTCCCAGCTGCCATCTCACTGTAACCATATGAGGTATTTCCAACTGCGCTCATTTAACCAATCAAACCATGAAAAATAATAAACTTGTTTTACACCATTATATTTTTAGGTGGACATAGTGAAAGTCGCTCAGTCATGTCCGACTCNCTTTATTCCTTCAGTAATTGCATCAGGTGTTTTGCCTTCTGCTCTAGTTTTCAATGCTTTGCATCTTTTGTGTCACTTTCTTAGAAGCTCAGCTGTGCATTAAAGGGAAAAAACAAAAACAAAAACCCTCAAGTTTATCCACCATTTCTAGATGTTTGTCTCAAGTTATTTCATATCAACCAGAACTGGTATCTTTCATATACTCCCATTCTCCTAAACATAATACCTTCCTATTCCTGTTTTCCTGGCAAAGTTCTACTCATCCTTAATAGTCCAGCTCCACTTTCAAGTTTTCTCCCACCTTGCCAAGAACAATTTAGAACAGTTGCTATCACATTGTATAATTTTTTTTTTCCCCTTTCCTTACTGGTGTCTGAGCTCTCTGAAAGAAGAAACCAGATCTTGTTCATATTTGTGTCTCTAGCTTCTCTGCCACAGTGCCTATCATCAAGTAGGCACTTGATAAATATTTCACTGAAGTGAAAGTATCTTCCTGCAGGCATACTGGATCTAAAGTCTGAAGAACTTGGTTTAAAATAAGCATACTACTACCCACAGACTACACTTCATGATTGTTTTTAGGATTGTGAAAGCTCATGATATGTAACAGGCAATCTAGAATGTTTGTTTTTTGAACAACTTCTGAGACTGTTTTGTCACTGTGGCAGACTGAATTTTTCAAAGGTGAATTCAACCATTCTCCATGCTCTTTTTAAGAAAATTTTTGTCTGCACTGGGTCTTCATTTTTGGCACATGGGCTTTCTCTAGTTGTGGTGTGCAAGGGGCTTCTCCTGTTGTGGAACATGAGCTCAGAAGTGGGCTCAGTAGTTGTGGCACATGGGCTTAGCTGACCTGCAGCATGTGGGATATTAGGTCCCCAACCAGGGATTGAACCCACATTCCCTGCATTAGAAGATGCATTTTTAACCACTGGACTACCAGGGAAGTCCTTTCCCATGCTCTTCTGCAGTGACATCACCAATCCTTCATCAAGAGGTAGAATCTACCTCAGCACTCCCTGCTATCTAGGTGGTCCCTGTGACTACTTCAATCAGTAGGATACAGTGGAAGTAATGTGTGCCAGGTCCAGTCAACATTCTTTATTTTTGGCCACACTGCAAGGCTGTGGGATCTTAATTCCCCACCAGGGATTGAACCTGGGCCACCACAGTGAATGCACCAAGTTCTCACCATTGAACCGCCAGGGGATTCCCTCAATCAACCCTAACTGGCCTAGTGACTTTTGCTTCCTGCATTATGCAATGCAACCATTTGAGCAAAGCTCAAGGCATGGAAAGATATGTTTAGGTGTATTAGTTGACAGCCCCGACAGTTCCTAGGGAACGGCCAGTATTAACTTCTAGCCAGATTATTAATCATCTTTGACATCCGGCTCAGTTGAGTCTCTAAACTACTCCATTCCCAGCTGCCATCTCACTGTAACCATATGAGGTATTTCCAACTGCGCTCATTTAACCAATCAAACCATGAAAAATAATAAACTTGTTTTACACCATTATATTTTTAGGTGGACATAGTGAAAGTCGCTCAGTCATGTCCGACTCTGCAACCCTATGGACTATACAGTCCATGGAATTCTCCAGGCCAGAATACTGGAGTGGGTAGCCTTTCCCTTCTCCAGAGGATCTTCCCAATCCAGGGATCAAACTCAGGTTTCTCGCATTGCAGGTGGATTCTTTACCAGCTGAGCCAAAAGGGAAGCCCAAGAATACTGGAGTGGGTAGCCTATCCCTTCTCCAGCGGATCTTCCCGACCCAGGAATTGAACCAGGGTTTCTTGCATTGCAAGCGGATTGTTTACCAACTGAGCTATCAGGGAAGACCTGGTATGTCTTCCCAATTTATAGCAGCTTCCCACTTAGGGTCAAGGTACAATCTGAACACTCATTTATAGAATGTAGGTAATAATCCCTACTTTTACAAAGTGTTCTGAAGTTTGCTTTTTGATGTTGTGAAATCATCTTCAAAGCAGTTAAGCACTATACAAATGTGTTATCTTTTCACTAAATAATAAAGTTAAAACTTCTTGTGGGAACTAGTTCCCTGACCAGGGATCGAACCCACACCCCCTATAGTGGAAATGTGGAGGTTAATGGTTGGACCTCCAGGGGTCTCTCAAATTCTTTTATATTCAACAGAGAAGAGGTAATGCCTTGCTTCTCTTATAAATATTCCTAGTTCTAGGGTAGGGATGACGTATTTGCATCTAACCTGCTCTCAGGCATGAAACCTTCCAAGGCCATCTATAAATCTGGCTTCATAACAGTTTTGCCATCCCAGTTAACACTATTATCTTCCAGTTCTGTATTCAAACCCTCTAGCACCCTCTCACTTCCCTCCAATTCCAACTATATGCTCAGAACAAGCCCTGTTCCTATAACCGACTCTAATTTCAATTCAGTCGTCCAAAGTTAACTCTAATCAGTCTATGCCTCTGGCTAGATGCTTCTTCAACAACTATTCTTCCTTACATGAAGTCTTGAGAAGTGTTGCAGTATAGTGATTAAGAACAGAGACTCTGACTTTGATTCTTTACTAGGTGTTTGAATTTAGCGAAGTTAGCCTATTTTGCTGTATTTTAATCCTCTGTAGTCAATACCATACCTGGTATGTAATAAAGAGCTATGTGTTAACTATTATTAATTATACCACATGTCAGATTAACTGGGACAACTAATTCAATCGTATTTACAAAGCAACTGTTCAGATTTCAAAAGGCATACATACCTTGTCTGACTTTCCAAAGTATTTTCATATTTCACAATTACTATTCAACAATATGGTAAGTTGAGGAACTAAATGTAAGACCTTAGTCTTTTAGTCTTCCTGACTAGTTCTGACTAAATAACTATGTAAAATTTTTTAGAACTTAATTTGCCCTTGTGCTATATATATATAGTAAGTCTTTTTAAAATCCAGCCTCTTAGTAAGATAAATTTAGTAGGGTCAGTATCCCAGTAATGTCAATGAACATCAAATGAGTATCTGATTCTTAGAACAATAACCTACAATAACCTATTTCTTTCCATTTTTATCTATCTCCTTAACAATGAAGCACTCCATATGTCTTAATGTACACAAGAGCATCTGGAAATATTTTGATAATCTGAATATTCACTGAATGGAAAATAAATACTACTATTGGTAATTTTGCCTAAACCTCAACTACAGAAGAATCTAGATTAGGAAAATTGTTTCTCCATGGGCTAAAAGAGAAACTAGGATTAAAAGAGAAAACATTGGTTTAGACTCACTTATCCCCATCTTAAGATGTTAACTGGCAGTCTCTGTATTCAATAAAACGGGAAATACAGGAAATACTCAGGTGTCTTAGTCTTCAACCAGTCTTTGCTGCTTTGGCAATATACATGCTTTTATTTCCTCAGTATTTTTTCTTATGATCACTACACATGTTTGTTTTTTCTTAAAATATAAAGCCTTAAAATGCAGGTACTCTCTCTCTAGCATATGCACAGAAAGGAAAAACTTGGGTGTCCAATGGCCTCTAGAATCAGACCTGAAAAAGTTACTAATCAGACTACGGATTCAGGGAACTGGGGATAGTCACTAAAGAGGTTGAGACAGCAGATGAGGGTTGAAGCACTTTTAATCACAGAAGAGTAAACAATAGTATAAACCGTTAACAGCTCACCCAGTGGCTGTTGTCCTCCAGCCCTCAGCTCACCCGCTCCTCCCACCCACCCCCACTTCCTGCGTACCATTGAATAAAGAGCAGGGTATCAGCAGCTGTCCNGTTGAAGCACTTTTAATCACAGAAGAGTAAACAATAGTATAAACCGTTAACAGCTCACCCAGTGGCTGTTGTCCTCCAGCCCTCAGCTCACCCGCTCCTCCCACCCACCCCCACTTCCTGCGTACCATTGAATAAAGAGCAGGGTATCAGCAGCTGTCCCTGTCACTACCAGGTGGCAGGAAGGGGATCTTAGCTAGGGGCCGCAGCAATCCCGGCCACCCATTTCATGGTTGTCGGTTTGCATACAACTTCATGCGAAATATTCCAGCTCCAAAGAAACAGTGCAGAAACGTGGAGCTAAATTCCGCTGCTCCATTCAGATGGTCAGGGCTCAAGAGCCATGGGCAACCAGGGAGGGGACACTCTGGAAACAGCATAATTCAAGATGCAGCCAAATCTGGGACTGAGGTGGGTTCAGAGGAGACCAGGCAAGGCCTAATGGCCCTAGTCCAGAAATGTGCCCCAACCTAGGCAACGAGACTCACGCATATGCACAAATGCACATGCACAGGCGCGCACATACACACACACACACGCACGCGCGCACACACAGAGCAAGTTAACATTACTGAAAGAACCTGGAGGCTATTAAATATGAAATGGCAGAGTTTTTTTTAAAAAAGTGGAAATATTTGGTTCTTTGATTCTCCTCAGTGCCCTGCACACCCCCTAGTCCCAGGAATGTAGATGTGGGGACGCCCAAGAGGAGTAAGGTGGCCAGCGGCCCTACAAGTCCGTCTATACTGAAGTCCCCATACCAACCACCTTACTCTTCCGCCCAGTAGCTGCCTCCCATGTGACCATTCACCCGATTGGCACCATTGCTGGAGCTGCGGCCACAGGGACCTTTTGTGTTGGTGGCTATATCTTCTTCCTCTGAGCTGCTCTCCACATCACTGCGATCATCCTTAGACACCTGAGAGGGATGGGGGCAAAAGTAGGAAAGGTAAGGACAGAACTCTTCTAGAATCATAAGACAGACAGAGCCCACAGAGCCCATGTTTGGGCGCTGTTTCCAATCTGGCCTACTTTCTGGTGGCACCTGACTCAAAATACTATCGGGACCATAGCGACTTACGCATACCTGCCTGCTTTCTGTGTTTCCCTCTCATCATCTCTAATTCTGTTCTCAATGTAGTAAGTACCTGTCTTGGCAGAGGAGTTTACCTTTTAGCACCAGCCTAAAAGAGCTAAAAACATTCACATACCCTTTCTCTTCTACCTCAAAAAGAGAAAAGGCCAACACAACAATACAGGGCTGTCGTCATCACTTCCACCACAGTTTTGGTTACCTAGAGTTTTGCCATATCCCCAAAGTTGATCCACAATTGGGTCTTTTTAGGTGTTCTACTCTTCCTGGGCTCAAATATTAACATCCAATGCACTTGTTTCTTCAATTTTTCCCCTTTTCTCGTAACAGGATTACCTCTCTAGTATCCTGAAGATACACAACATGGTGAAAGGAAAGCAGACTGGCAGTCAGCAAGACAGGAATCCCAGTCCCAGTCGCGTTATTCTCTATGAATCTTCATCATTCTAACTCAGCTTTTTATTCTGTATTTTCAAATGAAGGATTTGGATTAAAGCAGTGTTTTCCGATCTAAACTATTCTGCATACCTAGCAAAATATTTCAAATTTTCTATCATGGACCGTAAAAGTAAAAAGGAGAGACACCCAGTGAGAGCTACGTCAGGCTTTTGCCCTCCAGAACTGAAGGATAATAAATGTGTGTGTGTGTTTTTTTCTAAGTAAATAAGAGAAGGAGGTGATAAGGAAACAATACTACAATTGCTATTAGCAGAGGGTGGGGTACTTACTTTGGTTAGCTCTAAGATTCTATGGCTTATTATAGCTATTGACCTCTGAACCCAGATCACGAGTTGATTATCTGATTGTCAGGAAATTTCCACCAGAGGGCAGTGTGTTAGATTTGAGCTAAAGGGAAGCACAAAAAGGAGGGATGGAGGCGGGATAGAAGGGAAAAACAGAAATGGGAAAAAAAGAGCAGACTCTACTCTTGCCTCAATTTAGGAAAAAGAATCTGGCAACTTGAGCTCCATTCAACAATGCCCCACAAGGGCAGGAGAGAAGGCATGCTCCATACAACGCAAGGAAACAGAAAGGAAAGCAGGAAGGAAGAGAAACATTCAGATAGACATGCTTCACTGAACGCTAGAAGCACAGATACACTTACATGCAAGAGATGAACCTGTCCAGCTCCCACCAGGCATAGAAAAAAGGAAGGAGGTGAGAAAAGAGTGGAGAGTACAGAGTCTGGGTCTAATCCTTCCTGGATAGGTCACCTGGTCAGGGAAGAAAAGCAGGGGAAAAGAGAGATGTCCAATAGCTACACCACGATGCACAGGCACGCTAAGCAAGTTCTGAAAGCAATTAAAGCCGTAAGGAACAGTGTCACAAGAGATCACATGTTCCTGGGAAACAGTCCATCCCTTTGTCCTAGAGTCTAACCTCCAGCAGAGCCCCTCCCCTTGGGACTGTATGTTACTGAAGGCTGAATCCTGCAGGCTAATCACAGTTTGACTGACTGCTTCAGAATTTGCGAAATTCAGTTATGAGTTTTATCACAGAATGACGCCTTTCTTTGTGCTTTTGGGCTCTTGAACTAAGGAGGGTATTTGAAGCCCTAAAGACCTATTTCACTTAAGACCCTGCCTCATGCAACAGTAAGTGAGGCTGGTACTTAATTCCTTACATAAACTGTATCTTGAACACCACAGTGTGGCCATCTTGGGGTGGCTTGTGAATTACCATACCACTCCTAGGCAATCTAACATCTTGGCTTCTATACAGTTTATATCTTGGAACTCTGCATATGATTTCCTTTGAAAAAAGGCTTCCATGCTAAAAATAAAAATATGAAATCCATGATGTAGGTAAGGGGTATGTTGAAATGGTCTCCAAAACCTAATCCTGTTTATTATTTAACAGAAGTCATTCCTATGGGACAGGAAGAAGGCAGATCCTGCCTCTGACATCGAAGTCATGTCTTAGATGGCTAAACACTCATATTTTAAAAAAAGATGAAAACCTTAGAGCCCTAGGCTTTTTGCTTGGTAATGCCCCAAAGAAAGAAGCCATCTTTCACCCTTACCTTTCCTCGGATCAAGGCTTTGAAAGCAATTCGTGCAATTAGGTAGGACCAGATGACATGCAGAACCTGTAGGACCAGGAGAAGGCCGTTGAAAAGCCACCAGGAGGGATAGGGCCCGATCATCTCCCAACTCTCAAAGAGGGTCGTGTTCAGGATCCTGTAAGAGGAAGGTCAACGGTCAGATTCTAGAGTCAAAGCCAGACACATAGGGATGAAGCTGAATTTCCTGGAAAGCAGAACTTTGTGTTTTTACATCATACCTTCTATCAGTGGAAGTTCCAGGGATATTCATGCACAGTGAGAAGATAGTAAAGAAAGGGGCCCATGGAGTTTTCTATCTTTAAGAATAATGGAAGATATAGAACTCTTAACAACTGACAGAATAAGTTAGATTACTAGTCACTTCAAATAAGTCATATTACTAATCCAAATATGCAGAGTATCACAAATTTGGGACAACAATTTAAATAATAACCCTAGGAATAATTCAGATCCTCACACACATACAGGACAGCTGATGGCCAATTCCCTCAGACTAAAGAAAATCTCCAACCCACAGAGTCAATGACTTGTAATATAAAGTCGTGAGTATATAAGTGAGAGTGTTGTGGGAGTGGGAGTGGTCAGGGTGGGAGAGAATATAGAGCAGGAAAATAAGCAAAAGCCTGAGAAGTCCGCAATCAGTGCAAAAGAAGGCAAAAGAGTTACTTAGGCATAAAATGAGGCCTACTCCTCAGAGATGAATCAGGAGAGCCATAGCTAAGTGAGTTGGATGCTCTCGGTCTACATCATACAGTATTAGAAATACTGTACAGGGGAAATGAGGTCCTTTAAGAATCCATAAAAGGTCAGGTTAGGTCAAGCAAAAAGCAGAGCAATATTTTGGGTTAGGGAATCTTGGTGTCTGTTCCCTAAACTGGTGACCAGTTTATTGTTACATATTTACCACAGCTCCACAGCCCTAACACTTACCAGAATGGATAGATTCCTAGGCGAGTCACCACAAAAACAGCACTGAAGATCACAAAAAGGGTGTCACAGAGACGCTGGTACTTGGCATAATTGGCTAGCTTGGCTGCCTGGAGAAAGAAAGATAAGAGTTGAATCGGGGAGAAAGCCAGTTCTCAGATAGGAAGAAAAGTAAAGAGGACTAGTGAGGAAAGAGTCATCGAGGGGTCTTACCTCCAGCAAGAAGTCTGAGACATCATGTAGACAAAAGACCAGCGTTCCCACTCGAACCATGTTGTTGATGTAGGAGAAAGTAATAAGCCCAATGGTGGCCAGGTGATGCACAAACATGATCAGAAAGTCCTAGGAAGGAATGCAAAGAGAAGAGGCAGGTAAAGGCAAGGCTGCAGAGCTGCCACACAGCTCAGTGCCCTGCACTGTTCTCGGAGGGTCTCATCCCGCCCCTTAAGAGTTTCATTTTGTTTAAATTCTCCCCTAGGGAACTGCCTAACATTTCACCCAGAACTCTCTACATCAGTGACTGACCCATAATCTACACTCAATCTATAGCTCAAAACACAGAAAAGAGCAATTTTCTTTGGTAGCTGCAGAACATGTAGACTTCAGATGCTTAGCTGATACCTGGAGATAATTTCCCAGGTGGTAGTCAGGCATACAAGCCTTATATATCTCAGATTCCTTGAGCATCTGAGACTCTTCTGCATTGATGAAGGGAATTTCAACCAAAGGGACCTAAGAGAAAGGGGAGGTTTCTGGAGGGGAGAAGCTATTTCAAAACATCTCAGAGAAATGCTAAATAGTCCATCTTACTACAAGCACTTCCTGCTCTCAGATTTAAAGCTCTAATTTCCTCTTGGGTTCAGATAACAAGGTTAGACCCTGAGAAATCTCTAAATACCTGAGTTATTACACATATCTAATAAATACTTCTCAGCCCAGTGAGGGACAGAGGGTGGGAGGAGGCAGGTAAATTGCATCAGAGAAGCAAGGATATGAAGCCTATGCTCTCCATATGGATGGATACAATCATATGTTCTAGCTCTTGAGTTGGGGATGAGTTTACAAGTACACACCCTAGAATGTTTTAAAACCTACATACATATTATAAACCTTTTTATATATGTCATGTATTAAAATGAAATTTTAATAAGGAGACCTATGTCTCCATAGGAGGGTGTGTAACTGTCCTGAGTAACTAAAGGAGGGTGAGAGGCATTTAAATTATATATCACGCTTCTAGGTTACACAACAACTAATAAGCCAGATTAATGTCAATCCATTCCCACAAGTGCTAACCCTGATTTTCCTTACCAAAGATAACCATGAGTTAGTGACAGATTAGGGTTAGAGCTGCTGGAATTGTATTATGTCAGGTAGATGGCAATAAAAGGTGAAGATTCTGCCCTTTCTGTATACTTACAAAAAACTTAAGTCATTTCCAACTTTGCCATTCTGTAGGCAAGTCAACTCACTTCTCTCAATCTGTTTCCTAAATAACAGCAAGAAAAGGGTAAACTAAAACATGTTAAACTAAACCCCTTCCAACTGACATTCTTTTAAGTAAGTGGGGTCACCAAGAAGAGAGAACAGAGAGGGAACAAAGGTCACTAATGGCAAAAGTTTTTCTGGAATCGAAGCTTTTCCTGGATCAGGCCTTGCTATCCTTAAGTTTTGACTAGTTTCTTAAGCTTTATATGTGTAAGAACCTTGGAGAAAAACAAAGGAAAGGGTATGCTTCTTAGCTGGTTAACTGTTTTCATCCTGGGCTGCCCTGAATGACTCAAAATATACTTCACTAGTCAGGGCTCACTTCTGAGAACATTACAAAGAGCTAAAAGTCACACTGAACCTACTTTCACCCTCTTTTGTGGTCCTAATCAGGAGAGAGAATCCATCACAATGACAATAATGGTAGCTGCTGGAAAGGAGGGTGCCATAAATCAGGGTGTTAAGGGAGCCAACATCCTTACCTTTCTTTTAATGTCTGTAAACTGAGAAAACATAAGAGACCAATAGAAAGCCAATTCCATGATATAATAGTAATAAAGTCCACTTGTGAGAGGCTGGAAGAGAAAAAGTAGTAGTGAGGATACCAGCTAGTCAAAGACTCATTCCATGTCCTCAACTTTCTTTGTGTCAGCGTACTCACACCCCCGATTATTAAATACTCTTCCTCTCCATCATCTTCCAAGACGTGCAATAGCTAACAAGACTTTGAATTGGTGTTGACACTTAAAACTCTTCCCTTCCACATATACATCTTTGTGTGCTAAATCACTTCAGTCGTGTCCAACTCTTTGCAACCCTATAGACTGTAGCCTGCCAGGCTCCTCTGTCCATGGGATTCTCTAGGCAAGGATACTGGAATGGGTTGCCATGCCCTCCTCCAGGGGATCTTCTGACCCAGGGATAGAACCCACATCTCTTATATCTCCTGCATTAGCAGGCGGGTTCTTTACCACTAGTGCCACCTGGGAAGCCCATACACATCTTTGGCTCATCTTTTAGAGATCAGATAGGCTTCCCTGGTAGCTCAGCTGGTAAAGAGTATGCCTGCAATGCAGGAGACCCCAGTTCGATTCCTGGGTTGGGAAGATCTGCTGGAGAAGGGATACGCTAAGAATCCACCTGCAATGTGGGAGACCTGGGTTTGATCCCTGGGTAAAGAGTCGGACAGACTGAGTGACTTTCACTTTCATGGTTAACAAGGACATTACTGAGCCACACACACACACACACACACCCCTCCCCCATCAAATCAGTATGTCTAAAATTCTGGGCAATTTTCAGGGGATTAAACACATTGAGGCATTTCCTTCTTCCACCCTGTGAGCAACCTCCTGACATTTTTTCTGCTTTAGACTAGAACCAAGATGCTCTTATGGGATTCAAAAGGGACACCTGAACCAGAAAGCGCCTCATTAAGTGCCAGGAAGCTGCTTTTCTTTCCAGGCCGATTAGGGTGAATATCTGGAACAAACAGGTCACTGGATTTCACTGCTGTGGGGACCCCAAAAATACATACTGTGAACATATGACTCAAAGAGACTCAGTCCCTAATCCCTCAAGAATCTCAAGGGAATGTGCTATCTGCCCTGGGACTGGCGATGCACTCTCCCCAACCCCATCCTACACACACACACACACACACACACACACACACACACAGCCCGTGTCTTGAAGGGCTCAGATCTTACCTGATAAGGGTAACTGTGCCAGCACTGTCGGGTGTCCCAGAACCAAGGTGACTAAGAGAAAACAAATAATCCAAGTCAGTTTTCAGAATTCCCTCCTGGCCCATCTACCTTTCTCTCTATAGTTTGGGCAAAGAGATGGGAAAGAAAATGGAACCCCTCTAGACAGAATTTAGGGATCCTTAAAGGCTAAATAAACAATTATACTTTTTTGCTAGAACGAGAAAGTGCTATTATGAAGAGAGGAAACAGTACACAAGAGCAAAGAGAGTGCTAGGATAGCTTTTGGAAACATCACAACCTGGAATATATAGGAAATTGGGAGGCAGGAAGACAATGATTTCATTTAATAACCAAAGGAGATCTCTCTGTGCCAAAGATTCAGTAGTAATCTTCTCCAATGTAGTTTCAATTATGTCCTTTAAGAGGGTTGTCCATTTCACCTAAGTTGTTGAATTTATTATTAAACTGTTCATAATGTGGTCTTACTATTCTTTCAATGTCTACAGGACCTATAGTTATAGCCTCTTTTTCTCCCTGATACTGATAATTTGTTTTCTTTTTTTCTAAAGGTTTATCAATTTTAATTAAAACTTTCAAAGAACCAACCTTTGGCTTTAGTAATTTTCTCCATTATTTTCTAATGCCTATTTCATCAATTTTTGCTTTTCTTTTTTTCCTTTCTTTTAACTTACTTTGGGTTTACTTTGCTCTTCTTTTTCTGGATCTTAAAGTGAAAACTTAATCACTGGTTTTAAAGTTTTTTCTTTTCTAATATAAACAATTAAAGTTATAAATTTCCTCAAAAGTATGCTTTAGCTGCATACCACAAACTTTGGTATGTTATATTTTCAGCATCATTCAATTAAAACTATTTTCTAATTCCCTTGTGATTTCATATTTGATCTTCAGGTTATTCAGAAGAGTTGTTTACCTTATAAATATTTTCTAGACATCTTATTATTATTGATTTGATTCCTGTTTTAATTCCATTATGGTCAGAGAACATATTTTATAAGATTTCAAAAATTTTAAATTTGCTGAGACTAATTTTATG
This sequence comes from Neotragus pygmaeus, assembly GCA_006410875.1. Classification (NCBI taxonomy): domain Eukaryota; kingdom Metazoa; phylum Chordata; class Mammalia; order Artiodactyla; family Bovidae; genus Neotragus; species Neotragus pygmaeus. Next base: position 212,629 of record SJYV01016732.1, on the reverse strand, counting down.
GCCTAGAATATGGTCTATCTTAGTTGATCCTTTACATGGACTTGAAAATAATATATATCCTTCAGCTGCTGGTGTGGTGTCCTATAAATGTCAATTAGGCCAAACTGGTTGGACTGTTATTTAAACCTTCTACATCCTCAGTAATTTTTTTTGTCTAGTGATTTAATCAATTATTAAGAGCATTAAAATCTCCAAATATGATTGTGTAATCATCCATTCCCTTCCTTCAGTTCTGCTTCCTTATGTTTCACGTATTTTGAAACTTCAATTGTGCATTTAGAGGAAAATACTGTGGTACAGTAGGAAAAAAAAAAGACTAATGAATCAAAAAGCCTGAAATTCTTCTTTGACTCTGATAATCAATTGCAAAGCAGGAATAATACCTATTTCAATGAGTTACTGACGTCATTTCTTTACCTGTCTCCTCCTTGCAAGAATAGGACTTTTGTCAAATGCCTTGTAAACCATCATGTACTATGTCAATTTAATTAATACTATTATTATTAGCATTATTTAAGGAGAAACAGAGTCATGAGGTTACTGATGTCAGTCAGGCCCCAGACAGAAGACAATCTATTTAGCTTATAAACCTGGGCTCTAGGCATCACAAAGAAAAAAACCAAAGAGAGTAGAGGACAAAGCTCTAAAGGTATTTAACTCTTATCTCTAGGGATGCACAAATGATTAGACCCCAAAAGAGAACCAGAGAAAGTTCAGACTCACCAACCAGAGAAATCTAATTCCGTAGCAGAATATACATAAATAAAAAGTGAATCTCCACCTAGATGGGTGAAGAATAGAAGTTAGACAAACATTTACTCAAAAGAAAGTCTCTGAGCTAAAGAATTCAAGGTAGTACATTTGGGGATAACACAATTAACTGGTAAGAAACTGATGATATACTGTTACCTAAAAAGCCAAAGAGATAAAAATCTTCCAGCCTCTGTTTAAAAATAGATTTCTACAAGTATATACTGGTTTCAGTGAACTTTTCTTTTATATCAGACTCTCTGATGATAATGCCTATTTTTTTTTTTTTGCATGACAATGAGAAATAGTGCTTGGTGTCCAGAGGATAATCAGTAAAAACCCAGTGAAATGAACTATAGCATGTCCAGAAAAGGGATGCTTCCTAATAAACTGTCAGTCTATAGCAAGCTGGAACTATCTCTACCAAGGTATACGAGGGTGTACATATCTACCTACGTAAGTGAAAGCAGAGGAATCCATTCCCAATTTCTTTGGGAAAGGTGAACAGAATGCAACTACAGCTAGCTTAGGAGCAAGCATGTCTAAGAAACTAAGGGTGACCAGGCTTTCAGTTCTCTTTTTTCCAGCCTATAACAGAGTCAGCCTTCTGCATCCATTGACTGTTACCCTAACAGAAGTGATTTCCAAAAAGAAAACCTCAGTCCAGAGATGTGTATAAGAGACANGTGAGCGTTGGGGGCTTGTCCTGATTCCTCCGATGGCGAAACCAGCATTGGATTTTTCGGACATCCCAGTCTAGTTGCTTTGACAGGCCCTCCAGCCTTTTCTCATCAGGATACTGTAGACGTATGACCAGAGTCAGAACATTGTTTTTTCTTCAAATCTTGCTCATTAAAGCCCTTTGACAAGCTGAGTGGCAGAGGGGTAATAACTACAGTGATTTAAGTAATGTTTTTCTTTCCAGGTTTCATCCCCAAAGTCATTTTTATATAAGAAGTACTATTTTACACATCAAGGACCTTTACCATTCACCTATACACATAGCTATTTGGTTTTCTCCCTCCAGCCCAAGTGAGTAAAAAAAAAAAAATTAAAAAACCCAACCTGGGAGGGAGGTTTAAGAGGGAAGGGACATATGTATACCTATGGTTGATTCATGTCAACACAATTCTGTAAAGTATTTATCCTTCAGGGCTTCCCTGGTGGCTCAGAGGTTAAAGTGTCTGCCTCCAACGCAGGAGACCTCGGTTCGATCCCTGGGTCGGGAAGATCCCCTGGAGAAGGAAATGGTAACCCACTCCAGTATTCTTGCCTAGAGAATCCCATGGATGGAGAAGCCTGGTAGGCTACATACAGTCCATGGGGTCGCAAAGAGTCGGACACGACTGAGCGACTTCACCACTATTTATCCTTCAATTAAAAAAAAAAATTCAACCTGCAAAGGCTATCAGGACCATCTCTATCTAATATCTCTATATTATGCAACTAGGTAATGACAAGAGCTGAAGCAGGGAAAAACAAAATCAAAATATGATGTGTGTCTCGGGGAGTAGGGGTGGTGGTGACTGCTAGGCCTAAATCTCCAATATATGTAATTTTGACTTTATTTAAGGTATCCTAGCCCAAAGGTATTTCCTTGAGTGGATAAAGTTCTTCTAATAGCGCTATGGACTATCCAAATGTGAAAGATCATCCCATCCTATCCTTAGCCTTGGAAATACTTGCTCTCTATCCTTCCATGCCCTATGGGATGAACCCTAACAAAAATCTCCCTGGTTTTTTTTTTGCCCACTTACCTTGGTAATAGACATGAACACTTTTTCAAGGATAGCATTAGGTTGTGCCTGATAAGGACCACTGTCCTGTATGCCAACATGGAGTGCACAGGGTTTGGCAATAAACCTGTAATGGAGAAAACCCAAAAGCCAATTCTAAAAATTGTTTGCTAAGCATTAAGCAAAAATTCTGATTAGGGAACTGATAAGGGGGAAAGCGGGAAACACTTGGCAGGGAGCCAGAACTTTTTGATTTAATCCTGAATTCTGCCATTGATTCACTTGAGAAGTGACCTGTTTAAGAAATATTGGAATATAAGCTCTCTTTCCATTTTTCCCTGGTTCCCCTTATCACATTTTGAGCTTTAGAGTAAGAAAGACCTAGATCAAATCATTAGTCTACCATTTACTGGCCTGTATGAACCTGGGCAACTTATTTAATCTTGCTAAACCTTTGGACATGGAACAACAGACTGGTTCCAAATAGGAAAAGGAGCACGTCAAAGCTGTATATTGTCACCCTGCTTATTTAACTTATATGCAGATACATCAAGAGAAACGCTGGGCTGGAGGAAGCACAAGCTGGAATCAAGATTGCCGGGAGAAATATCAGTAACCTCAGATACGCAGATGACACCACCCTTATGGCAGAAAGTGAAGAAGAACTAAAGAGCCTCTTGATGAAAGTGAAAAAGGAGAGTGAAAAAGTTGGCTTAAAGTTCAACATTCAGAAAACGAAGATCATGGCATCTGGTCCCATCACTTCATGGCAAATAGATGGGAAAACAGTGGCTGACTTTATTTTTCTGGGCTCCAAAATCACTGCAGATGGTGACTGCAGTCATGAAATTAAAAGACGCTTACTCCTTGGAGGTAAAGTTATGACCAACCTAGACAGCATATTAAAAAGCAGAGACATTACTTTGTCAACAAAGGTCCATCTAGTCAAGGCTATGGTTTTTCCAGTGGTCATGTATGGATGTGACAGTTGGACTGTGAAGAAAGCTGANTTGCAAAGAGCGGGACATGAGTGAGTGAATAATGACAAGAGAGTTCTGATCTAAAGATTAGAAGAATCACTCCCTGGGGCTGGGGACAAGTATGTAGGCACTTACCAATTAGACTCTATGATTAGAGGAAAGGCCAGTGAGATGAGCAGGGTGTGTTAAGCAAACTGATCAGGTTCAGACCCACCCATGGCATTTACTTGACATGACTCTCCAGTTTCCTTCAAACTAAGATAGTTCTCAGTGTTTCCTTGACTTTCATGATCTTAAAACTTTTGGAGCTTAAGAAAAATCATTTTGGAGAGCATTCCTCAATCAGAGTTTGTCTAATGCTTTCTCACGATTATCTACACATGTATCATTGTCAGAAATATTGCAGAGGTTATGATAAGTTCTCTTCGCATCTTGTGAGGTGGCATGTAATTTTTATTTTTCCCAATGCTGATAATGACCACTTCAACTTGTTGATTAGTGGGGGGTCTTGCCAAGGTTCTCCATTGGAGAGTCACTCTTTTTTGCAATAAACAAGTATTTTGTAGATAAGTACCTTGAAACAATGCAAATAATCAAGTTCCTAATTAAACTTTTATTTATTAAATTTATTTTTATCAACATGGGTTCGTGATGTCCTATTTATTTCATAAGTTAAAATCAATTTATATAATATATCAACTGTTTTATTGTTGTTTGGTCGCTAAGTCACGTCTGATTCTTTGCGACCCCATGGACTGTAGCCTGCCAGGCTCCTCTCTCCATGGAATTTTCCCCGCAAGAATACTGGAGTGGGTTGCCATTTCCAACTCCAATATCAACTATTCTTCATTAAAAATATAATCAATTAATATTATTTATTTGGCCAAATAGGAGAGCCCCTTTAAACTGCTTCTGTAATCTTGAAAACACCTTTGATTCCTCACTCTGCTCAGGTTCTAGCACACAGTCCTTGCCAGCTACCCACTTTCATTCTCTGTGACTCCCCACTTCAGTCCTGCTAACACATGCCTTCACTGCTATGTGCCATTTAAGAGTTTTAGGTTTGAATTGCCTAGAATGGTAAATGAATGACAGATGGAATAGTTAAGAGGGAGAAAATCAACATTTTAATTTTTATTATTAAAAACATTATTTTGTTGCTGATTCAGAAGGTTAAATGCTTTTTTCAACCATTTTAATGTTCTTTTAGAAAACAGTGAATGTGATACCAGTGGTGGTGTGTGGTGGTGTGAGGTATACGTGTGTACTTTTTCTCCCAAAGTGGAGTAAGTGTGTTACAGTTACAAATATGATGTTATTAAGATTTAAAGAAAACTAAAATTGAAAAAAAAATAGAAAAATGCCACTATGTAGCTAAATCTGAGGTATTAACTGCATATCTACAGCTCCTTTGACAATAAAATATTACCACTCAGAGCTTAAAAACAAAAGAATCATCTCTGAATTCTCCCACTGTCTTATCTTCCATAAAATTCTGTTGTTTCATGTTTGCAGTACTTGTTGTACTATTTCTATTTTCACGTATTTATATCTGTGTTTGGACTCTTTCTGCCACTTTCTCACAGTGCCACAAAACTGGTCTTCCTACTACAGACTTTATGCTCTTATCCTATGTTGGGCTACCAAATTAGTGTCATATCGTTTCCTGCTGTCAGGAGGATAAATGCTGTCAACAACTCTATGACCTCTTTTCCAGCCTACCTATGCAGTCTCTTCTTTCTCATTCTTTTTCAAAATTGATCCCTCTAGCTCAAGTAGAGATTTATTGTTCCTTTTGGAAATGCTTGAATTTCGAGGTCTGTATCCATTCCTTCACTTTCTCCAATGGCATTCTCTTTTTTAATTTTCTGTTTGCTTATATCTTCCCAACATGTAAAGCCAAGCTCAACTGCAACATCCTCTGTGAAATGTCACACGTGCTTCCTGAGAGGTGCATCCAGCTGCTTTTTAACCAAATGATATGCTTTATCTCCCACTATTTTAAAATTTATGAGCCACGTAACATTCACAAGGTGCTAAACACTATTCTCAGTGCTCCACAAATGCTCACTAATTTAACGCTCAAAACAACCCTATGAGATGGGTACTATTGTCAATGTAATTTTAAATGTTAGGAAACCAGAATTTTTAAATAATTCAAGTCCACACACTGACTCTTGAGATCATGTATCTAAATTTCATTCTGTGAGGCTGATGTTACTTATAATTAAAATTATAATTTTACCTCATTTATAAGTATATGAGAAAATCTATGTATCAATTATTCCTCCCTACCCCCAGAACCTAGCTCATTGCAATACATGTATAAGGCATTCAACTAGTGATTTTAGGTTATACGTTATTTTTACATGAATCAAATATTTCATTAGGTATTGCAAAGTGGATAATTTCTAGCTCCAAATGGCTACAGAAATTTATTACCATAAATAAAATAGTTGTTTCAAATATAGTTAAAACCGGGTTAACTGTCTGATTTTTTATTTTCATTTATTTAAAAATGCTTAGAGTAACTAGTTCACACCACAGAGAGTTTCTAATACAATGGATGGGTTGACTGTTTCAAATCATTTTACGTACTCATGGATTTTTACATGCAGCCAGTGCACTAAGCACGGCCAAGAGGAGCTACCCCACATCCGAGGTCATGCGTAGCTGCCTAGAGTGCCAGGCTGTGATGGCGCAGAAATGACCGAGAGGAGCCCCCCCCGCATCCAAGGCCAGGGGTGGCGGACGGGAGAACCAACTCCACGTCCAAGGAGTGGTGGCTGCACAGGCACAAAAAGGCCTACAGGAGCCATCCCACGTTGAAGGTCAGGAATGGCGGTGGTGAGGAGATACCCCTCATCCAAGGTAAGGAGCAGCGGCTGCAGTTTGCTGGAGCAACCATGAAGAGATACCCCACACCCAAGGTAAGAGAAACCCAAGTAAGATGGTAGGTATTGCAAGAGGGCANGGAAACCATTACATCCGAGAAGTACGCTTGACAAAAGCAAAAGCGTTAGTCGCTCAGTCATGTCTGACTCTTTGCGACCCCATGGACTGTAGCCCATCTGGCCTCTCTGTCCATGGAATTCTCCAGGCAAGAATACTGGAGTGGGTTGCCACGCCCTTCTCCAGGGAATCTTCCCAACCCAGGGATCAAAACTGTGTCTGCTGCATGGTAGGCAGATTCTTAACCATTTGAGCCACCTGGGAAGCCTGAGAAGTGATAAGATGCACTGAAAACTACAATCCCTGCAGCTGCCACTGGTCAGCAGAATGGGCACAGTTCTCCACGACAATGCCTGATTGTACATTGCACAGCCACCACTTCAAAAGTTGAATGAACTGGACTGCAAAGTTTTGCCTCATCTGCCATATTTACCTGACCTCTTGCCAATCTACTACCGCTTCTTCAAGAGTCTAGAATTTTTGCAGAGTAAACGCTTCCACAACCAGCAAGAGGCAAAAAATGCTTTCCAAGAGTTCATCAAATCTCAAAGCACAGATTTTTACACTAAAGGAATAAGCAAACTTGTTTCTCATTGGCAAAATTGTGTTGATCATAATGGTCCCTATTTTGCTTAATAAAGATGTGTTTGAGCCTACTTATAATGATTCAAAATTCATGATCCAAAACTGCAATTACGTTTGCACCAACCAAACAGGTAGTTTTTTCCCCTTCTACTTTTTCCTGGCTTCTAAACTCTATCAATGAACCATAAAATACAATGAAACAAATCAACCTTCTCCCCCCAAAAACATAAAAACCCCAACAGTTTCACATTTTTCTTATTTATCTGTTTGGTTTTTTTGGTTGTGCCGGAGGCATATGGGGTCTTCCTGACCAAGGATGGAACCTGTGCCCTCTGCAAGGGAAGCATGGCATTTTAACCACGGGACCACCAGCGAAGTTAATGAGATGGATGAAACTGGAGCTGATTATACAGAGTGAAGTAAGCCAGAAAGAAAAACACCAATACAGTATACTAACACATATATACGGAATTTAGAAAGATGGTAACGATAACCCTGTATGTGAGACAGCAAAAGAGACACAGATGTATAGAATGGAATTTTGGACTCAGAGGGAGAGGGAAAGGGTGGGATGATGTGGGAGAATGGCATTGAAACATGTATACTATCATGTAAGAAACGAATTGCCAGTCTATGTTCGATGCAGGATACTGGATGCTTGGGGCTGGTGCACGGGGACGATCCAGAGAGATGATATGGGGTGAGAGGTGGGAGGGGAGTTCAGGATTGGGAACTCATGTACACCTGTGGTGGATTTGTGACAATGTATGGCAAAACCGATACAGTATTGTAAAGTAAAATAAAGTAAAAAAAAAAAAATGATGCTATATATTATTAACTCATTTGAAGACGTTAAATAAAATAACAACAACAACAACAACAACAAAAGAATAAGTCAAAACCAGTTCTAGCTCTCTTATCATCTTAGGGAGTTGTATGATGAAATAATAACTGGGAGGTGTAAGATGGCGTGTTCTTGACCTATTTTATTCATCTGCATTCAAATCCAGAATTTATCTCTAAGGGAGGGACTGAAAATAAGAAGCTCTGTTTATTATCTTTCTCAGTGAAAACTTCTTTTACCTTTATCACCAAAGTTCCCAAGACATGGGGAAACACTGATTCAGAGCACAAAGTAATCCACATCTGTAACCCATTCTTCTCTTTTACACAAGTAGTATAAAACTTTCATTCAAATACCAATGCTAATAGAAACATTAGTTTATATTTCCTGGTATATAATTCTGCGTACAAATATTTTAAACTCCTGCTGCTGCTGTGTCTCTTCAGTCGTGTCCGACTCTGTGCGACCCCAGAGATGGCAGCCCACTTGGCTCCCCCATCCCTGGGATTCTCCAGGCAAGAACACTGGAGTGGGTTGCCATTTCCTTCTCCAATGCATGAAAGTGAAAAGTGAAAGTGAAGTTGTTCAGTCGTGTCTGACCCTCAGCGACCCCATGGACTGCAGCCTTCTAGGCTCCTCTGTCCATGGGATTTTCCAGGCAAGAGCACTGGAGTGGGGTGCCATTGCCTTCCCCGTTTTAAACTCCTACCCATGTTTAAATTCCTTGAGAAGACAGAGAATACTGCTTTTGTATTTATCAAGGTTCTATGCTCAGTAATTGTATACTGAGTGATTGGTGTAGTGAATTCCACCCTTGCTGTTGGAGCTCAGTTTGGATCCAGCATTGATCAGTATCCAGAAGGGTAATTAATTAAGGCAGCCATACTTGAGACTTCCCTGGCAGTCCAGTGTTTAGAACTTCACGTTTCCACTGCAAGAAATGGAATTCCTTGGCTGGGTTCAATCCCTGGTCAGGGAACTAATATCCCACAAACTGCATGGTATGGCAAAAAAATAAATAAATAAAAAATAAGGTAGCCATTCTTTGTTGTTGAGTTGGTGCTGTATCATATCTGGGATAAAAGCCCTAAATCATCTCTCTGAATGAAGAAGTAGACCTGAGAACAAAAAAACAGTCTTTCCAATTCCCATCCTTATTTCCTGAAGCAGGCATCTTTCTTAATCCAGTCAGGAGATTCAAGGCCCTGGGGCTGGGCAGATTTTACCAGCTAACAGACTTCATGAAAGTTACCTACAGAATGAGGATGATAATATCTGCTCCACAGGGTTATTTTAAAGATGAAATGATAAATACTTTGGTATTATGTAGGAACTTGGAGGATCCTTTCAGTTTTATTTAGTAGTTATTTTTTACAGATCATGTACATTTCAGATCATCAGCAGTAATGTAGCAGATAGGTGAATTTCTGTTTTAGAGAGGATTGCCAGGTATTATACTCTCACAAGTTCTTAGGAAATTCTGTGGAATGTTTAAGAGTTACTGAAATTCATTTATGGAATATTTTCATGGAGAAGGAAATGGCAACCCACTCCAGTGTTCTTGCCTGGAAAATCCCAGGGGTGGGGGAGCCGGTCGGCTGCTGTCTATGGGGTCGCACAGAGTCGGACACGACTGAAGGGACTTAGCTTAGCTTACAGTAGAGCTCAGTCATATCTGACTCTTTGCGGCCCCACAGACTGCAGCACACCAGGATTCCCTGTCCCTCATCACCGATTCTCAGGGCTTGCTCAAACTCCTGTCCATCGAATCGGTGATGCCATGCAACCATCTCATCCTCTGTCGTCCCCTTCTCCCGCCTTCAATCTTTCCCAGCATCAGGGTCTTTTCCAGTGAGTCTTCCCGTTAGGTGGCCAAAGTACTGGAGCTTCAGCTTTAGCACCAGTCTTTTCAATGAATATTCAGGACTGATCTTTGGATTGATCTTGCAGTCCAAGGGACTCTCAAGTCTTTTTCAATGCCACAGTTCAAAAGCATCAATTTTCAGTGTTCAGCTTTATGGTCCAACTCTCACATCCATCTATGAATACTGGAAAAACCATAGCTTTGACTATACAGACCATCAGGAAATAACATGATGTATGCCTACCCAGTACCTGACACTTTGTAAACATTCATTAAAGGTGGCTATTATTATTTTTACTAGAAACAGTTTGGTCTGGGTACTCCCTGATGGTACCTCGAACAAAGTGAGAAAAGCAGGAAATCCTCTTTCACACAACAGGGAGAGGTTTGTACACTGATCACTCGGGCGAAGCCAAGATAACTGCTTTATTATCTAGACCTTGAAGCAGACTTAGTATCCTAGAGCTGTCATAAGCTCACATCCTGTCCTCATTAGTTGAGTTCAATGAAAGACACAGAGCTAGTGGCATCAAGTCAGTGACAGCTGGACAGATCTTAAGAAAATCTGCTTATTTAACAAAATATTTATTGGGCACTGATATTTAAGCATGAAGCATAAAACCCACAATAAGGAATTATGATCGAAAAAGAACTTTTCCTGTGTTAAAAAAAATCAAAACAGGGCACTTCCCTGGTGGTTAAAACTTTACACTTTCACTGCAGAGGGTACTGGTTTGACCTCTGGTTGGGGAACTAAGCTCCCACATGCTTCGTGGCACAGCCAAAAACAAACCAACCAAAAAAAAAAAATTTCAAATCAGAAATCTGAACAAAACAAATACTAGTCATGCATTCATTCCGCATCACTTACCTGGCATTTAGAATAACAGAAAATAGGTATCTAGGTTGGTCTAATTCCAAAGAGCCTAGAATTAGCATTCATCATTTCTCAAAGTGNATACTAGTCATGCATTCATTCCGCATCACTTACCTGGCATTTAGAATAACAGAAAATAGGTATCTAGGTTGGTCTAATTCCAAAGAGCCTAGAATTAGCATTCATCATTTCTCAAAGTGTGCCTGGAGACTTGTGACATTTTTCAAGAGCTCTGCTCTGCAAGGTCAAAATTATTCTCATAATAATTCTATAGTTTCATAACAGTTCATTTCTCTCTCATTCTCTTATAAGTGTACAGTGAAAATTTCCACAGCTTACATGACACACAGCAAGAGACTGAAGGCAGAACTGATGAGAATGTAGCTGCTAGATGCCCAAGAGACTCAAACCTGGAAAATAATACTATTTTCACATTTTTTTCTGTTTTGGGAAAGTGCTGAATAAGTTTTCATAAAGCATTAGTTAACAATATAATATATTGTTATTAATAAGCAAATGAGTAAATACTTTAAAAAATTTTAATTTCTAAAACGGTACATATTGTTTTTTAATAGTATAAAGGAGTCCTGGTATACTAGTTGAAAACTACTGTCCTGGATAAAATAGAGAACTCAAACTTATCTTGTGATTTTCTGTTCAGTCCAGGATTAATCTGTTGCCCAAGTTTTAAATAATTTGAAGACCAGACCAGACCTTTGCCTAAAGATCTGAGTAAGTAGGCATTTAGTGGTCTACAGTGGCAAACTACTCCTTTCTACCTGCCACACCAGGAACATGAGTCTAGTGATCCAAACCCTGATTGTAATATATCTATCCTGCTCCATAGAGATCATTTCATTCTGCCCCTTTCTTGCCCTTCAGATACATGGTAGCAGCTGACCTAAGCCTGGGTTAATTTAAGATGAAATTACTCACCACTTTGCTCTTACATACTAAAGACAAGAGCTAAACCAACAATTCTTTTTGACCCACTGCAACATCATTGACGAATATGAACTATATACAAATATGTTTGAAAGTCTAGATTGAGTTTCTCAACTAATGTATCATGGCAGGTAACACAGATGAGCTATACTTTTTTCTTTTTTAAGGCTCATTTACTTTTAAAAATATTCGTTTATTTTCGGCTGTGCTGGGTCTTTGCTGCTTGGGCTTTTCTCTAGTTGTGGTGAGTGGGGGCTACTCTTTGTTGCAGTGTTCAGGCTTCTCTTGTTGCAGAGCACAGATTCTAGAATGCATGGGCTTCAGTAGTTGCAGTGAGTGGGCTCAAGAGTTGTGGTTTCTGGGCTCTAGACCACAGGCTCAATACTTGTGCTGCATGGGCTCAGTTGCTCCTCGGCATGTGGGGTCCACCCAGATCAGAGATCCAACCTGTGTCTCCTGCACTGGCTGCTGCTGCTGCTAAGTCGCTTCAGTCGTGTCCGACTCTGTGCGACCCCATAGACAGTAGCCCACCNTGTCTCTGCTTTTGAATATGCTATCTAGGTAGGTCATAACTTTTCTTCCAAGGAGTAAGCGTCTTTTAATTTCATGGCTGCAGTCACCATCTGCAGTGATTTTGGAGCCCCAAGAAATAAAGTCTGACACTGTTTTAGGCAGAAAAAATCTCTGTAGTAGTATAGTGTTAGACGCTCAGTCATGTCCGACTCTTTGTGAGCCCATGGACTGTAGCCCCCCAGGTTTCTCTGTCCATGGGATTCTCCAGGAAAGAATACTGGAGTGTGTTGCCATTTCCTTCTCTAGGGGATATTCCCAACCCAAAGATCGAACCCAGGTCTCCTGCACTGCTGGCAGATTCTTTACCATTTGAGCCATCAGGGAAGCCCAAAAATCTCTGTAGTAGGCAGAATCAGTTCTGACTTATGTAACAGAAATTCCACATAAGAGCCTCAGGGTAAACAGTCCTGAGTTGGTATTGTAAGCAGATAAAGTAAGGAGTCCCAGAGAAAAAGAACCAAATGTAGCATTTTGGCATAAGAGAAGTCCTTTGTGCCCTAAGCCGCTTTTGTGATCCAAGCCTGGCCACAATGCTTGTCTTTGAACAGGTCTCCATAATGAATGAACAGGTCCCAGTAATAAATGATTGTAAAGGAACAAAAGAATGCAGGATCAAACAACTGTTGTCAGGCACAGAAGTAGCAGCAGCAAAGATGATACATCAGTTGTAAAGACCGCCCCCCCCACCAGTTCCGTTTCAATGGTAAAGATTAGCCTGAAGCACTGTCTTGAGCTGTTTTGCAGAATTGAAACCCCCTTCAACCACTAGATCAACCTAAGTGATGACGTTGAGCTTTTCTGACCCACCTGTCAACCTTTGCCCCAGTTCTATGATGTGTAAAGTCCCCAAGCCTCTTCATGAATAATAAGCATGTCCCCTAAGCTTGAAACTTCCCCAGTTTTGCTGTTCCAAGAGACACTGTTACAGAGAAAGATCCCCAGTGTTCTCCTTACTTGCTACAAGTAATAAATCCTTCCTTCTCCCACTCTTGGGCTTGATTGTGTCTTTTCGCTGGACACCCACTACAAGATGAACCTAGTTTGGGGGCAGCAGTTCTGCTCCAGCACTGCTCCACGAAGACCTCCCAGATGTGACCCTTTCCACTCACTGCTCCAGCAACCTCTGGATTTGACACTTGTCCTCATGATTCAAGGTGATGGCTAGAGTTCCAACCATCAGATACGTATTCCAGGCAGTGAGATGGAGACAAAGATAAAGAAGAGGGCAAAGGATCTACCAGCTTTCTTTTAATGAAAGTTCCCAGAAGGCGTCACATGACACTTCTACAAACATCCAATTAACTATAACTTAGAAGGCGATGGCACCCCACTCCAGTACTCTTGGCTGGAAAACCCCATGGATGGAGGAGCCTGGTAGGCTGCAGTCCATGGGGTCGCTAAGAGTCGGACACGACTGAGCGACTTCACTTTCACTTTTCACTTTCATTGGAGAAGGAAATGGCAACCCACTCCAGTGTTCTTGCCTGGAGAATCCCAGGGACAGAGGAGCCTGGTGGACTGCTGTCTATGGAGTCGCGCAGAGTCGGACATGACTGAAGCGACTTAGCAGCAGCAGCAGCAGTCACATGACCAGAGCCAGTTGCAAGAGGTGGCTGAAAAAGACAGCTTCTAGGCAGCCTCATACCCAACCAAGAACCAAAGGCTGTATCACTGTAGAGACTACATATCTGGGGACAGCTTGTTGACTCCACCATTGACAGAGAGGATAGATGGAGGGGCAGAGCACTGCTGTGTACCAGGCTCCATGCTAGGTACTTTACATATCTTAGCCCAACCTGAGTAGAGGCTATTATTATCCTTGACTCACAGAGGCAGCTTGGAGAGTTAAGCAACTTACCCAAGGACATATAGTAGGAAAATCAGGGGAGGGTGGGACCTAGGAATTGCTGAAAGGAAATCTTTCAACAAAGCAGGGCTTGGCCAACAGTGTCAGAGACTGACAGGCCAAGCAGGATATGGGCTGAAGTGTCCGCTTGGATGTGGCAACAAGGGCACTGCTGGTAACCTTGGCAAGGGCATCTAGAAAGGTGGTAGGGGCTGGAGGCCAATTGTAGAGGGGGGGATGCAGAGGGAATGCATGTAGACTGGTCTTTCCGGAATGGTGTTGGCAGCGAAGGGAGGGCAGGCTGAGCAGCAGGGAAACAGAAGGGTGAGAAGGTAGCAGGGTGGAGAAGCAGGGAGAGAAGGAGGTGGAAGAGGGGAGTAGACGCAGGAGTGGGAGAGAGAGGAGAGACAGCCTCTGGTGGGAGGTCTCCAGGCTGGGTGAGGTTTGGAAATCAAGAAGGAGTCCTCTGCTCGCTCAGGAGGGAAGGAGACAGAAGGTACAAAACCCAGTAGATCCAGAGAAGGAAGGGAGGGAAGAAGAGAGAACGTTCCTGTTTTGTAAAATCCAAGACACAGCTCTTTGCTAGGGAAGAGGGCAGAAGGCCAAGGGCCTGAGGGCAAGGGGTGGGGCTAGCCTATGCCATCCAATATGGTAGCCAGTAGCCACATGTGGCTATTTAAATTAATGCAAATGCAATTAAACACCCAGTTCCTCGGTTGTGTGAGCCACATTTTAAATACTTAATGGCCACACGTGAATATTACATTGGGTAGCACAGATAGAGAACGTTCTGTCACTGGTGTTGGGCAATGCTAGTCTAGACAGAGCATCGTGACGGGGGTGCCCAGAGACCCCATGTGGCAGAAGGTCACGCCCACAGCAGGGTCCCTGGAGACCCCTTCCACGCTGTCTCCATTCAAGCCCTGCCTCTCCTCTTTGGGACTCCAGCACAATTCTCTCCTAGGACAGCCAGCCCCTTCCTCAGCCCAGCTTTCACGAGGCCATGCCTGGGGTCTCTGCTTGTCCCAGTGCTAGGCCTTTTGAAACCAGGGGAGGGGCATGTGGAAGACTGGGAAGAGCGCCAGTGTTCAGGGCTGTGGCAGGACGGTGGCCCATGGATAAAGGTGAACCAATCCCCAGTACTGCCTCTGCGGGGCTCAGGGCTTAAGGGTCAGCTCACCACCTCCACGGAGAGATCCAGGAGGACCTCAGAGATCACTCAGCTCAGCCCTGAGTTTCACAGCTGGGAACGCCGAGTTTCAGAGAAGGCGGGAAAGAAAAGGCAGAGGGCAGAGGTTTGAATTCATTCACCATTCCTTTTATTATCCTCCACCCCTTGATTTCTCAGACCTTGTGTTAACAGAGCTGGGCAGGCCTCGGGAGCTGGAGCTGGGTCACAGGCAGAGAGCTCAGGATTTGGCTGAGGCTCCCACCCTGACCAGAGGTAGCTGAGTAAGGATCCATCACTAAGAAGGGCCGTCCTGGCCTCACACGCTTCAAGATAACACATCCCCATGGAGGCGACAAGGCGGGACCATAAGTCTGTGCCTGGGGGTGTAGGTGTGTTCAGATGGCTGTGTTTGCAGGGCCCAAGCTGTTCAAACACACAGTGTGGATGGGAGGAGGGTGTGCATGTGGGTGAGTGCGTGTATGTGTGTGCATGAGACACTGTGTGGCTTGTGAGCGCACTACACACCTGCTCAAGGCCTGCACCTGCCGGGCGATGCTGGCTGCAATGAAGTCTGATACCCCATCAGGAGCAGTTCTAAAACCTGGGTCCTGAAGGGTTACGCTGTCCTCGGAGACTGACCAGCCCTGGCAATTCTGGTCCGGGAGATCTGGGGTGTGCCCAGGAACCGGCGCTGTTTTTGGATTTCTTTGTTTGTTTTTGGCCTCGTGGCTTGTGGGATCTTAGCTCCCTAACCAGGGAATCGTGCCCTGGCCACTGGCGGTGAAAATCCTAACCACGGGACCACCAGGGAATTCCCAAGTGCCAGCACTGTTGACAAGCATCCCAGGGAGATCTGGGGCCAGTAGGAAGCAAGGCTCAAGGTTAGCTATCCAATAGAACTCTCTGCGATGCTGCAAACATCTCTTGTGGTTCAGTAGGACAACTGCTAGCCACATATGTATTTACCAATTGTAATGTGGCTAGTTGGAGGAACCGAAGTTTTAATATTATTCAATCCTAATTAAATTTAAATAATCCCCCACAGTTAGTGGCTGCCACTGGGGAGAGCAGAGGTCTGAAGACACGAGGGAGCAGGATNGGAGGGATTGGGGCAGGAGGAGAAGGGGGCAACAGAGGATGAGACGGCTAGATGGCATCAATGATTCGATGGACGTGAGTCTGAGTGAACTCCAGGAGTTGGTGATGGACAGGGAGGCCTGGCGTGCTGTGATTCATGGGGTCGCAGAGTCAGACACGACTGAGCGACTAAACTGAACTGAACTGTGGTTTCCAGTATAGTAGCCACCAGCTAGTACAATAGCTACTAGCTTTGAGGGGTTTCAGATGCAACTAGTCAGCATTAAGACATCATCTAATTGTAAAATACACACCAAATTTTGGAAGACTTAATGCAGGAGAAAAAAAAAGAATGTAAAATACCTTGATTTTTAACAATGATTGCATATTGACGTGATATTTTGGATATATTGAATTAAAGTATATTTTCAAAATTAATTTCACTCATTTCTTTACTTTTTTAAAGTGGCTGTTAGAAGATTTTAAATTATTTATGCATGTGGCTCATATTATTTCTGTTGACCAGTGTTGATGATAGTGATTCAAAGTAGTATTAATAACTGAGAAGAGAATTTTAATATAGATTCACATTTGATTCAGTTTTCTAGCACCAGAAGGTGATTTGTCCTGAGTTTATTGGGCCAGGCTTAAACAATGGGGCTTTCTTAAAAAAATTTTATAGCAATGGATTTTTTTTTAATGTAAATCTTTTTCTGCATGAGTTAAATAACTAGGTATAGTCTGTTTTGAGTCATTGTTGGTTAACTGTGCATTCTAGCCAAGTATTGCTTTAGAGTTGTTTTTTTTTCACGTACGTATCACCTCTATCAGAGTAGTTAATAATCTGTAAACAAACAAGTTTCTCAAGTACATGAAGTGCTACACAGCCCTGATAAGGCAATAAGAATAATCACACTACTATATTCTTCTCAAAACTATGGAGTTTCTTAAAAAGGGTATTACTTACAGTCTGTAGCTCTGGGTTAGTGTCAGCATTTGTAAGAAGTCTCAATTATAGGCACATAGGGTCTCAAACTAAATCACATTGTTGTGGTTGTGTTTAATACTTCTTGGGAGAAGTCTCCAGTTATAGAATGAAATTCGTTAATTTCAATTTCTACTGATTCTCCAGAAATCAGTGACCTCTGACATGGAGCTGGTAGGTTATCTTATGACTCAGGACAGGTGGCACATTTCCTTAAAACACTTTACCTTTTTAGTTGAGAATTAAATTTTTACCCATTTGTTCATCTGTTCATTCTTCAACGATTATGTATTGAGAAATTAGTGTATATCAGATATCAAACTGTGTGTCAAGAGTGAAAAAGTAAGTCATGGTGCCTGTCTGCAGGAAGAGAACAAGAAAAACAGTGGTTAAAATAGAGTAATGAGTGTGTGCACAGGGTTAAGTCATGGGAGTTTGGAAGAAGTGGACTTGGTTCCTCTTAATATTATTAACTGAAATATAGGCTTACTGTCCCACTAACAAGCACTTGTTTCTTGAATTATGAAGGATGGTAAAAACTTCTTAAGAAAGAGCCTTTTGTTAACTGTTTTATCTAATCTATCTCTTATTTGGCATGCATTTGTGTTTCTGGTTTAAGCAAATGTATTAAGTAGTATAATTACTCATCCACTTAAAAAAGCTAAATATGTTTAATGAAAAAAAAGTATGTGCGTAGTTGGAAAAGGAAGAGCTATGAAACAGTGAGAGTCTTAGGGAACTGCAGCTGTTCTCCAGATGACAAAGTGGTAAAGAATCTACCCGCCAATGTGGGAGTCATGGGTTTGATCCCTGGTTCAGGAAGATCCCCTCGAGAAGGAAATGACAGTCCATTCCAGTATTCTTGCCTGGAAAACCCCATGGACAGAGTAGCCTTGTGGCCTACAGTCCATGTGGTTCAGAGTCAGACACAGCTGAACAAGAACACACTCACTCACACGCAGCTGTTCTCCAGCAATATTTTGAGAACTGCTGCTCTATAAAAATATTCATTAGCTACTCTGTAATAAAACTACAACTTAGTCTTAAATTAGTTTGTGTCAGTGAAACATTTTAATATATATTCTAAGTAATTCTTAATCTCGAGACTTGTTTCCTTCATAATAAGGTTAAGGTGTAAGTAGAATGTTGATCCTTCTTTTCTCATGACAGTACCAAGTAGATTCATCCGATTGCACAGTTATTAATCATCTTAATTCTTATAGATCTAAGTGAAGCTAACTGATGGGAATGGGAGTGAAGAATAGTCTGGTATAATCCAGTATATGCCTTCTGGTGGCTTAGGATAGTATATGTCATAAAGATTTTCTTTTTTGTAGTTTGTTTCTGCTTTAAGAGCAAATTGGCCAGTTNGCTAACTGATGGGAATGGGAGTGAAGAATAGTCTGGTATAATCCAGTATATGCCTTCTGGTGGCTTAGGATAGTATATGTCATAAAGATTTTCTTTTTTGTAGTTTGTTTCTGCTTTAAGAGCAAATTGGCCAGTTTAAAAAAAAATAGTCCTTAAAAAACCTGCAAAGATTACCTGTGCATGGACCATGCAAGAAATTTTGGATTTGGTGGTGTAGGCATCCCTGAGAAGCGCAGTACCTCGTACACAGCAAGCACATATATGTACAACAAATGTGTAGAACACACTTGCTTGTACATAGCAAATCCTGTCCTCTTAAGAATTTACTCAGAAAAATACACTGATATGGATGCATATGTTTAGGGAATATACAAAATAATATATGACTGGGAGTCAAGTGCATGTAAATGAATAAATAGTATAATTTAGAAATTTGTAAATCTTTTGTTCTCAGCATTATTTTTTTACTCTTAAAAACTGTTTGAGGATCCCAAAAAGGTTTTGTAAATGTGGGTTACATATACCTATCAATGTTTTCATATTTGAAATCAAAATTCAGAAATTTAAGAGATATACTTATTATTTCATTAAAAATAACAAAGGTAAGCCTATTACATTAACATAAAAAACGTATTTTTGAAAGATAATTTTCCAGACAAAAAATATTCAGTGAGAAGAGCATTGAACATCTCCTATTTTTGCAGATCTCTTTGATGTCTAGCTTAGTAGAAGATAGCTGGATTTTCCTCCCTGGCTTCTGCATTCAATCCCTTGTAATATGTTGGTTTGGTTGAAGTATATAAGTAAAAGCTGATTTTACACAGATATGTTATTGGAAAGGCAAAGTTTCATCTTTGCTATTATGCCAAAAGACAGGAAAGGTTGGTTGCATTGTGGAATCTGAAACCATATCAATGAGCTTTTCATTCAGGTTAAAATCCACCAGTCTGTCATACACTTTGAATGGATGTCATAAGTCATGTATTGGTCTCAGAGAAGGCAATGGCACCCCACTCCAGTACTCTTGCCTGGCAAACCCCATGGGCGGAAGAGCCTGGTAGGCTGCAGTCCATGGGGTCGCTAAGAGTCGAACACGACTGAGCGACTTCACTTTCACTTTTCACTTTCACGCATTGGAGAAGGAAATGGCAACCCACTCCAGTGCTCTTGCCTGGAGAATCCCAGGGANGGGCGGAAGAGCCTGGTAGGCTGCAGTCCATGGGGTCGCTAAGAGTCGAACACGACTGAGCGACTTCACTTTCACTTTTCACTTTCACGCATTGGAGAAGGAAATGGCAACCCACTCCAGTGCTCTTGCCTGGAGAATCCCAGGGATGGGGGAGCGTGGTGGGCTGCTGTCTATGGGGTCGCACAGAGTCGGACACGACTGAAGTGACTTAGCAGCAGCAGCAGCATGTATTTATTGGTCACGTGAGAACAAATACTGGTTCCCTAAGTTATACAAATCTTTAAAATGTACATTACATAATATGATACTAAAAAAATCATATAGTTAATCTCATTGTAACAGTCTCATTAGAAAAGCCTTGAAGTATGTAATGGGATGTTGTTGAACTCAAAGGCAGATATGAATTCTCTAAAATTCAAAGTGTCGCTTAAAATCTTGAATTTTATCACTGGAAAGAATATTTGTTTTTTTTTTTAAAGTAACAGGCTCTTTTCATTCATTTTTAAGAAAATGTATCTTAAGTACACAGGTCCTGAATAACCTTAGTTTTTCTGTCAGTCATTCTTGTGGGTAGAAATGGTGTTCTTTGAAAAAAGTGATTTAGTTGAACATACAGTTCAGTCAAACAAATGCATTTTGTTGAGACAGCCATATCCCTTGGTATGCAGTAAAAGTACTTTCTGTGTACTTCCCATGTTATCGCAGACTACTTTTTAAAAAATGTACCCAAGGATTGGCTTTTTAAAAAAATATTTGTTTATTTATTTGGCTGCTCTGAGCTTTAGTTGTGGTATGTGGAGTCTTTGATCTTCTTGTGGCATGCAAAAAAATCCCATGCAGCATGTGGGATCTAGTTCCCTGACCAGGGATTGAACCTGGGTCCCATGTATTGGGAACATGGAGTCTTAGCCACTGAACCACCAGGGAAATCCCAGGAGTAAACATTTAATAAAATTAATCATTTGTATTGCTTCATCAAGGGCATGCTTTAGTGAAACTGGAGTCGTTAACTAAGAGGCTATAGCAAGAAAGAATGTAGTAACTACTCCTACAGTTGGGTGCCACTGCTTTGATTTGTGCCCAGGTTCTGTGAGTGTATCCACCGTTGCTTTTTTCGCATGATCATTGCAAATGTCAACACCATAACAAAGGCGAATAATGTCTTAATAGTATTATGAAAACAGTGTTGATTTTATGGGCCCCCAGAGTGTATCTCAGGGGTGCTCTGGGGTCCGTGGACCATACAGACTCTCTTTCATAATTGACTCAGATCACCTAGGATGAGTGTATAGAATAAAGTAAGAATCTACATAGAATCCTGAGAAAACTGTTTTTGGAAAAGGCAGGCTTCCCAGGTGGCTCAGCGTGATAAAGTATCTGTCTGCCAAGCGGGAGATGCGGCTTCAATCCCTGGGTCAGGAAGATTGTCTGGAGAAGGAAGTGGCAACCCACTCCAGTATTCTTGCTTGGGAAATCCTAAAGACAGAGGAGCCTCGCCGGCTATAGTCTATGGGGGCTATAGTCCATGAGGTCGTAGAAGAATTGGACAGGACTTAGCAACTAAGGGCTTCCCTTATGGCTCAGCAGTAAAGAATTCACGTGCCAAGCAGGAGATGTGAGTTCAATCCCTGGGTTGGGAAGATCCTCTGGAAGAGGAAATGGCAACGCATTGCAATATTCTTGCCTGGAAAAAATCCCATGGACAGAGCAGCCTAGCGGGCTATAGTCTGTGAGTCACAGAGAGTTGGACGCAGCTGAGCACAAGCTACCTTTAGCGACTAAAAAACAGCAAAAAGGAAGAAGAAACCCAAAAGAAGATAAGAGGTATAATAGCCATACAGTATTTGATGATAACAGTGCGTACGTGTGGGCATCACCTCCTGGGTAGAGGGGTAGCCACCCAGATGCAGGTGGTGAGGAGCCAGCAAGGTGAGGCGACTTGCCTGCATTGGCGGGTGGATTCTTTACCACCGAGCCACCTGGGAAGCCCCTTAAAATATCAATAGTTACCATTTACTAAGTACTCAGTTTGTTCCAGCCACCATTCTAAGTACTGAACATTAAATCTTCATAGTAACTTTACGAAGTAGGTAGATACTGTTGTTATTCCTCATTTACAGATGAAAAAAACTGAAACAACCAGAAAAGTAAATAACTTGTCCAAACTAGCAGTGCATACTAAAAAATCTAGTTCTACTGGGAAAAGTGTGACCAAAAGGAAGCTAATGAGAAAAGAGCATTTCAAGGGGGAAAGCATGCTCAATAATGTCAAATGGCACCGAGTCGTCAGGTAAGATATGGGCCTGAAAAGTATCCATTTGATTTCACAGTAAGATCATTAACCACTTTGGCAAGAGCAGCTTCAGTGGAGAATATGGACTGAAGCCAGATGAGAGACACAGGAGGGTTCAGGAATGAGTAGGAGTTAGAAGAGAAGTCATGAGGAGAGAATTTTTTCAAGAACTTGCGTTGTGGGACGGTGAGAGCCAAAGGCTGTGAGGGACAGGAAGAGCTGTTTTAGGATGGGAAAAGAGCAGATTCAAGGTCTGAGAAGAAACGAGTAGAGAACAAAGTTGAAAATAATAAGAAAAAAGAGGACTAAATAGAATGAAATTTCTGATCAGGAAGTGGAATGGATCTAAAGCACAGGGATATTAGTTTTAGATAAAGTGGTTCTGATGCAGTAAGTGAAGATATTCCTTTCTCTTCTTAGTCAAGATTCTTGAGAGAGCCCTAGCTATTTCTACTTCTTTTTTTCTCCTTATATTTTTATTGCTCTAACTCACTCCTGTCCTTTAGAGTCTCCATTTCACTGGAATTTATTTGGTGAAAGTAATCCCTGGTCTCCCAATTGCCAAATCCAGTGGATACTGAAATTCTTATCTTACTTGATCTCTGCCTCATTTGATACGACTCCACCTCTGACCTTCCCACTCCCTAAATTCACCTTTTATATTGTGTTTCCTAATATTCTTACCTTCATTCTCTTTTTAGTTTATATTCCTTTCTTATGCAGTCAATCCACCCTCATAATTTTAGCTACCACCTATGTTCTCATTCTCTCTCTTCTTTCTCATATCTTTGTGTATATGTTACCTTAAGCCCCTTTTCCAGGTTTATTTGCCTTACTAGACTGTTGCATTTCAATGTTCCACAAGTACTTCAAATTCAGTATATAGACAACTCATCTTGCACTCCTAAATTTGCTTTTATCTTATTCTCTACTTGGTTGAGGCACCATAATCAACTTAGTTTCCCAATCTGGAAACATAGAAGACACCTTTGATTTTTCATTTTTCTTTTGATTCTTATATCTACCCAGTCACCAGGTTCTATCAGTTTCACTTTCTTGCCATTTCTTGGGTTGAATCCAACCTTGCCTTTCCATTTCTGTAGCCTTAGTTCAGTGCTTTATTACATCTAGCATGGATTTTTTTTTTTAACAATAGCCTAAAATCGTTACAGTGACTCTCCATCACTGTGGGATGAAATTCAAGCTTAACATAACATGCAATTCGCCTGTAGTTTCTCTCCTATCACTGTCTCTACCCCCACTCCCAATCTGTACATTGCATAGTTCTCTAAGCACTTTCTTATCTCTTCTTTAGCACATGCTGTTCCCTCTGCCTGAGTATCTGTTTTACTTTCTCCTTCCCTTTCAGCTCTACAGAAGCTGCTCAAATTTTTTATGTGATTGGTTTATTAACAATTCAATTGTAGGGAATTCCCTGGCAGTCCAGCAGTTAGAACTCTGCTGCACTTTCACTGCCGAGAGTGTGGGTTCAGTCCCTGATCAGAGAACCCCACAAACCAAGTGGCATGGCCAGAAAGAGAGGAAGGAAAGATGGAAGGAAGGGAAAAGAATTCAGTTGTAAAGGGAAAGGACTTTCTGAATTTGTTTTCTATGGGACTCCACATTTACTTTTAAATAACTCAGCTTTCATCTGTGTGTTGGGGGGGAGGAGATGGATAGGGGGAGCATTCAGGTTCAAAATATTTAGTTACTCAGTACTCTTTTATTTAATGATATACCATCTTCATCAGTCTGTATAAGACCTTTGTCTTTTTATTGTATTTTTCCCGTCTTCATCTTGTTGTCTATTTCAGTTTCTTTGATGGTTATTTTTCTTTTTTATATATCAGTTTTGACATTTTTGTATTTTTCCAGAATTGATCTAAGCCAGTACTTCCCAAATCAATCATGTTGCTGCACACATAGAAAATAATATGTGCATGCACAATGGGTACATGAAACCAAAGGCTACAGACAGGGTTTCTGGCTACCGTCCACCCGTGGACCACCCTGAGAGCTGAGAGCAGCATCTCGACATAAGCATAGCCCATCTAGGGGCTTCCCTGGTGGCTCACTGGTAAAGAATCCACCTGCCAGTGCAGGAGAAGGCACTGGCACTCCACTACAATACTCTTGCCTGGAAAATCCCATGGATGGAGGAGCCTGGTAGGCTGCAGTCCATGGGGTCACTAAGNACTGGAAAAACCATAGCCTTGACCAGACGGACCTTAGTTGGCAAAGTAATATCTCTGCTTTTGAATATGCACTGGAAACCACAGCAGTAGATAATTCAGAGAATTCTTCATATCTAGGAAAACTGCCTTTATATCTAGGAAAACTGGTTTCAGATTTTTTTGTTTGTTTGTTCAAAGTGACTATAGTTAACTCCTTTTGCAGTAAAATCCCAATTAACTTTCCCAAAGATAAAGTAGGAGTAGATTTAAGTACAAGAGCTCAAAACTCAGTGAATTCTTTAGCAGCCAGCTTTATCTGCCTAAAACTATTCAGATGAGAAAATCAAAATAGGTACATCTCCCTTTCCCACTCTAGAGGAAAGCTAAAGACCTCCCTTGATGCCGCCTCTTCATTAATTTCTTCTTTACCCATCTAGGAGACCCTAGTTTTCTGACTCCGGAAGTGGCTAAAGCAAAAATATCTGACGTGTTTCTTTTCTGTGATGAATATACTGTCGCCAGGAACCTGACCTTAGTCATGACAGTATTCAGGGTTGTCTGCAGAACTTCAACACCCACTGCACAGAAAGGGCTGGGGAAAGTCTTCCAAGAAAGAAAGGCTCCGATTCTCAGATAAGGGCAGAGTTATGTAGGCTTTTTCAATCTCACTCTGCTGGATCTGCAAACCTGATTTAATTCTGTGATTTACAATTCAATAAGGCCCCAAAGAATACCTTTCGGAATGCAGTGGAATGGGCAGTCTCCCTTACAACCTAGTCAGCAGCTGTATCCATTCTTCCCAAAGTACCTCTCCAGTCTGGAGGACCAACTAATGTTTGAACATGACAGGGACCTAGGCAGAGGGCAGCTGGTCTGCTAGAAAGAGGAAAAGTTCTTTCTCTACTCAAAGGAAGTGGAGAAGAATGGGGGAAAGAAAAAAAAAAAGGCAGTATGCAGCAGAGGCAGCCGGGCTTACAAGAAGAAGATGAAATGAATGGCTAAGAAATGTGTATACACACGCACACGCGTGCACACAGACACACGAGTCACTGCTTTTGTTTCTAGTTACAAGATAGGCCAATACGTGAGTCTGTTTAGTGCCCTGTGCCAGAGAATGATATTGAGAAAGCTCCTTAGATATGCCAGTGAGGTTGCCTTGGAGGTAACGAGAGAAAAGGAGATTGGAATAATGAATGAGCAGCAAGGAGAGATATAATCTATCTCCTGTATAATTTACAAAACAATTTTCTCTGGCAACATAAAGCTCCTATTGCAATACCATATTCAAAATAAATGAGCCTATGTAGCTCTGATGGTATCAATATTAAGTCTCAAGCTCATATTTTATCCCAAGGAATAAATGCTCAGGGACTATGCAGACATTAAATTTCAAACAATTTTACCTTTAAGATCCAATTTACGAACAAGCCAGACCTAGCTTGGACTATTCATTCTCTCAAGTCTCAATCATTAACATAATATTATAACAAGTTTTAAAGAACAGGTGGAAGAGTTTCTTATCTCTCTTTTGATAGGATAAAAAGGTGGCATGAGTGTGTGCATGGGTAGTGGGGAGAACAAAGAAATGGCAGAAAGGTGTCCAACACGCAAGTATAGTATGGTGAAATTTAACTAAGGAAAAAAAGGAATTAGTTTCATCTCTCTCAGTCAAGATAAACATCTATTGTATGCTGAAGATCTAGACTCTGTTTACTCCTCTGGGTATTTGAGTAGACAAGGGTGGATCCTTCTCGAACATTCAATCAGTATTTACTGGCCACACGCCACATCTAAGGTATTTTGCAAGGTGCAAGCCACCACAATACAACCACTCAGAAGAGGCCCACAAAGGAAAGCCTCTATTCTTGGGTAAGACATACTCTACCATCTGCAGTTCTTTAGTGAAATGGCTAGATACATTTATTTATGGTCAGGTGGCTTTCAAATCATCCTTATCAGATGAGGCTGCAGCTCTCCAGGGAATGTGGGAACTTAAAAAAATAAATGCTCTGTGTAGCTGATGAGAAGAAAAAGTAAGAATAAATTGTAAACTCTATTTATTCTTGAGGATGTTCTTAAAACGCAGAGATAATTTATCAAAGGGCATAGTGTAAGACATTAAAATATGCAGGACAATTTGAAGCAACAAAAGCAAAGTTCAAGTCGAACACATTATATCAAGTAACCAAGAATAAGATGAGCATGGATCTGTTCTCCAAATCCTGGAATACTAGGAACAGCAGTATTAAATCTTAATTCTAGAAGGGAAGCTTAAGGAATGGGAGAAGTGGCCATATCGTGCAGTGGAAGGAGAATGGGGCTGAGGAAAACAATCTGAATCTTGGTTCTACCCCCTCCTTCAGGTGAATATGCAACATGTGAAAAGCTGAAAATGTTTCTAAGCCTTAAGTTTACTGTTTATATAAAAGGAAGCTGGAGTCTGGGCTCTTACAGCCTATGGTTATCATATGAATCATTTTTTAGAAACTAAGTAGTTAGGACTTGAGAAAGACGAAAAGGTAGGAAAGAGACTAACTGAACCAATATTTCAGCTGTAAATTCTATTGCTAATTAAAGTGGTTATATCTTAAAGAGAAACAAAATAGCAAGACTGTGCTGCTGCTGCTGCTGCTGCTGTTAAGTCGCTTCAGTCGTGTCTGACTCTGTGTGACTCCACAGACGGCAGCCCATTGGGCTCTGCCATCCCTGGGATTCTCCAGGCAAGAACACTGGAGTCTGTTGCCATTTCCTTCTCCAATGCATGAAAGTGAAAAGTGAAAGGGAAGTCGCTCAGTCGCGTCTGACTCAGGTGTGTCTGACTCAGGGGGAGCCTACCAGGCTTCCCCATCCATGGGAGTTTCCAGGCAAGAGTGCTGGAGTGGGATGCCATTGCCTTCTCCAAGAGATGAACAAGGTGCCTATTCTTACTATCCAAGAAATACCATACTAGAATGCTTTCACATCAGTATACCCACCCATCCTTCTCCCCTGACACTGGAGCACCATAGAAACATTCGGATAGAATTCCCGCAGGTAAAAGGGATCCTTTCCAGTGGCTGTGCCAGGGGATATGTAAGTCTTCACAGTCACCTGGGGGAACTCTTTGGAAATTTGAAAATATATGCAAGTTTATATAAAATCAGTGTTTATATACAACAAATTATCTCCTCTTACCACTAACTTGGGGAAAACTTCCATATTGTTAAACATTTATATGAAAAGCAGAGAATCTTTTGCCTAGGATGATGAATTTTTTTTTCTTTCCTGAACTATGTAGTTCCTTTTCAGTCATTATACTTTCTTTTCTTTCAGTTCTCATACACAGATGCTATAATGGAGGGTACCTGGACCTAGTTTACTCCTAAGAGGGACAAGTGGTTTGTGCCTCTACCTCAGGAACACTTAATACAGTGACTGTACTTAAAGAACTGCAATGCTAAGTTCCTGAGGACTCAGAAAAGGCATTTGGTTCTTTTGGTTTCATTTGCTTCAGTTAAAAGTATCTTTTATTTTTACACTTGAATCTTTGGTAGAGCACTCTGATGAAAATACATAAACACTGTGAATAAATGGATGAATGGTGGGCAACACATAACACATTTTTGTGTCAGAAACAGTGGACAAAGAAGTAATCCAAAACAGATTAATATTAATTTTTCAGACAGTAACAGAGTAGTCTATCTGCAATATATGCCCATCCTCGAAAGGACATTTTTGCTCTAAATACTGGCCAAAAGAAAGAAAGATGTCAAAGTTCCACCCTCATTACCTGAGACCTATGCAAAAAGTCACCTTTCCAGGGGGTTGAGTAGACTTGATCAAAATCACCCACAGCTACAAGTTCACACTGTAAAATCACCACATCAAGTCCTCAGTGAGTATCTTTATCTTAGCAGACAGGAGCCGCTCACTCAAAAAAAAGTGAAAACACTTCTGTCAAGAACACATGGTCGCTGAGAAGCTGGCTCAACACAACAGTCTTAGATGCCCTAAGGCTGTCCATCCTTTCAGTATGATCACTCCTCCTTCCATTTCAGGCCTCCAAGGCCCGTTCTGCAACTCATTTGACACCTTTTCGTGCTCGAGAAGCCTGAGACTCCACCACACCCTACCAGATTTCTACTCTTACGAGCTCTGGCACAACTTTACTGAAACACACAGACACACACACACACACACGTCCATGAGCTGACGAACCAAGGCTTAGGGCCTAACTAATCCTGTGCCTCTCAATTCCCAGAAACTAAAGTGCCCTCACAAATCTTAGCTTCCTATGAACCCGCTCCTTTCAGCTTGGCTCTTGACGGCCCCAACTAGTTCTGGTTCTCTTAGCCATTTCTTGTTTCCCGCCTCGGGTTCTCGGTCGCAGCTCACATTCAACCTGTTTCCTGGTCTGCAGAATCCTTGAAGGTTGGGGAGAGGCCTATGAGACACCCCCGCAAGTGACCTCGGAGCTCTAAAACTGAATGGGTCCAGCGTCCCCTGCGACTCGCACTCTTTTAATGTCCAAGCCCCAAACTCCCTGTCTACCTAGGCTCCACGACCACCGCGGCCACCCTCCCGAGCATCTCCCGCGCGGCCCGGACTCTCCCAGGCCCCTGCTTCCGGGCTTTCCTGCAGTTCGTCTTCCGGTCCCGGACCTCGGTCTTTCGCCCTGGACCGGCTTCACCAGCCCGCGCCCCCGGCCCTTTGCACCGCTCGCCCGCGGGCTCTCACCGCTCGAAGAGCAGCCTCACGGAGAACACTCCCGCCGCCAGTGGGAACACCGAGAGGATGTGCCGGGCCCGCGGGTAGCCGTAGCCGTCGCCCTGCCCCTCGAAGTCGGCCCAGCTCACGTTCTGGGGCAGCCAGAAGCGCTCGCTCCACAGCCAGCCCCACAACAGGCCCAGGGCGCCCGCCGCCGCTGTCGCCATCTTACGCCCGCCCAGCGGCCCCCGCCGCCACAACTTCAGCTGCCGCCACAGCCAACGGAACCCGCGNTACTTCTGGATTAACTGTTCAGTGAACAGGGCTTTCAGGGCTTTCTAAATTACTTCAGCCTGTAGTGGAGTCAAGAGCATAGTCAAGAGCAGATAGTAGTATCCAGCTATCCACTTTGATGACCAGGCAAGAAACTGGAACACACAGCAACCCTGGAAAATGTTAACAGATGACTAAAAAAGCATTTTTATCTGCAAGGAAATCTACATTCCCATTTAAAAAAGAAAGAAAGAAAAGCACCTTACTAATCAGGGCAATTGCCTCACAACCAACTATACCTCTGCCTGGAGCAAAAAACAAGTCCATTTCAAGTCCAGCAGAGACATTCAAAAATTCCATTTAGCATTTAGGCATAATTATAAGGTGAAGTATACTTTACCTTATCCCATGGACAGAGGAGCCTGGTAGGCTGCAGTCCATGGGGTCTCGAAGAGTCACACACGACTGAGCGACTTCACTTTCACGTTTTACTTTCATGCACTGGAGAAGGAAATGGCAACCCACTCCGGTGTTCTTGCCTGGAGAATCCCAGGGACAGGGGAGCCTGGTGGGCTGCCGTCTATGGGGTCGCACAGAGTCGGACACGACTGAAGTGACTTAGCTTAGCCACTTTACCTTAATAAGGTGGTTTTTTTTTTCTTTTTAAATGGGAGTGTAGATTTCCTTGGAGATAGAATTGACTACACTACAGCTTTGACTGTGGATAACAACAAACTGGAAAATTCTTAGAGATGGGAATACCAGACCACCTTAACTGCCCCGGGAAACCTATATGCAGGTCAAGAGGCAACAATCAGAAATGGACGTGGAACAATTGACTGGTTCAAAATTGGGAAAGGAGTATGACAAGGCTGTATATTGTCAGCCTGCTTATTTAACTTAAATGTAGAGTACATCATGAGAAATGTTGGGTTGGATGAATCACAAGGTGGAATCAAATTTGCCAGGAGAAATGGCAACAACTCAGATATGCATGTAATATAACACTAATAGCGGAAAGTGAAGAGGAACTAGAGAGCTTCTTGATGAGGGTGAAAGGGGAGAGTGAAAAACCTGGGTTGAAACCTAACATTCAAAAAGCTAAGATCATGGCATCGGGTCTCATCACTTAATGGCAAGTAGAAGAGGAAAAAGTGGAAGCAGTGACAGATTTTCTTTCCTTGGGCTCCAAAATCACTGTGGATGGTGACTGCAGCCATGAAATTAAAAGACAACTGCTCTTTGGAAGGAAAGCTATGACAAACCTAGACAGCCTATTAAAAAGCAGACACATCACTTTGCTGACAAAGGTCCATATAGTTAAAGCTATGGTTTTTCTAGTAATTATGTACAGATCTGAGAGTTGGACCATTAAAGAAGGCTGGGCACTGAAGAATTGATGCTTTCAAATTGTGGTGCTGGAGAAGACTCTTGAGACTGGAAGGAGATCAAACCAGTCAATCCTAAAGGAACTGAACTCTAATTATTCATTGGAAAGACTGATGCTAAAGCTCTAATACTTTGGCCACATGAGGCAAAGAGCCGAAACATTGGAAAAGACCCTGATTTTGGGAAAGACTGAGGACAGGAGAAGGGGATGGCAGAGGATAAGATGGTTAGATAACATCACTGACTCAGTAGACAAGAATTTGAGCAAACTCTGGGAAATACTGGAGGACAGAGGAGCCTGGCGTGCTACAATCCATGAGGTTGGAAGTCGGACACTACTTAGCAACTGAACAATAGTTAACTAATTAATAAAACCACCACTGTATCTTGAATTGGTAAAACAAGCGTCTCATTTTGAACGCACACCATAATTTTGTTGCCAAACTGCTTTACATTTTGAAGAAAAATTTGTCTTCTACAAGAATGAAAGCATAAGACCAGCTCAACACCACCATCTAGTGGTGAGAAGTATACATAATACTTCTCTCGAAACCCATCAGACCCATTTGCCTTTTCTACCCAAACTGCTAAGGCAAAAGTAGGTCCTGAGAGACAGTAACAATGTAAAATAATAATGGAAAAGGAACACTGAAAGTTCAAATGTCAGTTAAAAGCTTTATTGAATAAAAATGTTTCAGAGTAAGCAAGACTGTAAGAAAGCAGAATATTTTTACATCTCTAAAAAATATCAGAGCTAAATCTCGAAAAATGCAGTATAAAGTAAAGCCTATAGCTTAAAACACCTCTCTCCCCCCAAAATACAATTTGGAATATCAATTATGTACAACAAATGTACTCAAGTTTATATTGTTCCAAAACCTTTATACTAGAAAATCATCTCTCAAACAAGGCCTATAATTGGTTTAATTGCACCCTAGGAATACTGTCTGCCATAAAAATCTATACATTTCAGAATTTATAAGTATTAAAAAACTAATGTCCCAGAAAGGGGATATCAGAAGTAGAATTATAGGGGTCGAAGGGTCTGAGCTCAAGTGGTTTAAGGCATCTTTTGTTTTTTTCTGTTATTCCTCCTTTAAACTCATCACTTTGCTCTAATGTGCAACATGGCAAATATAAAAGATCTTAGAAAAATATTGCAGCTTTCAGTAAATTATGAGAAGCACAGAGACCACCAGAGAAGAAAGCAATCATTTGGGGTGTGGTCATACTCATTGGCAAATACCATAGCTTATTTGGGACACAATGAATTCCTCCAAGCACCAAGGGTGATTAAAAGGTACTCTGAAGAGATGGTTGTGCTGTATCTCAATACTCTAGTTCAGGATGTGGTCTAGAAAGCAGGATGCAATAAACCCCCATATATATCAGAGTAAGCGATAAATCCCCCATAGACATCAGAGTAAGAAAATCAAACTAATTTTTTAAAAAAAGACTAAATATTTCATCTCTTAGCAAAGGAATACTAAACAATAAATTGGTATTCATGTAAAAATATGCAAACTGTGCCCTTTATACTAAAGTGCGTTCAGTTATAATGTTTAGGCCCCTAAATCCCTTCTGCTCATTCCATAATTGAATTTTTAGTGGAACAGTACACTACTAATCATCTCTCTATTTTCATATTGTCTTTCGGGAATACAGTGAAATCTGGATCTTATCAGTTGGAATATCCCCCCAACCCCCGCCTCCACCATACACACTCCTGCCCCCAGAAGACCTTAAAGCAGTTGTGTATATCATCATTGCTAAAACAGAGGATTTAAGTGATGTTATCTCTAGCATTTAGAGTTGGTTCACTTAAGCTGCAGTATGGGATTTTTTTTTTTTTTTTAGCAGAAACTCTCTTCCAAAGTTACTTCCACATAAATTTCAATTAATGCTAAGACAGCTGTTTATGTGTATCACTTTGATAAGGGCAGTGGCTCATTGATATATAAATGCAAGGCCCAACATCACTGCAATTTGTTATTCTTCATCTTCATCCTCATCATAGTACCGATTTCTCTTTATCTGTTCCTCTACAGATAGCTCTTCGACTACTTCTTCCTCCCAGAATCCCACATCATGGGATTTCTGATTTTGAGTAGTGAATTCTTTAGTGGAGGGGTTGTCTGTATAGCTAGACCAGGTTTTTGCCTTGGGTTCTAGTGGAGACTGCTTTTTGAGAAGGTTTTTATCACTTTCATTTAAGTTTGTACCATTCTCTGTAAGATTTTCACTCCCCATCTCAAAACTAGGACTCTCCTTGCTTCTCCACCTAGCCTCCCCTCCTTTAGATCCCTTGTTGGGCCAGGCTGTTTTCGCCACACTCTCATTCTTCTCAGAGGCGTTGGCATTTTCCATGTGTTTCCTTTCTGCTGCTGCACCTCCTCCATACTCCTCACTTTGCTCTGACATGCTCCAGCCTTTCCTGATAGGTGGGGACAAGGCTTTTGGGCTCTTGACTGAAGAGGTTCGAAATGAAGCTGCTATGGTGAACGGGCGGCTTCTCTCCTTCAGAGAAGAAGATCGTCTTAGCTTCTTCAGATCCAGGTCTATATCCTCAGGAGCCTCAGGCTTGCTAATTTCATCCTCCGGAGGCCACTTAGGCTTCAATACTTTGATCCCTTCTTCCATGGCACTTCCTGAACTGCCAAGCTCCGTGGGGGGTGGCCAGGCGATCCTCAGCTTCTTGGTTTCAGCTGGCTTGTCTTCCTTCTCCAGCGGGCAGGAGGCCTTGGCTTCCATACTTGCGGTTAGCACACCCACTTTCTCAATGGGGGCATTTTCTACCCCTGGGCTCTGAAGGGTCTCCGCTGCATTTGGAAGCTGGACTGGTCTTTCCAATGTCTCTTCGTTTTCATTTTTGCTTGCCCACAGATCCTTGTGTG
Organism: Neotragus pygmaeus; assembly: GCA_006410875.1. Taxonomy (NCBI): domain Eukaryota; kingdom Metazoa; phylum Chordata; class Mammalia; order Artiodactyla; family Bovidae; genus Neotragus; species Neotragus pygmaeus. Next base: position 179,175 of record SJYV01016732.1, on the reverse strand, counting down.
GTCTGTGTCCAAAGCCTTCATCATAGTTACCTTTCGATTTAAAGAGCTGATTGAAGTGAGGCTTGCAATAGATTCTCCCATGTAAAGAGGCATATGTTCCTAGACTGTTGTTTAAAAAAAAAAAAAAAAAAGAAAGGCATAAAGTTAACAAATCTGTATCCTCTTATTTATACCAGTAGACTGAAGCCTGGCAACTCCAGTATTTCCAGAAGATGCAAAGTGAGAAAAATATCTTTAAAAGCACTTCAGGGACTTCCCTGGTGGTCCAGTGGCTAAGACTTTGCCCTCCAAGGCAGGGGGCTCAGGTTTGATCCCTGGTCAGGGAACAAAATCTCACATGCCACAACTAAAGACCTCATGCACTGCAACTAAGACCCACTGCAGCCAAATAAATAAATTTTTTTTTAAAAAAAGCACGTCGTCAGTCACTGAGGATGCTCCATCCCCTTTTAAACATGTTTGTTTGTATTATCCTTATTTTAAAAATGCTCATTTCTAGGCCTGAAACTTCAGAAGACATTCTTCCACTTGGTGCATGCTCTCATTCAAGTGATTTCACTCCCTTCTGTCAAAACTGTTAAAAAAAAAACTACTTCCAAGAAGTCTTCCCTAGGTAATTCCACCTAACTCTGATCATTCTCCTATTTCCTAAGTATTTATAACACGTAACTATTTTTAATGATATTCCTTTGTAAAAAGTTGAATCATTTTCCTCCTAGTTTCCCATTTGTGTTATAATTTAAAAGCAGGAATGGGTATAACGCTCTGCCAATGGCTGGCACTCAGTAGATGCCAATGACTGAATAAAAGGAAGCTATGGTTAACAGGAGAACAGCAAGCAACAGCCAGAAGGCGGTCTACCTTAACGTCAGTACTGGACAGGCCTTTAGGACATCTGGTGTCTCTCAAAGGGTAACACATTTTACAGGTGGAGTAGGAAAACAACAGCATTTCCACAGGAGAAACATAAAAATTCAAAAATTTAGAAGAATGTGCTGTGGAGAAAAAAACACAGTGGGCGGAAAAAGAACCACTGAGTGGAAGTTAGAGACGCACATTTTGGCTCAACAGAAGGGAAAGTTGTCGAGCTAGCACTAACACCAGAACTGGCTGAAGTGGGGTATTAACCCACCCAGAAGTGCCACACAGGTGCCAGGACATCTTTCAGCAGTATGGTGGAAGGGATGCCTGCTCTAGAAGGAAGGCTGGAAGAAATGACATCCTGGTTACTTCCTCCTCCAATATGAATAAAATGAGGTCATATGGAATATTTCTTCAATTTGCCACATTTATATCCATACTTTGAGTTACTAAGAAGAAATGACACATCATTATTTTCTCAGAAAATGAAGCAATATACAGAAAAATATGTGTTCTTCAGGATCTGCTGTTTTTTGCTGTTTTTGCCATTTATACAGTACTTGGGATAACCTGAAGGGCTTAAACAAGTATCCTCTTGAGATTTCTTAACTGTATGATTCTTGATACCAAGGGAAAACATTCTGCTAAATTAGGTCACCAGCAACCTGCATGATTTAAGCTTTCCAACGTGTAAATTAATGTCAATGTACCAAGAAGTTCTAAACACCATCATCATTTACTATAATAAAATGCTTATAATTAAATGGTACTTTTCATTTTCTTCAAAGATCCTCAACAGCACACACGATTTTTTTAAATCACCCTCCCACTGTATTAAAGAAAAAGCAATGATTATAAATCTCTAGAACATAGTCAATTTTCTGGGATACTTCCCTCAAAAACATGACATCTCTAAACATGTGCCAAAGCATACATGGTTCTCAACTGTACTAAGTAGGTGAGAAGCTGAAATCCTAAAATGTTCATCTTCCAACTTTACCAGTCTGTAGTCTGTCTTTGGATCAGTGATAATCACCTGAACAGCTACTACTCTCTGAGCTCTTATGTAACACCAGATACTATTAGCACCAGATTTTAGTATTCTAAGTATTCTAAAAAACCAAAGACTCCCTCTGGAGGTCCAACCACACCTCCAGAGATGGCTTGTTTGGTCTGGCTTACCTAAGCTTGCTGTTGCAATAGGAACAACGGAAACAGCTGATGTGAAACACCTGCTGGTTGGCCAAGAGACGCTCCATTGAGTAGACTGTTTTCTGACATTCCACGCAGGTCTCTCTTGCAGGTGCCTGAAACTTCTAGGAAAAGGTAAAGGACAATTTCAGCTAGCTAAGGCAGTGAGAAAAGTTAGTACTCTGCTGAGGTGGGCCCCAGGATTTACTGTGTTATCTATGGGCTCCCTTACCTGGTCTGTCAATTCTCAGAGGAACACTAAGCCTGCTATAGTTCTATCAGTTGGCTCTTTAAAGCCATAGGCTCTCCTGAATTCCTTACCCAGTCTGGCTGTTCTAAGTGCAGCAGCCACTGAGAATGAGGGCATCTAGGGCCGGATTGCAGAGAAAGGCTTAGACCAACCACTGCACACACACGAGTACACACAGAATGATTCTGCAGACAGGAAATTAGGAGAAAATGTCATCACACACAGAAGAAAGACAATTGTTTAAGTGCCAAATAGAAGCAGGACAGACTTTTTCAAGAACAGTTTCCGAAGGGGATAACTTTCAAGGAGAGAAAGAGCATTTGGCTTTGGGAATAGGAAAAGGCACTGGTTTTTAAAAATTTATTTACTTAAAAAAAGTGTACTTTATTTACAATGTTGTGTCAATCTCTGCCGTACAGCAAACTTGGTTATATACATATAGACATTCTTTTTTGTATATATTTGGAAAAGATACTTGGATAAAGCAACTCTCAGTCCCTTCTGCTTATAATCTTGACTTAATCCACTAGACATAATATTTTTAAATAAAGCAAAATGGACATATAAAATGGAACATTTTAAAAGAGACACAAACTATTTTATTAGAACAACAGAAAAAAGTGCAGCCCAATAAAACTATAGGTTCCATAATCTTTTTAAAAAACCAAAAGGAGAATAAAACTAACGTACTAGGGCAGGGTGGGAGGAGTCATAATAGGGAATTCCTGAACTGTTTGTAGTGTGGAATACGGGCAGGGTGAGCACAGCAGCTGCTGGTAAACTTAATCCTGAACTACATAAGGGCTTCCCAGGTGGCTCAGTAGGAAAGAATCCACTTGCCAACGCAGGAGATGCAGGTTTGATCCCTGGGTTGGGAAGATCCCCTGGAGAAGGAAGTGACAACCCACTATAGTACTCTTGCCTGGGAAATCTCATGGACAGATCAGCCTAGTGGGCTACAGTCCACGCAGTCGCCAAGAGTCAGACACTAGTGAGAGACTGAACACACAGACTACATAGTGTATTCTAGCACTGATGAACGCTGGAGTTCCAAAACTGTAAGTTTTACACGATAAGAAGGAGTTACATGGCCACTAGGGTTGGGGGTAAGAAGTCTCTAGCTGTGTGTGATCCTTGACTTGTCGCAATAGAAGGACCTCAACTACTAATACTAAAGGTAGGAGCAGTTTGGTTAAGGTGGTCTGGAAGCTCTCTCAGGCAGGGTGGTGGCCCCTTTGCCACCAGGACCAGGATGGTAGCAAATAATACAACTTAGTCCCAAAGCTCAAGGCCTGAATAGTTAAGGTAAGCCTAAAATAAAACAGCTGATGGGTAAGATAGAATTTTAATTTAAAAAGTCTGAAAATAGACCCATTAAAAAAAATTCAGACTGCTGGCTCACTTGCCACATGATTCACAAAGAGGTAAAGCAAAAATAGGAATGGTTGCCAAGCAGATTTCAACAGGAAATGAGAGCAGAAAATGGGCAGAGGAGTAAAGGTTACGATTCATAAAAGGGAGTTTAATAAAATTGGTGGTAAACTCCTAAATAGCACCAAAGGATTTAAAAATGAGGGGGGTGGTGTGCTGAGTGTTAACAGCAGGCTCTTCATTCCTAGTGTTTGAGTCAAAAAGAAAAACTTAAAGACCACAGCTACAATTCAGTTTACCAAGCATAACTGAGGAATTTAAATATGATCAAATGTTACCGTATTGAATGCTGTTGGCAGATATTAGGGCATTATTTGGAGTTCAGAAATGTTTCCTTCTTTTTTTTTTATTTTATTGAAGTATAGTTGATTTATAATGCTGTGTTAGTTTCTCGTATACAGCTTAGTGATTCAGTTATATATGTATATTCTTTTCATATTTTTTTCCATTATGGTTTACTACAGGATATTGAGAATAGTTCCCAGTGCTATATGGTAGGATCTTGATGTAGAATTGGTTTTTCTTTGTTTCTTTCCTGTGTTTTTTTTGGCTGGGCTGCATGGTTTGTGGGATTTTGGTTCCCAGACAGGGATTGAATGCAGGCCCTCAGCAGTGAGAACTCAGCGTCCTAACCACTGGACTGCTAAGAAATTCCCAAATTGCTTTTTCTTATATCAACACTTCTAACTAGATAGGACATAAGTGGAGATGTCCTTGCATACTTTAATAAGGTTTCTCTAAAAGGACTAGGTCCTTGCCTAGTAAGCAGGAAATATTAAAAGACAGAATAAAATTTGGGTATAATAGTACAATTAAAGCCTGTACAAATCACAATTCAGACAATGTAAAAGTAATAGGCCCAATGTATTTACTTATCAGTGAAAATCTTTTTCAGCTCTAGGATGCATGCTGTATTTTTAACACTTAGGAGAATACATATTCATTCTGGTTGGTAAAGGCAGAGCAGGAGACAGAACTTTCCCATGGCAGAGGAGGAAATGGGTATTATTCTGCTAAAGGGGATTGGAGGCCTACAGAGCACACCTCTGTTTTACACACACACACACACACACACACGCACGCACACACACACACACACACACACACACACACACACACACACGGAAAAACACACAGTAGAAGGGTGCAGCCCAGAACAGAAAGCTGTAAGTTGAGCTCACATTAGGAGGAAAGTGGAAGGCAGGAGCAGAAATTAGGTACCAGGAGCAGGAAGCAGAAGCTGGAAGAGACAAACAGGAACCTTCAGTGAATACAAAGCATTCGGTGTGCGCGGGAGTGCTTTTCACTGCAGCTGAACCGAAGCTCAGATACAGACTCAGATCCAAGAATAAGACCACGTTTTCTTTCTTTACCAAGTAATGCTGCTAATCGTGGTAATATCAGCTCACTCATACCCACCTGAGGTTAGATCAGAGTACCCGCTGAGGAGAGTTTTCTGAGCCTTCACCCACACAAGGAGTGTCTCATGAACAATTCTTCACTGTCTTCCTACCTCCCACACCTGACCCACATTTGCTCTCTCTTGACTAGCGCCTTCACTCACAAGTGAAAAGGCATTCCTCTCCTTAACATCAAATTAATAAATTGCTAGCTCAAACATCTGACTAACCACAAGCTTCTAACTAGCCAGACCTACCAGATTCCCATTATTCTTATCCCTTTTTCACATACACCCGTTTCAATATTATTTAAGGTTTATGCGGCAGCTGCCCAAGAGCCCCTAAAGTATTATAAAGACAAGAGGAGCCCAACACGGCAATATGCCAAGTCCTAGTGGCTGCGGCTGTGCCTTCCCTTTATGTCCTCTGTCCTGGGCTCTCAGCCACTTTTCTGTAATTGCCCCCATGTCTATTCAGACAACAGGAAGCATAGTCAGTGCCCCAAAATCTCTACCATTATGGTAGGCCTGGCATACATCCTGCCCATGCCTTCATGGCATGCTCGAACTTGGCACAGCCACATTTAAAACACTGCCAGTAACAGAATGTTAGACATTTTTTAATCTTTATATCTTTTGCAGTTCGTAAGATGCTTTGTCATCTTCCCTCCCTCACCATTTTTCACACTAAAGCACCACGATATCAGGTGCCTTATCAAAGCTTGCACAGTCAATAATAACAGAATTAAAATTAAAACTCAGAATTCTTAACTAATAGACCGAGAGAGTATTTTCTAAATTGTCCTGGAATAAATTTCCATAACTAAAGAAAACCCTCTGGGGAAGAGAGCAGATGTTAACCCAATTGAAAATGATTTCACCATAGCATTTTGAATGAACAAGTCTTCACTTTGTTTCAAATTAAAATATGTAGATAATATCTCAGGGATAGTCAGGAATGAATGAGGTAATATATAAATAATTGATGTCCCTAAACACTGTCAGGTCTTTCCCATCTGAGAGATGTTACAGGTCTTCTGTTGATCAGCATCGACTTAAAGCTTTTTTTCCAATAAATTTTTATAACTGCATCTACATTCTTTTGCTCTCTTGTCTTACATATATTTTTTAGTTCGACGAAGGCCCCAGTTGGGGTTTATGTCTGTGTGTGGGCAGCAGCTGGCCATAAGTGGTGAAGCTAACTAGCCTTTAGACAGTGAAATCAGAAGAAAATTCTGTACTAATGTCTGGCCTCCATGCCTCAGATAGAACACTATAAAAAGCCTTTCATTTTCTCCTTCCCATTTGTGCAAAATATCTGGGTAACTAAACTGAAACCCCCCCACCATACAGTAAATGTCTGGGCTGGCTCTGGCTTTAACCCTTCTGCTCACTCCATGAAATTCTTTGTGCAAGCATTTTGGAGATATTCACACCTTACATAGGTTGCTCTACATGTAGAGGAAACATTAGTGCTCTGAGAAAGCAGTAATGATGTAGGTAGTCAGAAAAGAATCTAGATGCCCTTCTAGTATAATTCTGATAGATTTGCAAAACAGCATAAAACCTCCTACCCGGTCCATGAAGGAAGGGACAGGTACAAAGGGTACAGTCTCTCATTCAGGCTGTCGTGCTTTCTTTCCACATCCAACAGCTGGACAAGCCTAGGATCTGGGGGCGGGGCTATCCCAGACCAGTAGATGTTCCTAGGGCCAGTCACATCTCCTTCCTTATCCTCCCTTCAGGAACATTTAGGGAATAACATTTCAGTGGGAGAACATAAAACTAAAGAGGCCTCTGAGTCTCTTGAGTTGAAAGGTCTGATCCTTCTCACAGGGTCTACTGAGCTCTAGACCCCGAATACCTATTTTGAGAAGGGAACCTGCTATTTAAACGTCTTTACTGCCAAGTCTCATCAACTGAACTGTCTGGCCGGTGTTCAAAATAGACAAAATCCTTACTTTTAAAGACTAATATCATCTGTGGAGTGTTTTTTTTTAATTTTTATTTTACCTTATTAAGCTAAAATTTGAAGTGAGTTGAGTCTTTACCTTAGATGTCCTATTTTCAATAACAGGCACTACTAGGCAGCATGTTCTCCAGGATGTGGGGGACCCAAAATCTATTCTGAGTGAACATATTTATTCTTAGCTGTATGTAATTTCCCAGGGGAGAAAAAACTTCTGTTGCATGGTCTATAGCCACGAGACCAGTTATGTCAGCAGGTTTTCCTGGAAACGCTAAAGTATCTACATACTTGCCTGAAGAATGTACAAGGAAACTCTGAGGAAGAGAAAAAAAACAGTCCTTAAATAAAAGTGGAGATGTGATTGGGTACAACCCTGAGGTCTGTGTACAGCATAACCATTTGAGCAAACACAGGCAGTCAGGCCAGTTTCCTCCAGTCAAAACCTGAGGTGTATGTTTGGTGCAAGCAGGTTTATTCTAGTGCTGAGTGACCAGAGCCAAAGAGGCAGGCATGGTACAGAGGGAGCTTTATCTCTGTCTCCTCTCTCTGGTGTGCCAGGAAGACCTTAGTGAGGTGCATTTCTTTGCACATGGCTCATCAGTTCAGATCCTGGACTATGAATAAGGGGGGTGTCTCAAAGGTCCAACCCAGGACCAAGAGGTCTGGTCTTGCAGCTGAGGGAGGGAAGCAAGACCAGAGTGAGAATTCAGACACACTTGAGAACAGATTTTAGTTCTTAGATCAGCTACAGAATCCCCCTAGTCCCTCAGGCACACGGAATCCATGGCCAAGTGAGCTTTGCTGTTCTTGGTCCAGAACCACGGCCCAAGGACTCACATCTGGGCAGGATTGCTGCTGGAGAGCAAATTAACCCTGTGGCATTTGCTACTTTGTTGGCCTCCAGATACTGGAAGAAAGAAAAGTGCCGGTGGCAGCATGAGCAGAGCTTGGAGGCCAGAAGACAGGGTCACGCTAAGGACATGCAGATTCCATCATGCAGCTCGGGTCTTTCTTCCTAGTTCACTTGCTTTCTCTTGTTACTTCATTTTTTGCTCCTTTCAATAAATCTTACGCTCCTCATGTCTCTGCTTCCTTTAAAATCTTATGTTTACCGTCTTCCCCCACCCCTGCCCCACCCTCTTTTTCAATCTAACCTTTGAATCCTGGATTCTCCTTACCTCCCTTTGTTTCAAACCCACACCTATGTCTTCCTCTCTTCATCCTTTCTGTGCACTAGAACTTTCATCAAGAGACCAATCATGCCCACAGTTGAGAGACAGAAACATGGCAGATGCGTGCATGAAGTTGAGGCAGTATACAAATCACCATGAAACTAATCCTACCCACTGAGTTTCTCTCAAATGTTAAAGCCTTTGAAACAAACTTTTGCTACTTAAGAGACCACCACAGGAGGAAGACACTAAAGAAGTGTAGGTATGTTTGGTTACTAATGCAAGTGGGTAAATCAGCATGGCATTAGCAAAGCATTCAATTAAAACAAGTCAGGTGAACAGCCTAAAAGAGAGGCTGGATATATATATTTTTTACCTTTGTTTATTTTTATGGGACTATTTACTTGTTCATAGAAAGGGAAAAGACTGCTTTTAAAAATTAGTGAATGAAAGGAGACCATAGATTGTGTAGCCTAGTAAAAGTTTCCTAGGGTACAAACATTTTGCATGTTCCTTAATATCTAGTATTATAACCAAGTGTAAATGTTACTTGGATGCCCATTTGTAGAGCAAATGGACTGGCCAAACCCTGCTGAAATGTACACATTCTTTCTTTAAATGCACTGACTACCAATCATGTTATGGTTAAGTTCTTCAGACCAGGGAGCTGCTATCTTTAAGCTAACATTGTACATTCCCATCCAATGGGCTGATTTTAATTTAACAGATTTTTTGTATTGCTCATTTTATAGGTTTTTACTCACTCACAGATTTATGAATTTGGACTTAACAAGAAAATAAATTGGGTTAGTTTCTTTCACTTTGTGTTTTCTTTCAGGAGCTTTCCAGATTCCAGACAGAGAGCCTCATCATGCCTGGCTCAAATGCCTAAGAAAAAGTGGCAAGATTTTCAAGAAAAGTGACTGGTTCAAGTGTGCTCTTATTTGGCATTTTCGTCCCCAGGAAAGCCAAAACAGATTACAACGAACACAATGATAAAAGGTGCAATGAGCTTTACTAGTAAACCAGTGTCTACAGGCTCCAATAGAAATCACCATCATACCTTCACTGCTTTGGGAGGAGAACTTTCAGAAAGGCTGGAGGCTCTGGCATCTGGACTTAGTGACTTGGGATGCACAGGCTGCCGGACCTCACTCTTGACCTGGGAGTTACCTGCTTGAGTTACAGAAGGAAGACATTTTATGGTATCTCAAGAGAAGTATCAGAAAAGGTTCTTCCCCAAAGCCAAGTTTAGGCACCTCCACTATCAACAGGCCCTTTCAACATGAGGAAAAACACTGCTTTTCTGTTGAAGAATAGTCTAATACTAAAAGCTATGCTGTTAGATTCTCTCATAAATTGGGGTGTCAATGCAGAGGGTTTCCCACCCTTTGCCACACGCAGCTGAATGCAAACCACCCTACTGAAGGAAACTTCTGCCCTGTAGCATTTGTCATTTTTAAAGGCTGCTTGTAGACTTTGATGGCTTTTTGGCAGTTAGCACTCCCAATAACTCCTTCTGGGGTGTTCCAACCGAACTTGGGAAAATGGGGGAATGTGTGGGCAGAAATTTCAAAACACATGCTCATGTATATGTGTGTATATAATTTGATACCATCTTCTTGGTCAGTCTTACAGCAAATATCAATGGATGAAGATTATGGAAAAAGGCTCCATAAAATTTTTTTCATAGTCATTGACGTGTCACTTACATAAGTTAATTTCCTGCCAGTATATTCATTGTGTGGAAAACTCAGAAGAGCACAGAGAAGTCATTCACGCAGTTACTAAGGAACCATAAAAGAATTCCCTAAAATCTAGAGTTATGTCAACAAAGTATTCAAAGATTAAGGCTTACTTTTCAAAAAAATGTTTTGGAAACCTAGTCAAAACTCAGAAAAATTTCTAGTCCAAGCAAAATGATTGCAAATGGAATGTTCTTGGATTCAAGCAGCAAGAGTTTTTCTGAAATTTTAAGGCAGAGTTTACCAGAAATCTGTTTAGCTAATACTTCTGCTTCTTGCTGAGTTTTCAATGTTTAGTGAGTTATTAACATGAGGAAAAGCTAGAAATCTACATATATTAAAAAAATAATACACTGAACATCAGAATCAAAAGTGGACACAGTAAATTAAAAAACAAAGATTTCTGTCTTTGGGAAAAGAGGCTCAAAATGATTCCAAAGTAGGATGAAAAGGTGATCAAATTCAGCACCAAAAGGAAAGATTTAGCCAGAGGGCGGATTATAGTATGTATTTATATAGATATAATAAGAAAAGGGTATTTTTAAAAGGTTACTCAAATACCAATTCTTATCCCCTGTAAATAAATAAAGTCCTTTTTTGGCCAAACTTCTATTAAAATGAAACATCAAAATTATAGTTTTTACAGCATTAACCCTGAAAAGGTTTGGTACAAAAAACAGGGTAAGTTCAATGAGAGAAGCATCAAAAATATTCAGTTTGCCACAAGCTAATCATATTTCATTGAATTTAACATCCCTCTTTGCCATGGGATTTGTGAAAGGTACCCAGTTTCCAGTCCTTAAAACCAAGTGAAAGATCTAATCAGCTGCATTACTGGATTTAATATATTACATATTCTCAGAGCTGACAGAACCGGGGACAAGCCCCCTCCCCCCACCCCCAAACAGAGGCAAGAGAACAAGACCCTCACCCTCCAGACCTAAGGACGAACACTTACGGGAATCATCTTCAGCAGGAGTGGAATGGCTTGCCAGGCTATTCTCAGATGCAGAAACCTACAAAAAAAAGATTGGGGGATTAAGAATCACATTAAAAATAAAAGAGCAAACTGCTGTTAATGCTATAAAAACCTGCTGACTCCAGTCAGTCACCGGCTGCCTGAGGGGAAATAATGGGCCCCAGAACAGCTGAGCATTTAAACAAGAGGCAGCAAAATGTCTTTTACGAGGATATTAACATGCCTCTCAATTACCAAGTTACGTGAATAACAGACTGCAAGCAACTGCCAAAAGTGTGCATTATCTTCCTTTATAAAAGAACTTCTAAATATATCTTTCTACTCTCCAAAAAAAAAAAAAAAAAGAGGGAAAGTGGGGTGCGAAACCAAACCTTCTATCAGAGAGGGCAAAACTCCTCACCAAAACTCACAACTCCTATAACTGTAACTCAATCCAAGGCAAGATAAAGTCTTTACATACAGGAACTATTATTCCTTCATTTTCCTAACTCCTTATTTCCCAACCAAACATATTCTGCTGAAAAAAGCTTGCTAGTACAGAAGACCTTCTGATAGCTATAAAACAAATTTATCTACAACAACCTTTTGGTATTATCTTCCAGATTAGTTTCCCTTGTTTAATTCCAGTCTCAAAATGGGAGTGTTTAACAAGATGGCAGATCTCAGGTGTAGGTGATTCCTTTTCCCATTAGCCATCAAATTTAAATAAAAGAACTTTCTACCAGCTCACTCCTCCGTTCTCCTGTCCCCTAATCCTTCAGTATATCTTCCTCCACATTCGAAATCATGAAGGGTCATCAAATGATCCAACATGCACTCTTCATTCTTTCATTCAGATGCCAGGGATTTTATGGGTGATGCTGAGTGTTTATATCAGGATGTCTAATGTACTGAATAAATTTACAATGGAGATTAAGTTGTCAGCTGACTGCACGTGAATTTCAGCATGGTCAGTTTTTCCCCCTTTATTCTCTTTTCATTACAGGAGTTCTGACATGGTATAAGACAAATCACTATAATAATAGTTAACACTGATGAAATGTTTACTATGTTCCAGGTATTGGAATGACTACTTTAAAGGTGTTATTTCATTTAATGATATGAAATACATTTTCTGAAAGTAGTGCATGGCCACAAAAAGCTCTTCAATTCTTGCTTAATTAGTAAGGGCATCCATCCCAAGAAGTCCTTTTCTCACCTCCAATTTGGACACCTTGAACCTGCAGGGTAAGTTTAATGACGATCATGACATCACTGCACATACCCAACTATATGACTTCACTACAGGAACAGCCAGGAGACAGCATGTGAGGTTTTGCTCAAACATTTCATTAAAGAAAAGTACAAATTCATTCACAGAAGGAGAAAAGGAAAACCAATACCTTGACAAATTTCTCTATTTCAGGCAACTTGACCCTGGCATCAATGTCCTTTTGTAACAAACCGAAGTTCAAATAGCTCTTAGGTATTGTTTAACGAAAGCTAGGCAGCCAGCCAAAAGGATAGCTGAGGCTCTGAAAAATTTTACAAATTTTAAGGCATCAAAGGTTCATGAACCTACGGTATATGCTTGAAGGCTATGTACTATCTTTATTTCTTCTATTCCCCACCTACTCCCCAACTTGTGATTCAGTTGCACTGATGCCCTTTTAGACTGTAATTAAAATGCTCTGATCCTCCAGTTCAGCTCAGAGTTCCAGTTGCAAATCAAGAAGACAATTAAGAAAGAAACATGAAATTAGAAATAGGGACAACTCAAGTACGATTATCCAGATGATTATTTTTCAAGTTATGCTCCAAGAACAGATGGGAGGATTTCAATGCAGGATTTCATTTCTTAAATGTCTTTTTTTAGAGTATATAAGAAAACTTTTTAAAGACAAAATCTCACACTTAAAAAATAGGAAAACCAGGCAGACTGATGCGAGAACTCACTAGAAACATTACATGAGACATGGAAGTAGTGCCTCAGCCCACTGTTGTAAGGATGTTTTGTAATTTGATTATTTTATGATTAGTATTAGTATTTTGCCTGATTATTTCAAAATATATTTGAGATATGGTTTTATAAAATAAAGTGATTCAATTTCATAAAATAAAAACTCCTAAATTTTTTCCTGTTCTATTCTTTGAGTCCATAAAGAAGGTAAAGCGCCAAAAAACTGATGCTTTTGAACTGTGGTGCTGATTCTTGAGAGTCCCTTGGACAGCAAGTAGATCAAACCAGTCAATCTTAAAGGAAATCAGCCCCAAATACGCATTGGAAGAACTGATGCTGAAGTTGAAGTTCCAATACTTTGGCCACCTGATGCAAAGAGCCGACTCACTAGAAAAGACCCTGATGCTGGGAAAGATCGAAGGCATAAGCAGAAGAGGGTAACAGAGGATGAGATGGCTGGAAGGCATCACTAATGTAATGGACATGAACCTGGGCAAATTCTGGGAGATGGTGACAGGGAAGCCTGGTGTGCAGCAGTCCACAGAGTTGTAGTCTGATATGACTTGGCGACTGAAGAACAATTCTTTAAGTGAAATTTTGTGGTCATTAATCTGAGACCATTTTTTTGTATGCTTACTTTGGTCCAAGTATGTAGTATATCTCATGAGTTCCTGTTGGTATGTTATCAATGGGTGTGTGTTAGTTGCTCAGTCATGTCTGACTCTTTGTGACCCCAAGGATTACAGCCAGCCGGCTCCTCTATCCAATGCTGTCAAAACATCTATTTTAAAGACTTATAGAAGGCAATGGCACCCCACTCCAGTACTCTTGCCTGGAAAATCCCATAGATGGAGGGGCCTGGTGGGCTGCAGTCCATGGGGTCGCGAAGGGTCAGACATGACTGAGCGACTTCACTTTCACTTTTCACTTTCATACATTGGAGAAAGAAATGGCAACCCAATCCAGTGTTCTTGCCTGGAGAATCTCAGGGACGAGGGAGCCTGGTGGGCTGCCATCTATGGGGTCACATAGAGTTGGACACGACTGAAGTGACTTAGCAGCAGTCAAATAAGTTTGAGAACTATTGCTCTTAACCCATTTTAATCATCTCTTCACCTTTTGTAGAATGGCCTCAAGGGTGTCAAAATGTGTTAACAGAAACAATGATTATATGCCTATTAATCAATGTAACAGATTTGAAAGCTCTTTTTCCTCATCTAACTTAACACTTGATCATCATATTGAATGAAAGACCAAAGACACTGGGTAATGGACTGTCAGAGAAAATGATAAATTCACCTTATATTTATCTTGTTGCTTATTCCAGCTAAGCCGTGCATCTAACAATAAATGCATAAAACCTGATTTGCTTAAAATCTTCCCATGGCTTTCCTCTGCTGCAGGACTACACCTACACTTTTAAGGGTTTTTCAAGACCAGCCCTGACCATCTCCCTTCATCTGTCTCTCGCCATTGCCTATATGTACTTTATGCTCTTGGCTGGGTTCTCTGGTTTCCAAATCTCTGTTGTGTCTGCCTGGAATACACCTGTTTTTTATAGTCAACTTTCCCCTTATTCACTTGGCCTATTTCCACATATCCTTCAAGATCTAGCTCAGATATCACCTTCTTGAGAAAGTCAGGGTAAGTATCCTTAGTCCAAGATTCCATGGCCACACATAGCCTTTTCATAACACTTCTTTTGCTGTTTTATGATCGCCAACTTGTTACGCATCTCCCTCCTACTCTGTTAGCTTCCTTCCACATGGAATGGTCTGTTCACATTTAGTTATTGAGCTCTAACAACTTTAATGGCAGATAGTGAAGAGGAACTAAAGGGCCTCTTGATGAAGGTGAAAGAGGAGAGTTGGCTTAAAACTCAACATTCAAAAAATAAAGATCATGGCATCCAGTCCTATCACTTCATAGCAAACAGATGGGGAAAAAGTGGAAACAGTGTTAGATTTCATTTTCTTGGTCTCCAAAATCACTGCAGACAGTGACTGCAGCCATGAAATTAAAAGATGCTTGCTCCTTGGAAGGAAAGCTATGACAAACCTAGACAACATATTAAAAAGCAGACATCACTTTGGTGACAAAGGTCCATATAGCCAAAGCTATGGTTTTTCCAGTTGTCATGTACGGATGTTGAGAGCAGGACCATAAAGAAGGCTGAGTGCAGAAGAATTCATGCTTTTGAACTGTGGTGCTAGAGAAGACTCTTGAGAGTCCCTTGGAAGCAAGGAGATCAAACCATTCAATCCTAAAGGAAATCAACCCTGAATAGTCATTGGAAGGACTGATGCTGAAGCTGAAGTTCCAAATACTTAGGTTACCTGATGTGAAGAACTGACTCATTGGAAAGATCCTGATGCTGCGAAAGACTGAGGGCAAGAGGGGAAGGGGGTGACAGAGGATGAGACAGTTGGATGGCATCACTGACTCAATGGATACGAGTTTGAGCAAACCCCAGGAGATGGTGAAGGCAGGGAAGACTGGCATGCTACAGTTCATGGGGTCACAAAGAGTCAGACACGACTTAGTGACTGAAGAACAAGTTGTTAAGTTCAGCATTGCCTGTGCTTAGCGTAGTGCCTAGCTTTCAA
Source organism: Neotragus pygmaeus (assembly GCA_006410875.1). Lineage (NCBI taxonomy): Eukaryota > Metazoa > Chordata > Mammalia > Artiodactyla > Bovidae > Neotragus > Neotragus pygmaeus. The sequence continues at coordinate 163,633 of SJYV01016732.1, read as the reverse complement.
AATACTCTGAAGTGAAAGAATGACATTTTCTTACATAAAATGTGTTAAATTAATAATATACCAATAACTTTGAAGATGATATCTCTATTCAAAACAGGTTTTTTTAAAAAATCACTTAAGCATTTGCTGAGCAAAAGAATTTTCCAATGAAGGTTCATTATTTGGTCAGCTATAAGTTACAGAGTACCCCAACCAAAATTATGTGACCTGCAAAAAAGACAATCTGTCCTGGCAGCTGTCAGCAAATTCCCAGACACTCTACAGCCTAGGGTTGTTTCTAATTTTAAGCAACTAATTTAGAACACATGCTTCCCTGGCAAATGGACATCAGGCTTTTCAACCCACCTTTTCTCCATCTGGATAGGAGATGCAGACCTCAGGACCTGGGGGCACATTCTCCTTTTGCTCTAATTTATGAGTTTTGATTTCACCACCACTGGCTCTCAACTCATTCTACAAAATAAAAATAGTCTGTAAATTTTTTTTTTTAAGTCTCACAATTCTCTTCATAGCCATCTATTAAATAAACTTGGAATGCTAAAAAAGAAATTCTTTTCAAGGCTTCAAGTCAAATCAACCCCCTAACTCTCAGAAGCAAAACCCACTGACTTGTGAAATGACAAAAGCAGCTTTGTGGACACACACACCTCAGAGTTAAATATTTATACAACTAGTCCAAAACTTGATGCTCATTAGAACATAGACACATCAACACAGACACACACACCAACCCTCCCCACTCCCACCCTGCTGCCCAGCATACAATATTCTCGTGATTCATTCTTCTAGCAGCACAGCTTGTGGGAATGCAAAGCTGGTGAGTTTTATCAGAAAAGACCATTCTGGAGCAGGGGAAAGGAGGTGCCAAGTGCCAATAATTAAGAAAAGATACTGACCATATATATAAATGCCCGGCCTGGAAAGAAAGACAGGGATGATGCATATATATAAGAATTGAAATTATACTTAATGATACCGTAAAATAGTCTTTTGTTGTGAGACTTTCAAAAACATATTTAGGTGGGGTTTTTTTTTTTTTCGCATAAAATTCATACAGTATACTAAAGACATACCTTATTCTAGTTCTCATAATAGAGCTTCAACATAAAAAAGCAGACGTGAGTCAGAAGGAGTGAGCATAATCATATTTGTTTTCCTTGCAAAGAACACTTGGGGCAAAATATTAAAATCAACTTTATTACTAGATCCAAAATCAATACAGAAGTAGATGAATATGGACATTTCCTACCTTTCTCCTACTAGTATCTAATACCTTTCTTGTTCTTTGTGATTCTTCAGGTATAGGGAGAAAACAATCCGTTTATGGTCACAGGGCCAATGAATGGAGTGTCAGTGGGACTGACTGTCTCAGGTGTGGAATTCCAGATTAAGGCCCACAGCTCTGGCAGCCAACACTGCAGAACCAACTGTACAACAACCGGAAACTTATTCCTGATCTCGTCTCAAAGCCCAGCCCCCCAGCATCAAGAGTGCGTCCCTTGCTACAACCATGCTCCTCCCTGTAGCGGCCTAAGAAATTCTTTTGGGATGAGATAAAATGTGCTTTTTACAAGAATTCCTTAAGGCTTTTCAACTCTTAAAATTTACAGAGCAGGAGAACCGCAATGTAGAAACTCTCATTAGGAGCTGAAAAAACAGTTACCAAACAGGTTTTTCCACTTAGAGAGTCACCTGGTCGGAATGTTTATAGCAGGAGGTCACTGAGAAGCAGCAAAATCCTGCAACAAGAGGGAATTAAGCTCCACAGATCATGTTTGCTGTATTTCCTGACCTGCCTTTTAAGAGAAGTCTACATTTGCTCATTTTTTCACACTCCCAATGAATAACAAGCTTGTGATGGTCTACTTCACTACTTATTTACACACGTTATCTCTTCTTAAAACGATAGTGAAAAATTAAGATGAGATTATTCACTGCCCAGAGTCTTTGTCTACCAATAAATACTACTGGAAAATGCATATACTTCATCCTGTTGGGGAAAGAAGGGTCAGTGCTGAGAATACACACTGTGATTTCTAACAGACACTGGTTCAGTCTACTTGGGAACAAACAAAAGCTAATACTATTCTTCAAATTTTATTGTAAAATAATAATCAAGAGATTAATAATTTGTCATTTGAAATCTTAAAAGGAAGAGATGTTTGAAAGATACAAATGTATGTGTACATGTGTATGTATGCATGTGTACTTATGAATAAATGGCATTTAAAAGGTAACTTCACATAAGCGGTTCTGTTGTGTCCTCCTGCCAGTTAAACCTAGGAAAGTATAACATGGAAAGATCCTCCGTTGTATTAGAACACCATGTTTTTGTGCTTACAGAGTACCTCACCCTCCTATCATTTCTCTCTCTTTTTCTTATCCGCTATTCTATTTCTTTAGAAAAGTATTACATCTTAGGAATTAAATATTAAGTAGATCATGTCTTGTATGATTTCATTTATGTGAAAGGTCCAGAACAAGAAAATCCATAAAAACAGACAGTGGATTAGGGGTTGCTAGGGGACAAGGAAAGTGCAGAATTGGGAGTCACTGAACAGGGATGGGTTTCTTTTGGTGGTGATAGAGAAGTTTGAGTTAGACAGTGGTGATGATTGCACAACCTTGGGAATATATTAGAAGTCACTGAATTGCATATTTTAAAATGGTGATTTTTATGTCAGGTGAATTATCTATGAATAAAAATTGCAGAAAGATGTCCCATCCCACGTTAATGTTGAATATATTCAATATTTCTCTCCAGCGTTCTCCCTTTCTTCTCTCAAAGACAAAAATGAGTATTTATATTAAAACTAATAAAATACTACTTTTTTTTTTGGCCAGTATGCAGCTTGTGGGATCTTAGTTCCTAGACCAGGGATTGAACCTGGGTCCTTGGCAGTGAAAGCACTGAGTCTAACCACTGAACTGCTAGGGAATGCCCCAAACACTACTTCTTTAACAACAAGATTAAGAAGAGACAGGGAAATTCTCAATGGTATTACTGATGGTAACATCACCAAAGAAAAGGTGGGTGAGATAAGGCCTAGGAAAACAAAGTCAGAATTAGAACATGGTAAGGATTACAAATGAAGCTAGGGTAGGATTTATGTGAAGAGAGAATGGCTGGACCCCAGGAAGGAGCCAGGGCTCACAGGTCAGAGTGTGGGAGACATTTCTAGCTCCCATGGTCGGTGACCATTTGCTAGATGAGTGAATGAATGAATCATGCCAAACACATACTGTATAGCTTGCAGAACTGCTTTGCTTGGACACTGCTGCCTGGTACTTGGCCATTCGATCCTTTATGGAGGTTTCTGACAGGCGTGGGAATTCTAGATTTCGCCTACTCTCTTTTTTCTCCGAGTTGAGTGCTGAAAATGACAGCTGACCTGCAAGCATGCAACAATACGCTTTAATAGAAGATAAAGGTGATTTGAATGATTTCAAGATTCTAAATTTTAGGCTATTGTAGAATCAACCTACTCTATTAAGAATACAAAGCAGGAAATCAGGATTATAACTGTTATTTACAAGGCAACACTCACTTGGTGCCAACATTAAGAGGAGACTGCTTACCATTATTGAGCATTACATATTTTTAAATTTTGGCTTTATTTAACATGTGAAAAAATTAGATCACAATGCCATTTTAACTTGTATTTCTTTGATTCCTAGGAGGCTGATGGTTTTCCTATATTAATTAATTTTATTTTTTCTTTTGTGAAATGCCTGTATATGTCTCCTTCAGAACATAATAATTCCTCTCTCAAGGTGTTATGTTAGCATCAATAATATAGGATAATCAGCAATCTTGACAGGGGATAATGTCCATCCATGGAAGCCCTCAAGTCCTAGACAACCATGGAGCCAAAACTGTTGATAATGATGCTTCCCTTACAATCCTGCAAAATGACCCTCTGGTTAACACAGGTTACCACTGACAAAGATGAATTAAAAACACAGAGAAGCTATTTGGAGAGAGCAATCAGATTTGGGAACGACTCGTATGTAACAGCCTTCCTTTTAATTTGTATCACTCTTCCTTTAAAAGCATCAGCTTTGAGGTCAAAGGGTATTGCTACTAATGAGTACTTCCTAGAAAACTTTCCACACGTGGAACTCTCTGCTTACCTGGGCCTATTTCCAAGTCATCCAAAGAATAGCTATTTTCAGACATCTTCCTTCCACCTGCACTTCGGCTTTGGCCCCAAGGAATCTGTTTGAAAAACAAAAACCAGCAATAAGTTTTGCAGCAGGATGGGAATTTTTTTTTTTTTTTTTTNATAATATAATCTCTGTCTCTTATACACATCTACTTCGGCTTTGGCCCCAAGGAATCTGTTTGAAAAACAAAAACCAGCAATAAGTTTTGCAGCAGGATGGGAATTTTTTTTTTTTTTTTTTTGAGGATGGAAAATCTTAATGCAATGTTCAAAATGGAGGCCTGCAAATCTCCTTTAGAAGTAAAATACAGAAGAGATTGGATTTTATATTAGTTTTTATATACCACAGAATGTGTTTTTAGTGTTATAAATATCAAGCACTACATATTCACAGGTGCCCAGGGGAAAATAAGTAACTCTATATAGGTAATGCTTTCTGCAAAAGATTTCTGCCTAAACACCTTAACCAGAAAGCCTCGGAATTTAACAGTCATTGGAATGGAATCCTCATGTCTCCAATGAAAATGACATATCTCTCCAAACTGTCAAGTCCTGATGGCAGTACCTGTGGCTGGCTTTCTCCACCCCAGTTTATCCCTGTTCTTGCTGACTGGTTCATGTCTTCATCCTCTTTTCCCTGGACTACTGCGTGACCTTTCTAACTGGTTCCTCTGCCTTCCAATGAAGTATCTATGATGCTGCCATTATCCCAAGTAAAACAAAATAATTATCCCCAAACATAAATCTATGTTATTCTCTTATTCAAAAATCTTTAAGGATTCCTAATCACTCCGTGAATTAAATCTAAAGTGCTTAGTTTGTCAGAGAAGATCAGTTCTAGATCTGATCCCTTCTTACCCCCTGGGTATTCTCTTCCTCACCCTTTACTCTCCAGGAAAAGCAAATTGCTGGGAGGTCCCTGATATTGTAAATGAGTTCCCTCCACCTGGATTATGCTTATCCTTCCATTGTCCAGCAATGCCTGTTTCTTCAAGACTCGGTGTAAACTAAGCCAGTGGTCCCCAGCCTTTTTGGCACCAGGGACTGATTTCATGGAAGACAATTTTTCCATGGACCAGGGTTTGCGGGGGGGTGGTTTCAGGATGATTCAAGCGTATTACATTTATTGTGTACCTTATTTCTAATCTACTGTTGCCACTGATCTGATAGGTCCACAGCCCAGAGGACCTGAGCTGAGCAAATTCTCTTTGATCTGATACCTCTCCTCCATAAATCTAAGTAGCCTTTCCTCTGTTCCCAGGGAAGTGGTCACACTCCCATCACAATGCTTATTAAATTGTTGTGCACTCCTATACTGGACTGGAAGCTTATTGAGGGCACAGACAAGCTTTTATTTTTTAAATAGAAAAGTGAAAGATACAGATCTTTTTAAAAATAAAGTATTCCTATGAGTCTCATAAATTACTACATTTATCTCTCTCATACTTAGGGTAGGTCTATAAAGAAAATTCCAAATTACACTTTTAAGACTGGGAAAGTAACTCAAGAGAAAGCCTAAGTGTCAAAGGATGTTCCTAGACATAATACACAGAGAGTATGTTATGTTTATTCAGCTTGCAATGAGAGCCTTCAAGCAGATTCCTATCATTGAAATCTCAGTTTATTTCCAGATAACTTGATGTGGGAAAGATGTCTGAAATCCAATATGACAGGAGACAAGAGTAAAACATTTAGCATCCTTCTGAATTCAACATTAGTAAATAATTATTAAACCTTTAAGTTCAGTGGGCTAATCAAACAACAATAAAGTTTAAGACAGTAGACTGACTATCCCTTTTTTAAGTCCCCCTGCTCCCCCTTGGTGGAGAAGAAAATGGCACCCCACTCAGCACTCTTGCCTGGAAAATCCCATGGATGGAGGAGCCTGGTAGGCTGCAGTCCNTACAGGCATTGCCTATAAGTGGTAAATCTATAGCCTGAGGTCATATCCAAGATGACCAATTCACTGGGACACTTTTTAATCCTTTGAACTCTTCCCAGATTAGCCAATGGCAATCAGAGAAGGCAATGGCACCCCACTCCAGTACTCTTGCCTGGAAAATCCCATGGATGGAGGAGCCTGGTAGGCTGCAGTCCATGGGGTCGCTAAGAGTTGGGCATGACTGAGCGACTTCACTTTCACTTTTCACTTTCATGCATTGGAGAAGGAAATGGCAACCCACTCCAGTGTTCTTGCCTGGAGAATCCCAGGGACAGGGGAGCCTAGTGGGCTGCTGTCTATGGGGTCACAGAGTTGGACATGACTGAAATGACTTAACAGCAGCAGCAGCAAGATTAGCCATCTTCAAAGTTTCTCAGATTCTTCCTGAGTTGTGGCCTCTTCCACTTACAAATATCTAATTGTCTTGGCCATATTTTGCTAGAAGCTCAAGTGCTGCTGTCTTTAAGAAGCTTCATATATGCAGATATTCTAAAAGCTGCAACTCATGTTATCTCTCTGGCCATCTCAGAATCAAATATTCAGAAAACCTCAGGACTAGGAAGTGCTTTTGCAGAAAAGTACATTTATTAATGGAAAATGTGAGGCCAAAGCAGAGAAAGTGACTTACTGAAGTTCCAGTTCTCTCAATAAAATGTTTATTTTACCATGTGCCAAGCACTTTCCTAGACGCTGGAAAGACGATGGTCCCACTGGAAGATGTGGATGCTGCTCTGTTTTAGTGAGTTTATAGTCTACCAGGAGGGAGATAAACTCTACTAACCAGGACACTGTCATATGGCCTAGGGAAGTGATAACTAAGTTAAGATTATATCTTTCCCCACTGCATAAAAATAAAAAATCTCTTGGTGAGTGGCAATGTGTAGCAGAGCAAGGATTCTGATATCAGGTTTGTCTAACTCTTATTTCCAAGTCCTTTCCAATATCACTCATCTTCTTTATTAATAGATAATATAACTTGCTTATATCATAATTGAAGAGTAGTTAAGGGCATGAATCAGATTACCTGGATTCAAATCTCAATTCCTCATTGATACCCTCTGTACCTTGGATAAGTTACTCACCCTATCTGAATATTAAGTTCCACTCATCAGTAAACTGCAGATAATCTATACTTCATTGGGCATGCTGTGTTTAATATATGACACTAATTTTATTTATTTTTATTTTTTATATTTTATTTATTTTTATTTATTTGGCTATTCTGGATCTTAACTGCTGTGTGGGCTTTTCTCTGGTTGCAGTGCAAGGGCTTCTTATTGGGGTGGCTTCTCTTGTTGCGGAGCATAGGCTCTAGGGTGTGCGGACATTGGGAGCTATAGCACATGGGTTCAGTAATTGCAGCTCCAGGGCTCTGCCCATGGGTTCAGTAATTGCAGCTCCAGGGCTCTGGAGCATAGACTCGGTGGCTGCAGCATACAGGTTCAGTGAAGGCATGTGGGATCTTTCCAGATCAGGGATGGAAGCCACATCTTCTGCATTGGCAGGTGGATTCCTTACCTCTGCGCCACCAGGGAAGCCCTGTGATACTAATGTTTATGTTTTAGATAAACTCCAGGGTTCTTTGGGCTTCCTAGGTGGTGCAGTGATAAAGAATCTGCCTGCCAGTACAGGAGATGAAAAAGACTCAGATTCAGTCTCTGGGTTGGGAAGATCCCCTGGAGCAGGAAACGGCAACCCCTTCCAGTATTCTTGCCTAGAAAATTCAAGTGGACAGAGGAGCCTGGCAAGCTACATTTTTATGGGGTTGCAAGGAAATTAGACACGACTGAGCACACATGCAGACACACACATATGCACAAGGTTCTTTACAATTCAAACAATGGTCTCTGCTGCTTTCTGCTAAGGGAAGCTGGGGGGTGAATACAAGAGCCTGAGACTGGGAACTAGGACTGTTGGATTTTAGTCCAAGCTTCCGTCCTTAATTGCTGTCAGTTTGGGGCAGTCATGTGACTTTTCTGGGCCACAATTTTCTATCCTCCAGTTGTAATCTCTAACGTGCCTTCTTTTTAACTGATGGACTATTATAAGGAAGATGGGTCTTATTTGGAAAGACCCTGATGCTGGGAAAGATTGAAGGCAGGAGGAGAAGGGGATGACAGAGGATGAGATGATTGGATGGCATCACCAACTCAATGGATATGAGTTTGAGTAAACTCTGGGAGTTGGTGATGGATAGGGAGGCCTGGTGTGCAGCAGTCCATGGGGTCACAAAGAGTTGGACACGAATGAGTGACTGAACTGAAGTGTACTGATAAGGAAAGACTTGTAAAAATAAGGCTTGACTCTCTGTCATATGTCAGTCACATTTTCCTCCTTTCCCTTAACTGTTAATTTCTGTACTTCAAGTTACCGCATATTGCTTTTATCCAACAAATAATGCTATGAGGGTAATATACTACATTTGCTAGATCTGTATGGGGCTCAGAATATCGACAAAAATTGAGGAAAAGACACTGGTGGCCACCCAGCTGTTTTCTCACCACAGCCCTAAAAAGCACAACATTTTGCATATGCAATCTGGAGCAAGATGAAAATTTCAAACAACATCTGTTGAGATTAATCTTTTTCCAGGACCTACTATGAGCCAGGTTTTTCCACCTATGGAAGACAACCCTGAGAAGTAGTCATTCCATTTCACAGATGAGAAAACTAAGCTTTAAAGTGACTTGACTGAGATTGCACTAAGGGCACATATAGATTCCAGCTCAACTTCCAAAGTCTGATTTAGTTCATTCTTGCCCGAGGATTTAATTTTTTGTTTGGAGTAGTCATAGCACATCATCCCTGTGACATGTGATTTTGTGACTTGGGATGTTGAGAAGCCCCACACTCTTTTCAGAATAGGCTCTTATATCTTTTCTAGATGAGGGAGAGACTATGATGATTAAAAGGCACAGGTTCCCCTTAACCCAGCTGCTGCCTTTCATGAATCTGAGGCTCTGAAGTTGTATCATTATTCCAATAACGTCATCACTGACATCCTTTCAGCGTGAGTGAAGTAGGGTTGGGGGAGTTGGTAGTGGAACCAAAAGAAGCTGGATTCAATACAAGCTGAACACCAGAGACTCCTGAACTGAAGGCTTTTTGGGTCAATGAACCTGGCTCATGAATGTGACATGTCTTCCCTTCTTTACTCTCATACCTGAACTTTTACTATTGTCCTGGGAAAATTGGGGAATGGATATCTATAGTACCTGATGAAAAACAATAGAAAGGAACTTTGTGGGTGAGTTGGGAGAAGAACAGAGAGAAGATGGTTAAAGCAGAAAGCAGGAAACTCTAAGATTCTCTGAAAAATATATGAAGGCAACATTTTTTAGAGAAAAACACCAGACTGTATTTAGTCAGGGATATGGGGCTTTCCTGGTGGCTCAGATGGTAAAGAATCTACCTGTAATGTGGGGTACCTGGGTTTCATTCCTGGGTTGGGAAGACCCCCTGGAGAAGGGAATGGCTACCTACTCCAGTATTCTTGCCTGGAGAATTCCATGGACAGAGAAGCCTGGCATGGGGTCACAAAAAGTCAGACATGACTGAGCGACTAATACTTTAACTTTATCTTTCTTTTACTGATCAACTCTCTTCTTATTTTTGTAGCTTTTACCATAGAGTTAGGAAAATCAATATTAGTTTGTTTCACAGAGTAGAAATAATCTTGAAAAACTTAGCTCTGGTTAGAATTTCTAAAAGCAAATCCTATTCTTCCCTCTTAATTCAAATTCAAAATTCAAATTCAAATAAAATTGCAGAAGTATTCAGCAGAAAAATATTGACCTAGGATATCATAAGATTATTCTTAAGATTTCAGGATATCTTATAAAATCCTGCATTCAAAAATTTCAATATTAATTTGAGAGTTAATAGCACTGCACATTTTTCACTGAACAACAACTAAAATATTTCTGTTTGGAAAATTATCTTCAAGTCTTACAGAACAGGGATATGCTAAAAATAGCACTAAAGTTTTAGCTTGACAGATAACATTAACCGAGGTGAGGAATAAAAGAGAAATATTAAGCTGGCTCAGGATGGGGAAGATTCACGAGTTATCCACATACAAGTAGAAAGAAATTTTATAAGGTTTAGTGAAAATGTCAGACTCTCTTTCTCCTGGGCCTTTGAACATTTTCCCTTTTGTCTGATAATTTTTGCTGTATTTCAACATGTTCTGAAGCTCCCCAAGACCTGGACTCTACTGTATTTTCCCACAGCACTTATGACCTCCTAAAATAAAATAAAATATTTTCATTATATTTTTGTTTGCTTCTCTCATGCTCCTCTGACAATGTAACAGAAGAGGGACATTGTTGTTATCATCACAGTTATATCCATAGCACCTAGAATGGGTCCCACTGTACAGAAAAACCTTGATAAATATTTGTGAGACAGATAAAAATATACTTTGTAGTGCATCTCCTCCCTAAAACTTATCCTAAACAAGTTTCATCTTGCCCTTACTCCATTACAGCAATTTTAACACCATATATTAAGAAAAAATTAAATTGAATTACATGTATAAAATTACCATTTTATTTTATATAATTATTATTTGTTATACTTTATTAATGGGGATGGATGTGGATAATTGACAATCTAAAAACATTTAATATTTAATAAAAAATTCTTTATATCTATCCACTTTCTTTGCGTATATGGAGGAGGTTCTCAAAGAATAGTACATGTAAAAGAAAATTGTTTTTTAGATTATTTTATCCCATTTTAAGTCATTGGAAATTTGAGAACTCAAATTTATAGAGATTTTCAAAAAATTTATAAAATATTAATCTTCTAGACCTTTGCAAATGATAAGTAATAACTATAAGTTTATCACAAGACAGAGATAGTATGGTAAGCATTTCAAAAGTTACAAAATTTCAATGAATGCATTTCATAAACTATTAAATGTATCCCAATGAGGAAATAATTTTAAAAAGATATGGGTATGCTGACATTGGGCATGTTTTACATATTTTTAAAAATCAGGATATAGTCATTTTACAATGTTGTACAGCACAGTGCATTGGCTGTGTGTGTGTGTGTGTGTGTGTGTGTATTTCCCCTCCTTCTTGGCCTCTCCCCCATCCCATCCATCTAGGTCACCATAGAGCACCCAGCTGAACTCCTTGCAGTATACAACAGGTTCCCACTAGCTATCTGTTTTACACATGGTAGTGTATATATGTCAATACGAGTCTCCCACTTCATCCCACCCCCTCCATCCACACATCTGCTCTTAACGTCTATGTGTCTGTCTTTCCTGCAAATAGGTCCCCATTTTAGAGTATACAATTTGGTGGTTCATTCACAAACTTAGTAGATTTAGCACATTCACAATCGAGTTCCAAAATATTTTCATCAGCCTTAAATAAATCCCTGTAGCCATTAAGGAATCAATCCCCATTTTCCCCTACCTCTTAGCACCTGATGCTTTGTGTGTCTGTTTTATATAAAAGGAATGGAGTAATATATAATCTTTTGTGTTTGGTTGTTTCAGTTCAGTTCAGTCACTCAGTCGTGTCCGACTTTGTGATCCTATGGACTCCAGCACGCCAGGCCTCCCTGTCCATCACCAACTCCTTACTTACTCAAACTTATGTCCATTGGTTGATGATGCCATCTAGCCATTTTATCTTCTGTCATCCCCTTCTCCTCCCTCCTTCAATCTTTCCCAGCACCAGGGTCTTTTCAAATGAGTCAGTTCTTTGCATCAGATGGCCAAAGTATTGGGAGTTTCAGCTTTGCCATTAGTCCTAATGATTATTCAGGACTGGTTTCCTTTAGGATGGACTGGTTGGATTTCTTTGCAGTCCAAGGGACTCTCAAGAGTCTTCTCCAACACCACAGTTCAAAGGCATCAGTTCTTCAGTGCTCGGCTTTCTTTATAGTCCAACTCTCACATCCATACATGACTGTTGGAAAAACCATAGCTTTGAGTAGATGGACCTTTGTTGGCAAAGTAATGTCTCTGCTTTTTAATATGGTATCTAGGTTGGTCATAGCTTTTCTTACAAGGAGCAAACATCTTTTAATTTCATGGCTGCAGTCACCATCTGCAGTGATTTTGGAGCCCAAGAAAATAAAGTCTGTTATCGTTTTCATTGTTTCTCCATTTATTTGCCATAAAGTGATGGGACTGGATGCCATGATCTTAATTTTCTGAATTAAGTTTTAGGCCAACTTTCTTTTAGTTAGCACAGTGTTTGTGAAAAGTGCATTCATCGTATTATATATAATATATCAGCTTGTCATTACTGTTTAAGCCTGAGTAATATTCTGTTGTGTGTATGTATATACAACATTTTGCTTACTTGTTCATCTTTATCTATTGATGGACATTTAGGTGGTTTCAACCTTTTGGTTATTGTGAACAGAGCTGCTATAAATAGCCCTGTGCAGCAATTTATTCACACCATATTTTGATTATTTCTTTTCTATTCTCCAAATTGTGGACTCCATTAGGGCAGGGATGGAATTGGTATTGTTCACAAATGTATCCCCAGATGGAGTTGTGCTCTGGATAATATTTGTTCAATGAATGACTTGAATACAAAATGTCCAATTCTCTTGAATATTTCATTAAAAGGGAATTATTGGAATTTCCTAAGTTAATAGGGATATCACAGCTTTAAAAAAATTTAAGAATGCCATAGGAATGAAAGAATATCTATGCCTTAATTCCATATAAGTGTTTCCCAGGTGGCACTAGTGGTAAATTCCATATAAAGGCTAACTGCAGGAAAGTGGAAGCGGGGTGAGAGTGGCTGAGAGGAATGAAGGACTCAAGTGGGGCTGGAGAGGAGGCGGCAGCAGCTGACAAAGATGTAAACACGTGGGGGAAGGTAGAGTGTACAGAGGGCCGGGGGAAGTGGGAACAGAGGGCAGAGGGCGCAGAGGCGAAGAACACCAGGCAGTTCTCAGGTTGCTCTATGCCTCTCAAGCCGAGCGAAGTTGAGAGAAGTCCTCTCTGCCCCCAAGAAACAGCTTTTTGTCTTTTATTTTCAAACATCAAAGTTGATTTCTGAAATAAAGGTTTGCTTTAGTGTGGAATTCTGAAGGTGTTCCCCAGGTGTTCAAGAGTGACTTTGGCTTTTAGAAGAAACTTTTGAAATGAAAAGTGGTCTTCACATTGTAGTCACAATTAAAAAAGTAATTGTACCAAAACATGTAACAAGTTTACCCATGTAACAAATTTACCCATGTTACCAATTTACTCTTTTAATAATTAATAAGGGTACGTTTACAGTATTGTTAACTACAGGCACATTGTTGTGCAGCAGATCCGTGGAACTTTTTCTTCTTGCATGACGGATACTCTGTACCCATTGAACTTAACTAAGCATTTATAGGACACCTACTGTGTGCCTGCAATTAAAAGAGACCATTGTCTGTCTGGGTAATTTGCTCCTTCATCCATTTATGTCTGGAGACTCTGTTCATTTACATATATTAATAATAAGCATGCATATTTTTTGTAGTGCTTCACAAGTTATAAGGCACTTTCCTTATATTTCCTTATTAAGTAAATTATAATGTACTTCTTATTTAGTCCATTATTTGATCCCCTCCCACACTGTTAGTATTTGATTTTACAAATGAGGAAACTAAAGTCAAGAGGAGAATAGTTTATCCAACATTATAGAGCCAGAGAGTTGCAGAGCTAAGATTTGAAGTCGGTTTTTGAAAATGGGTTCTTCCCAGTGGATTACGCTACCATGATTCATTTCAAATAGCATTAAAGAGTGACTTTAGCTTTTCCTCTTGGGTTACTTAGAAAAATGAAAAATATTTATAAAATAAATTTCATTATCTAGTTCAAAATAGCTTTTAAAAATTCACTGTATAAGTTGCTTGTTTCTCTTAACAGATTCCTCTGATCCAAAACGTTTTTCTTATTTAGCTTTTATTTATTGTTCTAAATCGTATTACTTTGCAAGTATTAGCCATTGCATTGGACAAGTGCTAAAGTGCTGGAACCAAATTTGGGCTTGAATCCTATATTTGTTGCTAAATTAGTGGTGTGACCTAGGTGAAGCCAATAACCTTAAGTTTCAACGTGCCCATCTGTAAAATGGTGATTGTAATAATAGCTACCTCAAACTGTCCTAATGAAGAGTAGATGAAATAATACATCAAAACTGCTTAGCATATTTCCCTGGCCCATAGCAAGCTCTCAACAAATGAGAGATGTTATTACTATCCTAAATATGAAAAATGAATATTTTATCCAATTGAACCCATTTTTAGTAAAGGACTGAATCCTTGCAGCCAGAAAGTATGGAAAGAGACCAGAATTTGAAGCCAAACTGAAGTAAGTGCCAATCCCGTTTCTGCCAGTTAGGAGCAGTATGGATTTTGTTTCCTTACTGCACATTGAGGATGATAATACCTAACTAGCTCACTAGATTCTTGTGAGTATATTTTTAAAGACCCTGAGATATCATAAGTGTTCAGTAAATAGAAGCTAGTATTTTTATTATTATGAATGTTGTTATTTCAAATTAAATAATCTCAGTCTCACATACCAAGAGATCTAGAGACTCAGAGAAGACACCAAGGTGAATGCCAGCTGAGTGTAGAATTCTTTTGGGATCAGAACTCAGACAACCCTTAAAAACTAGACCTAAAAATAATTAACAAGATATATCTTATAGCCTAGATTGCAAAATGCCAAGGTCATTATTATGTCATGGATGTTTGTCTCTGCATCTTATTCTTCTTTTTAGTCCAAAACCTTTACATCTAATTTAACTAATTTGTTGATCATCCACTACATGACTAATCTGTCACTGGGGGAAACACAAAAACTAATGGGCTGATTTCTTTTCTGCTGACATTCTTGGAGGGGTTTTACTCAATTCCATGACAATAAGTGCATCTATATCCTGATGACTACCGTTTTATTTCTTTGGTCCCATCTTCTCCTCTTGACCTTCAGACTCATCTCATTTGCCTATTTTCCATGTTCATGTAGGTGTGAAACATCTCAAAGATAATGGGGCTAAAGCAGAACTGTTGACATATTCTCCACCCTGCTCCATAAACCTGCCTTTACCTCAATATATCACACTCAGTAAATGACACCACGTTCACCCAACTACTTGGTCCAAAGTTGGAATAATCTATGACCTTTGCCTTTCTTTCACAGCCTATATCCAGTGTATCAGCAAATATCATCAGTTTTACTTTCAGAATATGATCCTAATCCAGCCATTTCTTCCTGATCCCCTCCATTCTCATCCTTGCCATCAATCTTCTGCACTTGCTTGACCAAACCCCTTACTTGCAGACTTGCCTCCAGGTCAGTGGCTATGATCACATCCGTGGTACACAGTACAACTCCAGGGACACTGTCCGCATCAGCTTCAGGGTGAAGGTGCCCCTGAAGTAGTGCTTCACAGTGGCCTTACTTGCTTTCTTCCAGTCTACTCTCCATGGAGCAAAAATTTCAAATTTTAGTCAAAACGTATTGCTGCTCTCCTCAGAATGCCTCAACACCGCCTTTCACACCTATAGTAAAGTCTGCAGTTTTATAAGATGCCACAGAATCTGGCTTCAAACCACACCACCTCATTTAATTTTCCTCTTCCACTCTCTCACTGTCCTCTGGTCACATAAGTCTCTTTGCTTTTCCTATAGACCATCTCAAGTACATTCCCCCCAGGGCCTTCGAAGTTGCTGGTCCCTCTCTCTGGGATCCTCTTCCTACACGTATTTGCATAGTGCATGCTAAGTCGCTTCAATAGAGTACAACTTTTTGTGACCCCATGGACTGTAGCCCACCAGGCTCCTCTGTCCATGGGATTCTCCAGGCGAGAATACTGGAGTGGGCAAGGCAACCCACTCAGGACATCTTCCCAACTCAGGGATCAAACCCATCTCTCTTATGTTTCCTGCGTTGGCAGGTGGGCTTTTTACCCCTGAACCACTAGGGAAGTCCCATTATGCACCCTCATCTAAGTCAAGTATTTGCTCAAGTGTTCCTACTCAGGGAGGGCTTTTCTGATCATCCCATGATTTAATGTGATATTGTTTTACCTGGCTTTATTTTTTGTATAGCATTTATTCTACCTTGCATGATAAAAATTTACTTATTTATTTGGTTTTCCTCTGTCTCTCTCATGAGCATTTAATCTTTATGAGGGTAGAGATGTTTTCCCCCATTTTACTCAATACCATATTCTAGGAAGGGCTAGTGCATAAGTGTTCAGTAAATATTTAGACACTGAATGAATGGAAATATGAAATTTATTCATTGGTTCATGAATTCCTTCTTCCTTCATTGAACAATCATTCACTAATAAGTTATTCTGTGCTAGCATCTCACACACATGATTTTCTCTCACTCTAACAATAATGTGATCTTGATTTTTACAAGTTAACAGGGCTTTGTGGAGAGGAAGAATCTGGGCTACACGAGGTATTAGTTTGATTGACTTCACTGCCCATAAACTTGCCACTTTAGCAAATTATCACCTACCTACCCAATGCTGGCTAGTGGTTATGCATGGCACTTGATGAAATACAAAAATTGGAAATGATTTAATTATGACAATATGTAGAGTTTATTTAGGTAGTATATCAATCTGTTTTTGCAGCAATAATAAACAACCTCTGTCTCAGAGGCTCATGGCAACAGATATTTATTTCTTATTCGCATTATATGAAAGCTATGGATCAGCTGGGTTCAACTTAGCTTATGTGTCTTCTTGTACTACAACCTAAACCGAAGAGCGGCCGCTAGCTGAGAATGCTCTTTTCGCAGTGAAGGTGGGAATGAGAGGGATCAAACCAAACCCTGCAAGCACATTTTAAGCTCCTGATTGGATTCGACAAGTGTCACATATTCCCGATCTTCCATTGGCCAAAGTATGTCACATGGCCAAGCTCAAAGTCAGTGAGGCCAGGATGCAGATTCCTCCCTCAGTTTGTGTAGACATATCACATGGAAATAGGTGGAAACGTATAATCCTATCATAGAGAAACAGAGAAGAGTTCAGAAAAATAATCCCCAATCTATCATAGACAAAGAAGGTATTTTAAAAAATGAGATCCATGGGACAAAAACAAGAAAAGTCCCCTTTAGTTATCCTTGTAGAAGAGAATGGTTTAGGGTCTGTCTTCACATTGGCAAATTTGAGTTGACATTATTCTTATTTGCACTAGTAGTGAATGGTTTCAGGGGGACTTCATGCATTGACTCTGTGAAGACTTTGAAATCTTGCTCTATGCTAGACACTAGGGAAACAAGATGAACTTCACAACAGATTTTTGGGAAAACAAGCTGTTAAATTATTTGTTTGCAGTTAGAGCTATACAGTTTTTTGGCAGCCAGTATCTTTGGTACCCTGTCCAAAAGATCTTTTTCTCTTGAAGCCACAAAAGCCAGATTAGCTCTGACAATCAGGGCATTAAAATAAAGGGGATGACAGTGTCTCCTCAGAGTTTGTACTGAAGCATCGACTCTTGAATGAACAATAGTTGCAACCCTCACATATAGTAGTATCTCAGTCTCTTTCTCTCTCTCACAGACACACACTCACACTCACACTCAGTGTTGTTGGTCCCCTGACATATGCATGCTCTTTTGCATCTTTTCATACAGACTTGTGTACAACTCTTTAGCTTACATCCTTTACCAAGGCTTTAGTGGACCACTATAATGTTATTTATTCAACTGCACCCCTCTCATTTTTCTGTGAAGAGAGTAATTTTTCTTCTTCTGAGAACTGTGCCTTTCCTTTCCCCTACTATAGCTATTGCAGTCTGCAAGAACCACTGCCTGATTTATACATGGGCATTGGATCTGGCCAAGATGAGCTCTTGCTTTACATTTTTGGAGCTGGGATTAAGAAACTGCATCAGTGCACCTCTCCAGAGGAATGAAACAAGTGATGTGAGCCTAAGAAGGTTTAGGCCTCTATGTTTCCTCTCTTGTGAAAGAAGGCAGCCCGAATGAGAGAAAATAAAGCTGACGTACTGAGGGAGTCAGAGAAAAGACATGGGCACATGCCATTATGGGTAGTTTTCAAGTTCCAAATCCAATTGTTCTTGATGTCCAGCTGTCTTACTGCCCTGATTGTATCTGATTATTCATCCCTTTCTTGGATCCTGTGAATAATTAATGCCTCACCTTTTTGGGCAAAGATAGTTTAAGTTGAATTTCTGCTTCTTGCAAACAGGTCACACTTTGGAGAATAATGGCATTTTAAAAACTGTCCTTGGGGGGAAAAAAAGAGAGATACCGAAGGTATTTCAGGGATGGGCAGGAAGAGGGGGGTCCCTGGTGGAGAAGTTTGGGGAAATCCAGCAGGGGGTGGAGTCACAGATGATTTAGAGAGGAGGGCTTTGAGAAGGAAGGCATAATCTGCAGTAGTCACACACACTTCTGAGAGAATTGGCAAGATG
The DNA here is from genome assembly GCA_006410875.1 of Neotragus pygmaeus. NCBI lineage: Eukaryota > Metazoa > Chordata > Mammalia > Artiodactyla > Bovidae > Neotragus > Neotragus pygmaeus. Next base: position 145,099 of record SJYV01016732.1, on the reverse strand, counting down.
GGGACCAGAAATATTGGATTTCATCACGAGGAGGTCACATAGAAAATACAGTGGAGAGGTGGCTGCATAAGCCAGCCAACATGGATTAGGGAATAAATGGAGCTGAGGAAGATCAGACTGTGAGTGTAAAGAATGTTAGGAGATTTGACAGTAAAGAAAAGGCAAGAAGTAAGATCAGCATCAGTAGCTTTCTTTAAGAAAGGTTTTTAGTTTTTTCCTTTCTCAGTGTGGAAGAGATAAAATCAATAAATATTTGCCAAGTATGTATTGTATTTCAGATACAATGTTATGTGTTGTAATAAAAGGATGAATAAAACACTAGCAAGTTTGAATAAATTATGGTTAATCCATAAAATGGAGAACTAGCAGCTCTAAAAATAAATGGACTATTTAAATAAAATCTTTTTAAATATTAACTTAAAAATCAGGTTAAAAAAATCAGCATGTACATATAGTCAAATTTTTACTGTATACCTTAAAATAGATATGTACACACAGAAAAGAGGATGAAAGAATACACAAAAAAATAATAATTGGTGGTTAGTAGTGGTGTTCAGATTTATGGGCAATGTTTATCCTTTTCTAATCTACATTTTCTAAATTTTCTGTATTTAGCCTATGCTACTTAAAAAAATTTTTTTTTATTTTACTTTACAATACTGTATTGGTTTCGCCATACATTGACATGAANTCGAGCTCATCTTTGCATGAAACATTCCCTTGGTATCTCTAATTTTCTTGAAGAGATCTCTAGTCTTTCCAATTCTATTGTTTCCCTCTATTTCTTTGGGTTGATCACTGAAGAAATCTTTCTTATCTCTCCTTGCTATTCTTCAGAACTCTACATTCAAATGGATACATCTTTCCTTTTCTCCTTTTGTCTTTAGCTTCTCTTCTTTTCTCAGCTATTTGTAAGGCCTCCTCAGACAACCATTTTGCCTATTTGTATTACTTTTTCTTGGGGATGGTCTTGATCACTGCCTTCTTTACAATGTCATGAACCTCTTTCCATAGTTCTACAGGCACTTGGTCTATCAGACCTAATCCCTTGAATCTATTTGTCACTTCCACTGTATAATCCTAACGGATTTAATTTAGGTCATACCTGTGTGGTCCAATGAGTTGAGTTGACTCATTGGAAAAGACTCTGATGCTGGGAGGGATTTGGGGCAGGAGGAGAAGGGGACGATAGAGGATGAGATGGCTGGATGGCATCACCAACTCCNTTTTTTTTTTTGGCCATGCCACGTAGCTTGTGGGTTCTAGCTTCCAACTAGAGTGAACATGGGCCATAGCCATGAAAGCCTCAAATGCTAACTCCTAGCCATCAGAGAACTCCCATATTTTGTATTTCTAAGTGTTCTACAAAAATTATGTTTCTCTTATAATTAAAAATAAAGGAAGGAGAGATAATACTTCATATTTATTAAATTAACATAAATAGATAAGAATGATAAAACCAAATGCTGATGAGGAACTGGTGAGGAATTGACTATGTCCTTAGATTGTGTTAGCACTGTTAAATAATATAATCTTTGATAATAAGCTAAAAATATGCAAGAAGAATGTCCAATGAATTATGTCTTTTGACCTTGGTAACACCATTCAGTACTATGGCTCCCCTACCAACTAAAAATAAAATGTTTCTGCCAAGATGTTTAGAGCTTTTAAATTAGGCTGGAAAAGAATCTAATTACTGGGGAATGATTAAAATGTATAATGAAATAACCTATTGCTGTAAAAGGATAGCTACACGAACTAGGAAGGTACAAAGGAAGGTGTGTATAAAAAAGACCGAACCAAAGATAAAGAACACAAAACAGAGCACAGAGTACCTAAAACGATGTAAAACCTAGTTATGCAATGATCAAGATATCACTGTGCACAACTGTGTGCACAATTGGTAAAGGTTACTCTTTCTTCCAAGATATTTGACTTCTGGTTTACCCTGTGTATGATTGCTCATATGACTGATTTATGTAAGAAAAACAAACCTACCAAACCCACAGCCTTCTAAGTCAAGAGTTTTAGTACAGATCTCTTACATTCCAATGTACTTCTCTTCATTGCCCTGAGGTCTTTTATTCAGTAAAAAGACTATAAAAGGTAAAAAGAGGGACTTCCCTGGTGGTCCAGTGGTTAAGAATTCACCTGCCAATGCAGGGGACGCAAGTTCCAGTCCTGGTCCAGGAAGATTCCACATGCAGTGGAGCAAGAAAGCCCAGGTGCCACGACTGAGCTGGTGTGCCTAGAGCCATGCTCTGCAACAAGAGGAGCCACGGCAATGAGAGGCGCGCGCAGCACAGAGTCCCTGCTCAGCGCAGCTAGACAAAGTCCCCGTGCAGCAAAGGAGACCCAGGGCAGCCAGAAAGAATAAATAAATAAACAAAATTTTTTAATGTAAAAAGAAGACAGATATGAGTTGAAGTCTTTGAGAAGATAGCCGTTAATATGTTTTAATTTTTTCCTGGTTTTGTTGGATTTCAAAAATATGTAAGGCCAGATGTTTTTATCCAATAAATAGCTACTATAACATCCATGAAGACAGTGTTTATGGCAGAAGTGGTGGTACTACACTATTTCAGTTCTTGTTCTGACATTAAGTAACTACATGATATTGAGTCATTAAAAAAAAATCAGTTAATTTCTCTCATGTAAGCTGTTTCCATCTGTAAAACAGGGATTTTAATACCCTAACTGCCTGAGAACAATGAGCTGAATTAAATAATCTTTTACAATCACTTATATCAATAGTTCTAGGATTTATGTCAATGATCTTGATAGGGACTGTTCACTCATTGTAACTCATCAATGAATTAGAAGGCTAGAGGAAATGATTAATAAATTCATCTGATACCCACCTGTGTTGCTTTATCCAAAAGTGAGTCCAGTAGTATAAAGAAAAGGTGATTTTGAGGGGCAAATGGTGTCTTTCTGGCCCCTCCAAACTCTAATGTAGCCAATATTGCTTAGAGAACGTTCCAGTCCTCTGATACTACTTTTCAACAAGTTTTATTTTAATGGAACTGAATAGAAACCAGTTAAATAGTTAGCTGGCATGAAAGTAAGCAGAAAAGAGATGACTGGTCTCTAACTGACACATCCAGGATAGCCACTTAGGATAACAAACAGGTCAGGATTCCCTGGCTGGCACCTCTACATCTGAATCTGTTACTATCCTACACAAAAGACCAAAGATCTATTCAGAGGTACTAATTAAGGACAAATAAAATTTAATCTATGCTCAGTAGGAGGTCTTTACAAGAAATATACTGCTATGCATGCTAAGCTGCTTCAGTCCTGTCCGACTCTGTGTGACCCTGTGGACTATAGCCTGCCAGGTTCCTCTGTCCCTGGGATTCTCCAGGCAAGGATACTGGAGTGGGTTGGCAGACCCAACTCCAAAGATCTTCCAGACCCAGTGATCAAACCTGCACCTCTTACGTCTCCTGAAGTGGCAGGCAGGTTCTTTACCATTAGTGCCACTTGGGAAAGCCCGATAGAGAGGTCAATCAAAATAACACTAAGAACTTAAATTGAATGGGTGAAGGGATAAAAATGATATGGTATATATACACAATGGAATACTACTCAGCCACAGAAAGAACAAAATTTTGCCATTTGCAGAAACATGGATGGACTTGAAGGGTATTATGCTAAGTGAAATACATGGGGTGGAGAATAAATATTGCATGATATTACTTATATGTAGAGTCTAAAAAATAAACAAACTAGTGAATATAACAAAAAAAAGGAAGCAGACACAGATACAGAGAGCAAACTAGTAGTTACTAGTGAGGAGAGGAAGGGGGAAGAAATAATATAGGGCTAGGGGAGTAAAAGGTACAAACTCTTAGATATAAAATAACATACAAGGATATATTGTACCACACAGGGAATATAGCCAATATTTTATAATAAATAAAGATGGAGTATTGGCTTCCCAGGTGGTGGTGGTGGTAAAGAACCCACTTGCCAGTGTAGGTAGGAGATGTAAGAGACACAGGTTTGATCCCTGGGTCGGGAAGATGGAGAAGGGCATGGCAACCCACTCCAGTATTCTTGCCTGGAGAATCCCATGGACAGAGGAAGGAGCCTGGCAAGCTACAGTCCTTTGGGTCACAAAGAGTCAGACATGACTGAAGCAACTTAGCATGCATAAATGGAGTATAACTTTTAAAACTTGTGAATCACTATATTGTACACCTGTAGCTTATGTTGTACTTGTATTTTTTCAATTAAAAAAAAATGCTATATTAAAGAAACAATATAGAGGGGAGAAAAATAACACTGAGAGCAAAATCACATCTCAAAACTACACAGCTATAAACTGTAGATGAATACAACACATCAGCAAAAAAAAAAAAAAAATCAGTTTTAATAGGATATATGAGAAAGACAGAATTATAGAAAAACAAAGATAATCCTTGTATTTATTTAACAAAATCAGTTATCCACATTCAAAACACTAGCAATGTATTGTTGATAAGCAAAAGATATATTCCCCTACTCTAGGGTGACTGTATTAGACCCCACAGTGATATTGAGTTAGCTATTCAAATCCCTTTCCTCCTTAAACCCATTTTAAGATTATGACTTACCGATACTCAATTAATACCAATTATGAACATCCTCAGAATTGTATTCCTCTGGGAATATAATTCCAAATAATTTACTTAAGCCACTAAACCAAGCAGAAGAAAAACTTTATTAAGATAACATCAAGTAGATAAGGGAACACATGCAATTATTAGCCCAGAGAGGAAAAAATAAAACATTATGGATACTTTTTACAACAATGCAGGAATTCCCTATGGACAACTACCTATTCTTTGAGAAAGCAAATATAAATTGTTTCTCTGATGTAGTTTACAGATCAGTTGGCTCTGGATAACTAGCTGATGAACAGATCAGACTTGAGTTTGGACGTCTTCTTTTCTAAAGGGTTCACTCCACTACATCAACACATAAACACTGCTATGTACCAGTGTTACGTAAAACTAAACAAAACTCAAGTATCACTTCCAGGAACTTAGAAGAAGAGAAACCACAAAAATGTTGGACTGTCTGAAGAAAGATGGTTTTACTCTTACATTAACAAGCGCAACTTTTTTTGGCATTTTGATGCCAGCCATACACAAAATGCCATACACATGGCATTTTGATGCCATGCCCTTCTGATCCTGGTGATTAGAAGGGCAGAAATTACAAGGGAAGTTGAAGAGCTTAGGAGTCTAAGGAGAGAAACAGCAGAGAAGTGACAAGGTTGATGAGATATGGGAAGTTTCTGTTTTAATTGAGATATTTCTATTGTAGTTGTTTTGTCTTTGTAGTATAAAACAATACAATTAATTAACTGAAAGCATTAAAGTATACCATGAATAACAGGGAAAAAGGATAAAAAGAAAAATTTTTGCCCCAATGATTTTAATTTTACTTATCATCACTTCCTCTCTCTCTTTTTTGGGGGGTTGTAGAGCTGTGGAACATGTGGGCTCTCCAACCAGGGATCGAACCCTGGCCCCCTGCAGTGGAAGCATGGAATCTTAATCACTGGACCACCAGGGATTTCCCCACCATTATTTTCTCATTACTACCTCCTATCCTTGGTTAGCCCCCAAAGAGCAAATGCGTGAGTGTGATTGTGTGTTCTAGAAAATAGAGATTTTTGGTGAGGAGGCATTCTCTTTTCTTCTCTTCTTTTCTTTACCTAACTCCTCTCCTAGAAGAGGGAAACACTGCAAGGTAGAAGCAGTAGTCAGAACTTGTGTAGAAGAATCAAGAGATGTCCATATTCAAGCTTTATTTTCTTGTATCACAACGAATTGGTTTAATCTTGACCCAAGCAAAAGATAGGATTTTAATTAGGTTATGAAGGTAGAAATATACCTTCCAGTTATTTGGTCTTTATTCTCCTATCCAAGGATTTGTGTGAAACAAATAAGTTAGGAACCAAATAGAAATAAGTGAGACTTAAGGAGCCTGTCACATGCTCCTTACACTGTCTGGTCATTTGAATAACCGCATCATGACCTTTGAAGATTATGAATTCAAATGTCAACATGATGATAACTGAGTAACTGCTTGATCAGCTTTTTCATAAAAGGCTACCTAAAACCCAGATCCACATATACGTGCAGTTAGGGATGTGAAGCCACACTTAGTGTGTGCCGCTAGGGAGGGCTTCTCTTTCCTCATACTGATAGGTTACATTGATCTATCCACTGCTCATTTGCAGTAGGAATTAGAACTATCATATTCAACTAAACCACCTGATTTAAATAACCTATCTATTCTCTAAAAGTAGAGGAAAGATGATCAGTTGTCATTATTTATAAGTTTAGATCTAAGCTTCTTTTCTCTTTTTTATTAAATAAACTCTAAGAGTCAAGCATTGGGTTGACCACTGAGAGATAGAGGAAACACTACTTTGAAAGAATTATATAGACTGGGAAGTACACAAATTCACACAGACTATTAAAGAAGCATGATAAAAGTGGCCAAAGAGAAGTAAGAAATTCTACAGGATGGTCATGAGGGTGAAGGTAATTTCATATGGGAAAAAACTGAGGTAAGTTCTCCTAGTATTAATAGATCTGATGAGTAAGATTTCAAAAGATAGAAGTCAGGGGAAAGACATAACTAGTTTTAAATGAGGAGTAATCCAGGGTTTGAGTATTAGATTAGTTGTATGTGTGTGTGTTAGTCGATCAGTCATGTCTGACTCTTTACAATCCTATGGACTATGCCTGCCAGGCTCCTCTGTCCATGGAATTCTCCAGGCAAGCATACTGAAGTGGATTGCCATTCCCTTCTCCAGCAGACCTTCCTGATCCAGGGATCGAACCTGGGTCTCCTGCATTGTAGGCAGGTTCTTTACCATCTGAGCTTAGCTAGGAGATTGGAAAGGTGGGTTTAGATCAGACTGTGGAAGACCCAAATATTAAATATGGATTTATTTTGAGACATCAAACGTTTCTAATCAAGGGAATAGCATAATTTACAACTATGCTTAGAAAAATAAATTTAGCAACAATGTGGAGGATGAAAGGAAAGAAAAAAATGAGATGCCAATAGGCAAGGTTGTAGCAATACCACAAGGCAAGATATAATAAGGCTAAACCATAGAACTAGATGTGGGACCTCTTGGAGGGAATGTGTAGACTCATTGAGATGACGACAGATGTGTAGACTCATTTAGATGGCTTAGTAAGTGACTGACTGAGAAGAGGCAGGCAAAAAGAACTGATCCCAAACTTTATAGAACAGGAAATGTGGTGAATGGTGATACACTAAGAGAGGAAGATAATGGATTCTTTTTTAGTTTTCTTGAAATTGAGTGCTTTAGTTTTATTCACAAAGAGGTGGGCAATCTGGCAGGCAACCACAAAATTGGAGCTAAAGCTTGGGTGAAGACTTCAAGATGAAAATCTAGTTTTGGAATCCATCTTTTGGAGTCCTGGAAAGAGAGAAGACTACACAAGGGACAGAGAAATAAAAAAGGACTGCAGAGGAGAGATCAGGCAGAAAAGTGGACAAGAACCATCTCAGATAAAAGGGAGCAAGAGAGACTAAGAGAGACTAAGGAACTCTTGCAGTTAACTTGGCCTCCTGTAAATAACTCTGAAAAAAAGATTTAGGAGATATGGATCATGTATTTCCATTATCTATGTGCTCCCTGACCCTGCTCAACTAGTTAGCTGAGATTCAGTCCAGTTCTCCAAATTCAATTATGGAGACAAAGATTCACATGATTTGTACCTAATATATTCACTTGTCTCAGAGAAGTACTAATTTTTTAGCTCTGAGGTAATCATTCTTACTTCCTCATTCTCGCTTCTGAAAAGATTGCTTAGTGTTTCTACCATATTTCTCAGATCTTTCTTCCAAAGATCCAATTACGTGACTTCCTGATTAAAGCCTTATCCATACTAAAGCTGAAGTTATGTTAGCAATAACCATAACCTAGTTTCAAACTGATTAATCATTCCATAATCTAAAGTAGACAAAACGTTTTTTACCAATTTTATTGAAATATTAGACAAATATTTTTAAGTAATCTAGGCTGTTGCTAATATGGGTAATGATGCTTATTTAGAAGCAGGTATAAAACCAAGCACCGGGACATCCCTGGTGGTCCAGTGGTTAAGACATTGCACTTTCACTGTAGAGAGTACAGGTTCAATCCCAGTCGGAGAACTAAGATCCCATAACCCACTTGAGTGTGGCCAAAAAACAGAAAACAAAAACAATGGCAGTTGTGTTTTATACTCGCTATGCAGTTCATTAAAGGACAAATGACTATTTAATCAGGAAGTTTAAAAAGCTCCCCCTCAAAAGGCCCGGTCAGTCTTAGAACCCCTCCATCTTCCTAGACCCAACAGCAATCAGGCTGAATGCCAGCCTGATCTAGTAGGATCTTCCTTTATATGAGAATTTTTTTTCTCCACTCTGACCAGCCACAAAAAGATAGGCTTGTTCTAACCCATCTTCACCAGACATTTATGAGAAAAAAGTCTCTTACCAGATCTTTACGCATAATCAGCATTTTGTTTGCTGCAGTCTCAGTCATTTCCAACCTTAGGCCAGTTTTGACATGTACCAGCCTTCTGCACTGAATCTACATTGTGCATGCTGCCATGACATCAGCCGTCCTGCCCCTAACAGGGTCTGAGAGGAGAGGGCTTACAAAGGCGCTTTGACACAGAACAAAGCCCCTTCCTCTCTATTTAGGATTTCTGACATTTTTTCCTTCCATTTAAAATTCTTTTCCCCATTTAAGTTAAAAAAAAATTTTTTTTTAATTAAGACCATAAAGGAGAAAAGGGGAGTTGGCAGGCCTAGAGGACTCAAAATTGAGAGGGAATAGAGTTTAAGAAAAGTCATAAAACTGCTTTGTGGTTACATCTCTTGCCAACTGGTTTATGTTAAAATAGAGTTAAAACTCATGCAGAGAAAAGGGTTTTAGTTTTGCAAACTTTTAAAAATTCTTTTACATCCTCAACTGATGATCGCCGAACACTAAAGAATTTTTCCTAAGGAAAAAGCGACAGGCACTGCAAGATACAAGAAGGGATGGCTAAATCGCATCAAACATAACTGAGGAATTCTAGGATGAGTTATCTAATTTTTGCCTCAGAAGAAACACTTCCTACCATTACTTCACAAATGTAGACATTTGGACCAAATATTTAGCTGGGAAAAAAAAAAGTCCACGTTCCCATCTAGATGTGATCTAGAGTAAATGATGGCTTTGCTCCCCATCAGATCTGTTTATTTCATTATAATGACTGTTGTAACAAACGAACCCCATGTACAAAGCCAGATATGCAGGAAAGTATGAGAAAACTGGAAAAACTGACCAGCTCTGCGGCCCCTGGATTGTGTTATAAGTCACCAGCATATGTAACTCATTTTCTAGTTAAGTAATTCCCTCTGGGGACCTGGTCTGCACTCCACACTAAGGATCAAATTTCATTAGCAGTTGTAGGAAAATGCAACTCTGTGCATTTGCAAGTCAAAACTCCTGAAGGCTACAGCTAGTCTGGCTATTTTCATTGATTTTTCCAGGGACAGGATTTTAGCTGATAAAAAACATTTGTTGGAAGGCACAGATGAGGAAGTTAAGAAGAGAAAGGATTCAGCTAGCAAGAAGACAACTAAGCCTCAGTCTTAATGTTAAACTCTGGCCTTAACACTCAGCCTGCAGCTGTGTCCAGGCAGAGAGAGATTCAGCAGTAATTCCACCCCCCAAAGCTACTAATGACAAAAGGCACAGGAAGACAAATCAAAAGGCCAAGCGTAGGAAAACACATAACCCAGACGGCATCAAACTCTCTTCCTTTCTAGGTATCGACCTGAATCCCAGTGTGCACTTAATTTCATGTGAAACTGGGTTACAGACCCACAAACCTTAGCATTTCTGTAAATAATTCATCTGAGACTTTTTATTAACTACTCGTCTAACTTGAATCAAAAGACATACTGACCACATACTCGCCACCACTCAAACAGTCTAGACTAGAAAAAAGCTTTGTTTAGTTACTTGAATTGGCCTTTTTTCAAGTTTTAAACCCGCCCGATCCTTACCTTGGTTTGAGTTGGTTCACCTTTCTCAAACATCATCTTCAGCCTGTTCAGCGGAACATTGTATTTCTCTATTTTGTTTGCAGTGTCTGCATTTTCACTCATTTCGGGTTTTGCTACTTCATGTCTGGATTCTCCCAGACAATTTTCCATCTTTTTATTTTCTGTGGAGTGGTCTTTAAGATGCTCGCTGTCTTTGATGCGGGGGTGCGGGTACCTGGTAGGAGCTTCAGGAGGCGATCTGATCTTAGGTCTGGGTTGGACTAGCTCCTCTCGGTCAGCCTGGACGTCAGAGGCAGAGCTGCCCACTTCAGCGGGAGGAGGGTCGCCTCTGTGCCTGACCTCTGCGCTGCTGTTTCGCACTGAGTCTGGGAGAGAGTCGGCTCCTAGCACTGGGTTCTCCCACTTCTTCCTTAATGCAGTCAGGTTCCCCCTTCTAAAATGCTGGGGGAGATTTTCAGTGTTCTAGAAGAACAAAAAGTGAATGCCAGTTATAACTTGCCTGCTGAAACCTTCAAACATGTTGTTCTTTGTAAAATGAAACTTAAAACTCCAAGCTGCTCCTGCTCCACTGGCGTCTCCGACAGCTGTGAACAGTTACAGCCCTGCCACATGGAGAAAGCATCCACCCCAGGAGAGGGAGAGGGGAAGAGAGAAAAAGTCAGGAGCTAAAGCAGGAAGTGATAAAACAGGATAGCCTTATAAGGACAAAATGAGAAGAAAGGAGAGCCCAGATCTAATGATAGTTAGATTGGAGACAAGGGATTTTTTTACCCAGAGATTAATGGGAAAAATAGAAAGAAAAAGCAAATTACCAGTTACTTTAAATCCTGTAAATATGTACTAATAAAATTTCATTATTACATGCCACAAAATTACGTGGTGAATCCTGCTGGGTTTTTTTCTTTTAAATGAGACAAAGATGCAGTATAGCTTACACTATACAATACCAATAATTGTGGATAGTAGCATCAAGAATTAAAACTATTTGTGGAAATTTAAAGCAACCACCAGACTTTTACATGTATTTGCATAAGTGATATATCATATGTAACATAATTTACATGAAAAATTTTATTTTTACATAATAACTGAATCCTTCCCCCCCTCCCCCCCCCACCCCTGCTGTTCTTCTCTACATGTTGGCCATGTATAAATTCTTTTAGAATATTCACTATTTTCCAGACCTTTTAGTTGCAAAATAGCCAGGCTTCATATGAAACTACTTCCTCTCTTGATGGAAAGACACACATCTAAGATAATTCTCTTTCGCCTGGGTCAAACTGCAATTAATTGATACATATAAGACATTGAAAACAATCTGGAAATTGTCCATGTTGCTCTGTAATAATTAGAGGAGGCATGCNGACTTTTACATGTATTTGCATAAGTGATATATCATATGTAACATAATTTACATGAAAAATTTTATTTTTACATAATAACTGAATCCTTCCCCCCCTCCACCCCCCACCCCTGCTGTTCTTCTCTACATGTTGGCCATGTATAAATTCTTTTAGAATATTCACTATTTTCCAGACCTTTTAGTTGCAAAATAGCCAGGCTTCATATGAAACTACTTCCTCTCTTGATGGAAAGACACACATCTAAGATAATTCTCTTTCGCCTGGGTCAAACTGCAATTAATTGATACATATAAGACATTGAAAACAATCTGGAAATTGTCCATGTTGCTCTGTAATAATTAGAGGAGGCATGCTTGGTGAAGTAAAATTCAACGTCCCAGACTTTGAAAGCACTCCTAAATAAAGTAAGCAGCAGCACCTTTCCAACAAAGCACAAACTCCAATACCTTCTTGCCCTCCATTCCTGCAGTCTTGTGACTCACCAGCCTTTCGACTAAGAAAGGACAAACCACCTAGGACTGAAAGACTCTAGGGAATTAAACAGGATTAGCAGCTATATTGGGAATTAAGTCTCTCACCTTATTACTCTTCTGAATACACTATGAGAGTCACTTCAAGTAACACCAAGACTTGAAAAAAGAAACTTAGGGAAGAACAAACTTTGCTTGATTTTTGTGTTTAAATCTTAGCTGGCAAGATGCTTCATTGGGGGAAGCGTGTATGGGTCAGAAATAGAAGCAGCATGAAAAGTTTCCTTGTTGGAAAAGAGAATTAAAAAACAGGTTGGGTTCTATTCTTTTTGCCATTCTTCTCCATGCACGTGCATGGCTGAGTCCCTTTGCTGTTCACCTGGAACCATCACAACCCTGTTAATCAGCTATACCCCACTACAAAATAAAAAGTTAAACAAAACAAAACAAAAACAGGTCCAGGGGCTCCCCTGGTGGTCCAGTGGTTAGGAATCTGCCTTGCAATGCAAGGGACATGGGTTCAATCCCTGGTCCTGGAGGATCCCACATGCCCGTGCACCACAACTGCTAAAGGCCGAGTGCCTAGAACCTGTGCTCCACAACAAGACAAGCTGCCACAATGAGAACTGTGTGCACCACTAGAGAGTTGCTCCTTCTTCTGCAAATAGAGAAAGCCCATGTGCAGCAACAAAGGCCCACCACAAAAACCAAAAAATAAATAAATCTTAAAAAATAAAAACAGGTCTGGAAGCTGGTGCTACCTTAACTGCCAGCAACACTCTGGGCTCTGGGCTCCCTCCTGAGACACAACGGATGAGTCACCTGGGTCTCCAACTTCACCTGCCGTGCCCTGCTCAAACAGAAGCCCTGAGAATTAAAGCGGCATTTTGCCTTGGTAACTGGACACTACTTTTCTCAGAGACATGTGATTAAAGTATATTTATTGACATGAAAAGATGCTCATAAGACGCTTTTGAGTGGAAATAGCTATTTATAAGACAGCATGGGGAATTCCCTGATGATACAGTGGTTAGGGGCTTTCACTGCAGTGGGCCCGGGTTCAATCCCTGGTAGGGAAACTTCCCTGGTAGATCAGCTGGTAAAAAATCTTCCTGCAATGGAGAAGACCTCAGGTTGCTTCCTGGGTCGGGAAGATCCACTGGAGAAGGGATAGGCTACCCACTCCAGTATTCTTGGGCTTCCCTGGTGGCTCAGCTGGTAAAGAATCCCCCTGCAATGCAGAAGACCTGGGCTCGATCCCTGGGTTGGGAAGATCCCATGGAGAAGGGAACAGCTACCCACTCCAGTACTCTGACCTGGNGAGAAGGGATAGGCTACCCACTCCAGTATTCTTGGGCTTCCCTGGTGGCTCAGCTGGTAAAGAATCCCCCTGCAATGCAGAAGACCTGGGCTCGATCCCTGGGTTGGGAAGATCCCATGGAGAAGGGAACAGCTACCCACTCCAGTACTCTGACCTGGGTCACAAAGAGCTGGACACAACAGAGAGACTTTCACTTTGGGGCTTCCCTGGTGGCTCAGATGGTAAAGAATCTGCCTGCAATATGGAAGACCTGGGTTTGATCTCTGGTTGGGAAGATCCCCTGGAGGAGGGCATGGCAACCCACTCCAGTATTCTTGACTGCAGAATCCCCAAGGATGGAGGAGCCTGGTGGGCTACAGTCCATGGGGTCACAAAGAAACAGACACAACTGAGCAACTAAGCACAGGGGAACTAAGATCCTACAAGCCATGTGGTAAGGCCAAAAAAGTGAAGGGAAAAAAAATGACAGCATGATTTCATGTCATAATACACATGTGCTGTACTCAGTCACTCAGTTGTGTCTGACAGACCGTTTGCAACCTCATGGGCAGTAGTCCAGCAGGCTCCTCTGTCCATGGAATTTTCCAGCAAAGAATACTGGAGTGGGTTGCCATTTTCTCCTTCAGGGGATCTTCCCAATCCAGGTATCAAACCCACATCTCCTGCCTTTCCTGTATTGCAGGTGGACTCTTTACTGCTAAGCTACTGGGGAAGTCCTATAATACACATATACGTTTATAAATATAAACACAGAAAAGTAGTCTGGAAGAAAAGACATCACGATGTTAACAGCTTGTCTCTGGGGATCATGGATTTACGGGCATTTGGATTTATTTTCTTCTTTTTTAAATAATAAATGTGCTTTCATTGTATAATAAAAATAAACACAATGTCACACAAAAAAAGCTTTGATGGAATATAAAATAATTTTGATGTTATTTGTAAATGGTTTGAAAGTCGTCATTTCCACTTGACTTGTGATGACCTGAAAGAAAGGGATTTGTGTGATGGAGTATCAGCAATGTCCCAAACAAAGAGCTGGGTAGAGGACATCCCTTAGGGGGGCAGTTTAACAGAGGAGTAAATGTGCTCTTTTATTAAAAGAGTTCTTAAGGATACAAGTTCAAAAGTGTTCGGCTGGGAACAAGTAGGGGAAGGGCAGGGCTGTGAGGTCTGATGGCACTGAAGTCTCCAGACCCTGTAGTTGTCTAGGACTTTAGAGCTTGGGGCAGGAAAAGATGGGACAGAAGCAGTAGCTGTAGGCTTTCTGGGAAAGAAAAAGAAGTAAAAAGGCACGGGACAAAAGCAAGAATTGAAAGCAAACTGGGCAGCACAGTGAAAAGAGTATGGGACGGAAGCAGCCTGGGCTATCATTGGACAGTGGGCTACAGGCCAGGCAACCCACTCCAGTATTCTTGTCTGGGAAATCCAATGGACAGAGGAGCCTGGCGCACTATAGCCCATAGCATCGCAAAGAGTTGGACACGGCTGAGCATGAGCACGAGAATATATTTTCTTCTCTTTATTTTCTTTTTCAATTCAAGTATAGTTAATTTACAATGTTGTTAGTTTCAGGTATATAGCAAAGTGATTCAGGGATTTCTTTTCTTAGATTATATTCCATTATAGGTTATTACAAGATATTGGATATAATTTTCCATGTGCCGTGCTGCGCTAAGTTGCTTCAGTCGTGTCTGCCTCTGTGACCCCAGGGACTGTAGCCACCAGGCTCCTCTGTCCATGGGATTCTTCAGGCAAGAAAACTGGAGTGGCTTGCCATGCCCTCCTCCCCGGATCTTCCCAACCAGGGGATCAAACCCATGTTTCTTATGTCTCCTGCACTGGCAGGTGGGTTCTTTACCACTAGCACCACCTGGGAAGCCCCATAATTCCCTATGCTATACAGCAAATCCCCATCACTTACCTCTTTTATGTATGGTATCTGTATTTCCTATAATGAGCATATAATGCTTATATAATCCAGCTTCATTCAGCCAAACGACCTTGGGCAAGTTTCCTAATTTCTGGAAACTACCATACAGGGCCATTGTGGAGAATGAATGCAACTATACAAAAGCACGTATGTTGTATTTGACCAATAATGGTGACTATTATTAAATGGGTGGCCCTCCTCACTCCTCCAGCCACACCTCACAGTCATGATCAACAAACAGTATCCAGTCATCTCAAATCCTGAACTGGAGTTACAGTCTCTTATTGTTCTTTCTACTCTCTCTACAGTCTCTATTATTTCAGAGTCAGGTGGTGGAGGAGGAGTAATAAGGTGAAATTTTAGTCAATGTCATTTGCATCGAGGTTTTAACATTTTACCAAGTACTTTCCTAGAATAAGGCAGTGGGAAGTCAAGGAGGGTACAGGTATTCAAGGGCCCCACTGGTTGCAAGATAACCACAGCTTCCTTTCTCAAAGTGACATCCAGCATCCTACCCAGCAAGGCTGAGAATCTCTGTGGATGCTGCCTCTGGATCATCACCAGCTGCCTAAAACAGGATCAGGCACACTCAGGGCATGCAACAGTGTCCTTTCTGCAGGAATATTTGATTTGGAATATTTGAGTCTGTTATTCCACCTGCAAAATGAAGAGGTGGGGTCAAATGAGCTTTAATGTTTGAAATCTTGGCAGGGGAATCTTCATATTAAAAGCAGGATGATGTCTGGTAGGATACAGCAGTAGGCTGGAAATACAGACCACTTGGATGCACAGCTTCCAAGGAGGGGAAGACATTTCTAGGCTAAGAGCTACTCAGAAAAGTGGCAGCCAGGCATTATGGAGATGACTGTCCAAACAACATAGATTTCAAGATGTGGCATATCCCAGGCTTGAAAGGAAACTGCAAATATAACCAATGGTGGTATTGATCATTTGTGTTTCTGTGTCCTAAATGCAAATGGAAGAGGAAAAGAAAAGAAGGGCTTAATTTCTGGAAATCGAAGCCATCATGTAACCTGATCCCAGCATTTGCTAAAGAAACAGATTTACCCACTTGCTCCTGAATGTGTCTCTATCTTGCTTTCCAAGAATATAAATATTCTTTCACCTGGACAGCCATTGCTATAAATTTATACATACATTCCACCCTGCTCTTCAGGATATAAATTAGACCTCTTACAAGTCTGGTAGATCTTAAAAGCAACCATCTGTCATTTATGGAAAAACTGGTAAGATCTGAATAAAGTCTAGTTAAACTTATAGGGTTACACCAAAGTTAATTTCTTAGTTTTCATAAATGTACCATAGTTATAGAACATGCTAGCATTAGGGAAAGGTAGGCTGAGCTTTATGGGAGCTCTCTGTACTACTAAGTTAATAATTCTAACTATAAATCCAAAATTATTTCAAAATAAAACATTTTTGTTAAAAAAAAGCAAACAATCTTCAGTGTCATTTTCTTCCAGCTAGTGCTGTCCTCCATATTTCACAGTTAAAGGTCTTGAAAGCACAGTCTTGTGTAGTTGCTATTCCTACCTGACTACTTTCCATTCCCTCTAATTCTACTACCAAAACACTTCTGAATTAGCACAAATCAGGATCACCAATTACTTCTTTACAATTTTCATTTCATTATTTTTAATTTATTACTTTTCTCAATTACAAAAATATTTTTAAAAACTAATTGTGGGGGGGAGTCATAGTCAGTATAGGAATATATATGCCTTGAATATATGCTTCAAGTTTCTCTATTTGACTCCTCTGCTCCTCCTAACCAAGATATTCATTGTCAACAGTTTGCTGTGCATGCTCTCAACTTTTCCCTTATTTTTATACAGTATCTTTTTTTTTCCTACAAAATCATACTATACTTACTATTCTGCACATAAGTGCTTTAATTATTTAATGTGCTTTTGATACCTTTCCATGTTACATAAAATCTTAACCATATGATATAATATCATACATAACATATGATATATTATCATAATGGATGTAGATACCATGATTTACTCTTTCCCCACTGATGAATATCTGATTTTAAACATTGCAGTATTACAAAGAATCCTGCAATAAATATCATTTTACATTTATTTTATTTCACTTGTGTTTCTCAATGATCATTCCTACAAGCAGAATTGCAGGATCAATGGGTATTAAACATATTCAAAATTTTAATAGGCATTGCCTAGTAGACTTTATCAATTAAAAAAATCTGTCTACTGTTTAGGTTACAATTTATATCTCACAGTTATTTAAATTTATATCTCATTACTATTAGTAAGGCAAAAGCATTTTTTTTCTGTTTATTGTTTCTTCTTTAATCACCTGCTCACACCCTTTTACCTCAACTGCCAATTGCAATGGACACTTCTCCTTTATTTTATTTGATCTCTCTATAGCATCTGATGTTATTGACCACTCCCCCCTTTAAAAATTTTCCTTCCTTAGTTTCTGTGACATCCCCTTTTCCTAGACTTCTTCCCATTTTTTTCTAGACATTCTTCAGGTTTTTCTTTTTAAACAGGTTTCTCTTCCTTAGTTTCTCCCTTATATGGTGGGGTCACTCAAGATTCTGCCTTTTTAGGTCATCCTCTTTAGTTGCTTTACATATTTTTCTATAGATGATGTATTTCACCCATCTAGATGGATGATTCACACCATATAACTCGAGCCAGATAACTATCCTTACCTATCAGTTCTACCTGGAAATCCTACAGATATCTTAAACTCATCCTTGTCTAAAGCTGAAGTCTCCCCTCACTCCTCACTCCTTTCCTGATTTTCCATCTTGGTGAATGGGACAGCTATCTTTTGAACTGTCAGATGTGCCTGTTCTCTTATGCCTCTACACTGGGCACCTGCTGCTTCCTCTACCACTCCTTTGCCCCGTTTGTTTAGCTAATTCCTAGTCATCCTTCAGGCTCAGTCAGACACCACTTCTTTTGGGATGTCTCCCTTGACATGACATAGTCCAGGTTATGAGTCCTTCCTTAATTCTCCCCCAGCACCTTGCATATTTCTTTAATATGGTACTTACCACACTGAGATTCTAAATTCTACTTTCTGGGACTCCCTGGTGGTCCAGTGGTTGGAAGTCCAACTGCCAATGCAGGGGACACAGGTTTGATTCCACATGGCATGGAGCAACTAAGCCTTGGAGCCACAATTACTGAAGTAATTGCCTAGAGCCTGTGCCTTGCAACAAGAGAAGGCGCTACAATGAGAAGCCTAAGTACTGCAACTAGAGAGGAGCCCCCACTTGCTGCAATTAGAGAAAAGCCCGCACGCTGCAACAAAGACCCAGCGCAGCCAAAAATAAAATAAATAAAGATTTTAAAAAAGAGAATGTTATCTGATTTTAAAAATAAATAAAATAAATCCTACTTTCTAAACTCTAAGCAGTTCCTTGAAGGCAGGGACCACATCCTATTCCTCTTAATGCTTTCAGGACCTGACACATAAAAGATGTTCCATAAATGTTTATCTCCACTTGCAGTATCAACTTTTGTTATCCGACTGTCTTGATTGGACAACCTAGTTCAATCAGGCCTTTAGCCCATCACTACCAAACAGCACAAAGTGACCGATGATCTTCATGTTGCCAAATCTGATTGTCAATTCTTAGCCTATCTGTGTGTTTGACTCGATAATTTGCCTTTTGTAAACACTTTCTTCACTGGACATCTGGTACTCCATTCGCTTTTTTTTCACTGCATCTCACCAACTGCTCCTTCTTAAGTCTCCTTTGTTGGTTCTTCCTTCTCTCTCCAACCTTTAAATGGCAAGGTGCCCCTGAGCTCAGTACTCAGACCTCTTTTCTAGCTACACTCAATCCCCAGGTGATCTCATCCATTTCTTTACAAACCACTGATACTTTGATACACACACATCTCATCTCCAGGCTGGATCTCTTCCAATTCCAGATTTGTACATTCAAGCTCCTATTTGACATCTCTACTTGGAAGTCTTAATAAAGAATTACATTTAACATGTTCAAAACTAAGCTTTCTCTAAACTTGTTTTTACTGCCACCTTCCTGATCTCACTGGCATTTTTCCTGGTGTTTGGGCCAAACGGATTGTTGCAATTCTTCCTCTCTACCTTCAGTATAAATCCTGACCACTTCTCATCACCTGTAGAGCTACTGTGTGCTGTGCTATGCTCAGGCATTTCAGTTGTGTCTGATTCTGCAATCCATGAACTGTGGCCCGCCAGGCTCTTCTGTCCTTGGGATTCTCCAGGCAAATATACTGCAGTGAGTTGCCATGCCCTCCTCCAGGGGATCTTCCTGACTCAGGGACTGAACCCACATCTCTTATGTCTCCTGCATTGCAGGTAGATTCTTCGCCCATTGAGCCATGTGGGAAGCCCATATAGCTACTATTCCAGTCTAATCTATTGTCATCCTTTGCCTAAACCACTGCAATTGTCTTGTAATTGGTCTTCACGCTTTTTCTCCTGTTCTTCTAGTCTCTTCCTCCTCTTTTTAAAATTTCAGTCAGATCACATTACTCCTTTGCACAAACCCTTCAAAGGCCCCCATTTAATCAGAATTAAGGTCCATGTCCTCACAACAACTGGACATGACATTTCTCTTCTTATTCCTCAAATACATTTAGGATGTTCTTGCCTTGAGGCATGTTCATGGGCTCTTATCTTCTGCCTGAATTATTTTTCTCCCAAGCTCCAGTCCTCAGACCTCTGCTCAAATGTCTCCTTGACCACGACACTCATCCCTCTTACCTGCTTCATTTTGTTTTATACCTGCTACATTTTTATCATCTGTCTCTTCCACCAGAATATAAACTCCATGGGGGCAGAGATGTAGTCTGTATTAGAGTCTAAAGCAGTGCTTGGCATATAGTGGGCACTCTGAATACTTGCTAAAATGAATGAGTGAAAGGAAAAGAGGAATGAGGAAAAGAGAAAGGGGAAAAATAACAAGCAAGACTCAGAGAGTAGGAAAGAAAAGAAAACCAGCGGTTGAGTGAAATGATGGCACGTTTTCTTAAGGCGCACCAGAAGGGCTCCATTCTTGAATTACAGGAAAATTGTCAAAGACCCAGTCAGCATTGCCCCCTTAGAGAAGACAAAGTGACAGAGGCATGCTTTGCACTCATTTAAATGGGTTAGGTGCTGAAAACTGCCAGGAGGATATTTTTGTAATGCCAGACAAATGAAGAATTCTTGCCCAAATATGTGAGGCTTTTCCCCTCATATGAAGAAATCAAGTAAGATTTCTAAAGAAATACACTACCCAGCCAAACTGGAAGTTAGCCAGCGGGAAAGTACAAAATGGGTACAGCCGAGAGCTGGTTCTGAGGTTTTCGCCTTTGGTGGATCCTGCTGCTAAGAAATTTGCTAACTAGACTGGGTCGAGAAGTTTGCTTTAAACAAAGAATCCAAGGGAATGACAACAGCTGCACAGCTGCTACCATTTAAACGCAGAGAGACTTTCTGGTTGTTTGATTTGGGGAAAAACAGCCTAGGAAGCTGTGTCTCCTGATTTGAGCAGAAGCAGTAAGCCATTTTATAACCACAAGCAAAGTACTTGGCCTTCTTTCTTTCACTCAACTCAGGACAGAAAAAGTGGCTCAAAGGAGCACATAAGGGAAAAAAATGATTCTCTGCACCTGAGCCACGTTCTCCTGAGCAAAGGGTTCACCAATGAGACCAGCTGGCACAAAGGCCTGGCCCACGGTCCCGCAGAGGCCGCAGGTGGCTGGGCCACATGAGCTGTGACCACGAAGTTCCATATGTCGCAGGGCTTCCAAATACTTACACTTCTCTTCTTTTCCATGTTTGCTTCTTCCGCTGCTTTCTGGTACCTTAGAGAAGAGGGGTGGGGGGAGAAAGAGAATATCCTCAAATTAAACTTAAATTTTTACACTTTCAAACTTCAAGACAACCACATCTGCATACCTATCTCTGCCGAGGATTATCATCAGTCACCTGTATCAAAAACAGAGAATCGGGGCAGCCCTCACTTCCTGCACTGTTGCAGTCAACTGCTCTAAGAGAAAGAGCCAAGACAATGAGGTCAAACACTGGGAAAATGGAGACAGCAGAAAGCCTGGGGTTTTTAAGTCTCAGTTTCATTACTTACTGTGATCTGGGGCAAGTCAATGTCTCTAAGCCTCAGTTTCCTTATCTAGAAAATGATCTACTACAATGCTGGGAAGAATAAATGATGTACAAAAATGTATAAAAAGCCATGTATATAAATGCTTTGGAGTTAGTCAAAGGACACGCTAGGTTGCACTTTCTCCACTCATTAACGCCTCTAAAATCTTACAATTCTTGTCGGCCAAATGATCAAGAAGTAGTCATACGGCCTGTACATGTGTGAATTTAGCCTAAGCTATTGGTACTGTCGCTTTTGCTCAGTTAAATATATTTGAAGGTTTTATGAAAGTGAAAGTGAAGTTGCTCAGTCATGCCCGACTCTTTGCAATCCCATGGACTGTAGCCTATCAGGCTCTTCCGTCCATAGGATTTTCCAGGCAACAGTGCTGGAGTGGATTGCCGTTTCCTTCTCCAGGGGATCTTCCTGACCCAGGGATTAAACCGGGGTCTCCCGCATTGCACAGGCAGACGCTTTACCGTCTGAGCCACCAGGGATGCCACTGAAATGTCTTTAATGAGAATACACTTAGATTTGCCATTGAAAGAAAAATTGTTTTCCTTTTTCTAAATATATGTGTAAGAGTGATTTGTGAGAAAAGTTTCTATGATAAGCAAGCATTAGTCCTTTTAATTAACAGTATTTTTTCTTTAGTGATGCATAAAATAATGGCCCAGCCTACAGTCGATGGCATCTTAGAGTTGATAAACAGGCTTTTATAATTTTATTCTTTTAATTTTATTATTACTTTAAATCATTTTATTTTATCATTTTTACTATTTGCTCAGGAGATTCCTGAGGAACAACTGAAGTTCCAGGGCTTTTCAGAGGTGATCAAGTTTCCTCCATTTGAAGGCAAAAAAGGCTTGGGACATCCAGGCCACAACAAATCTCCAGACCACTCAGAACCGTCTTAATAGGGCTTCCTCAGAGCCTCTGAGTCAAACGCTGAAGGCAGCACTGTCCCTAGAAGAATCCCCACCATGTGAGGCCTGCATGCCTAGAACTTACTGATTTGATTCCTTGGGCCTGCAGGCCTTGAACTCACCAACCTAACCTCAACCCTAGAAAAGGGCTTGGTCAATGGGTCACTTGTTCCTTCCTTAAGGCAGACTTTCAGAATTTACAAGGCATTTGGGCAGGGAAAAGGAGATGAGACAAGAAGATAAAGAACAATATGGGAAAGGGTCCATTCCCTAACCAAAACTAACTTTCAACTCATAAATACCTTCACAAGCTCAGAACTTCCTTAGTGTGTGTGTTAAATAGAACAACCTCATCCACAATGGAAGCCAGAGGAAACTTCTAGATTTAATATCATTGCTTTCCTACTACGAACCTGGGTTATATAAGTTGTTTGGGCCTCATCCACAAAATTAAGTGATCGTGAGAGGATTTCTAAGGTCCTCTCCAGTTCTTACTACCGCTTAAAGTTTAACAATCAGGTAGCAGTGTCTCATTCATTAGACTGAGTAATACTCTGAAACAGAGCAGAGTTTTCTTAAAGGGTAGGGTGAAAGAACTTCCAAACACAATTGAGATTTCACTGACCACAGCTTATGGAAAAAAATGGGATTAGAACTGCTGTAAGTCAAATAGCAAGCTAGAGAGATACTTGAAACATATAACAGACAAAAGACTAATTTCCCTAAAATACAAAGAACTCTTACAAATCAGTAAGAAATCAACAAAAGAAACTTAATAGAAAAATGGGCATAAACATAAACACAGAGTTCACAGAAAATATCAAGTGACTCAAAAAATAAGAATGTTTAGCCTCAAACTAAAAATTCAAACAACACTAAGAACATTTCTTATCTAAGAAAAAACACTTTTTTAAGGAAAAAAGAGCTAATACACTGAGGGTAAATAAATAAAAGCTCTAGGGAAGGCATTTTGTCAATTTTACAAAAATTACAAAAGCCTCAATGTTACAATTTGCCAATTCTGTTTCCAGAATTTATCTTATAGGGACACTCACATAAGCAAAAATAACTTTTACATTAGATTATTTGTCACTGCACTAAATATAATAGCAAATGACTGAAAACAACCTGAATGTCCATTAGCAGCAGACCGATAAATAAATTATAAGGTATTCATGCAATGGAATACTACACAGCTATATAAAGAACAAAAGCATGGTTGCACAGTGTAAATGGACTTAATGCCACTGAAATGTACAGTTAAAATGGTTAAAATGGTAAATTATATGTTATGTATATATTACCAAACTTTTTTTTAAAATCGAGTGTGGTAACAGCATAAAGACAGTGATATAAGATCAATGGAATGGAATAGAGAGCCCAGAAATAAAACCTCACATATATGGTCAAAGGGTTTTGACAAGGGTGCCAAGTCCATCTAACAGGGAAAAGATAGTTTTTTCAATAAGCCAAACCATGAAATGGCAGAAAATATTTGAAAATCATATATCTGATAAGAGATTAACATCTAACATATATAAAAATTTAAAATAATACTGCATTTTCAACATATTTAACAAATAATATTGTACATACTATACTACATCTACTTTTCTCCATTTTAGAACAGCTTGAGTTTTCATTCAAGAAATAGTGAAAGTGGTAGCCACTCAGTCTTTTTGACCCCATAGACTGTAATCCACCAGGGTCCTCTGTCCATGGGCTTTCCCCATGCAAGAATACTGAAGAGGGTTGCCATTCCCACAAATCTCCAGGGGATTTTCCTGACCCAGGAATTGAACCTGGATCTCCTGCATTGCAGGCAGATTCTTTACCATCTGAGCCACCGGGGTCCCTTGTGGCCCAGTGGTTAGGACTTGGTGCTTTCCCTGCCATGGCCTCGGTTCAATCCCTGACTGGGAAACTAAGATTCCACAAGCCTCCGCAAGCCAAGTGGCACCGGCAAAAAAAAAAAAAAAAAAGAAAGAAAGAAAGAAAGAAAGTATGTCCTAGGCACTAGAGAAATATTAGTGAAAGAAATAACCATAAAAGGCATAGTTCCTGCTCTCAGACAGCTTATAGTTTAAATATTAAACACATACTATAGGGATAAACCTTTCAAAGAAGGACAGAGTATTATTAAACAACCTAACAAAGGAACTGAATTGAGAAGGTGGGTGTGGGGTAGGGTGGGGTAGGGTGGTGTGTGAGTGTGTGTGTGTGTGTGTGTGTGTGTGTGTGTGTGTGTGTGTGTGTGTGTGAAGAAAAGCCTTGCTGAGGAAATGATCTTTAGGCTGAAATCTGCAGTTTGATCAGGAGTCAGCCAGGCAAAACAAAGCAAGAAAACATTCCAGGCATAGAAAAAGAGCACACACAAAGTCCTCAAGGCAAGACAGTGTCTCCCATGTATAAGATACACAAAGAACTCCAATGTTACTGAAGCACATTGAGAAAGGCAGAGGTCAAGAGATGATGCCAGGCATCAAGGGCTTTGCAGGCTACTCTAAGAATTTTGAATGTAATCTTAGGTACAATGAATGAAGGGTCAATGGTACAATGAATGGTCATTAATCCAAGCTATGTTTTTATTTTATTTTTTGGCTATGCCGAGTAGCACGTGGGATCTTAGTTCCCCAACTAGGGATTGAATCCATGCCCCCTGCTGGAGAGTGCAAGAGTCTTAAAAACCTCTGAACAACTGAGAAAGTCCCCAAGCTATGTTTTCAAAAGAGCATTGGATGCTGTGTGGAGAATGTACCTGAGTGGGGGTGCAGGATAGAGGTGGCAATGGTGACAGATGATGCTGGAAGGTCCAGGGAGGTAGCAAGGGAGAGAAGGTGAATAGACTTGAGGTATATTTCAGAAGTCGAATCAACAGGATTAGTAATGAGGAACAAGTCAAGAATGATTCCCAAGTTTTCAACAGCTGAGTCAATGCATGGAGGAGCAAAGTTGGGGATGGGGAGGATGAAGAGTTCCGTGTTAGCCATGCTAACCAAAACATCCCCTTGGTGGTAACAGTGATTAGATACATGCTCAAGGGCTGAAAAGAGAGATCTGAATGAACAATACAAATTTAGGACTTGTCCGTCCACAGATGGTATGAAAGCTGTGTAAGTGTATTATATCATCTATGAAGAATGTGCAATGTAAGAAAAGGCTCAGAACTCAGTCCTGGAGACACTAACAATTAGCAGTCAGAACATGAAGAAGAGGTTCTCATTCTCTATTAGAGAACAGAGAAGGAACAGAGGTAGGAGGAAAAACAAGAGACTTCCAGAGAAACTAAGGGGAGAAAAAATGTGAGAAAAAGTGGCAAGAGTTCATCTAAGATGAAGGCTAACAAACATCTCCTCAATATGTTTTAGATAACTTCTCTAAGCAACACAGAAGTCTTTGGTAACCCTAGCAATCCTGTTCCATTATAATTTATTAACCCATAGTCCTTTTAATGGACATTTGGATTGTTTACAGTTATCTATCATTACAAATAGTACTTTGGTGAATGGCCCTGTGTATTTTTTTTCCCCACTTGTACTAATGTATCGGAAAGTGAAAAGTGAAATGTATCTGAGAGTCCCTAAAAATAGGAATGCAGAAACACAGCAGATTAGAGCTAGAAAGGAACTAAAAGTTGGCCTTGAACTTGTGTTTCCACACTCCTTGGGTAATAATCTACAGTATATTACAGCAATATAATACAATATATGAAAGCCAGAGCCCAATCAGCAGACAGGTTGATTCTTGGTCAACTGTTCTCCAGGGCAAGGAGAACAATTTACACCGTGGTTAGTTGGGTAAATAAGCTCAGCAGTTCCCTTCCCTTTATTGTCTTAATAGAAACACAGATTTAAAGAAAGATCAAAACAGTCTTCACCTTTAGTCCTGTTCTTTTAGCACTGAGGCATCTGTAAGATACAGATGTATACACCAATGGCAGTCTTGAATTGTGTTTTGAAACTCCCATTCAAATATCACCACCCTTTATTTGTAATGAAGTACTTGCTAAACAGTGGATACTCAGGGAGAAAGGTTCCACACCACTGCTTTCTTCCAAGTAAGGTCCTTGGTACTTTTACATTTTGAAACTTTAAATGCTAAGAGATATTGAGGTACAATACTTCTGAATTCAATGTTAGATTAGGATTCAGGCTTTAGATTTTCTTCAAATATGCTCAGAGCAGCTAGCATTATTCTGACACAAAATGTGAAGGTCTCTGATGGGGAGGGAAAAGGCATTTTAAAAGATTCAAACCTGAGGGAAAAAATATTTGTCGTGAGATTTCTATAATTAAAAGCTTATCCCTCTTCCCTTCCTAGATTTTCTTGTTCTCCAGTCTCCTCTTCACATACAGAATTTAATCTTGCAACTGCTTATTAATGCTCAGCTGCGAGGCAGCCAGCTGATGGAGGATGCTAAAATTATCTGGGGAGTAATAACTGTCGCAAACTTTTCTAAGGCCAGAGAACAGAGTTCCTGAGCCATGACTCTTTTGCTTGTATGCCCTCAAATAGAGAAAAGGTCTCACTGAGCCAAAAAAAAAAAAAAAAAAGGAAAATGGAAATTCCCAAGTTTTAGGCAATGCATTTTCTTCTGGAACAATTTCAACACTGAAATAGTACAGAGAAGCAAAGGAGTAGAGATCTGAGGGTCAAAGTTTTTCTTAATGATGGAAGGACAGTCACAGAAAACTAAATATAAACCTGTTCTTTCTTGGGTCTATGGAACTGGGTAAAGTTATAACAAGAGTGGGAGGAGTAGGGACAGGAGGGGAGGCATGGCGGTGGGGGGATTAAGTGTCCTGGATTAAGCTCTGCCACTATCTTGGGGTGTGATCTTTTGTCATAAATGCTGGACCTCAAGTTTCTTATTTGTCAGAGGAATGGGACAAAGGTTAGGTAGATCAGTAGTTCTTTTTGCTGGAGAATCCTCTTTTCAAATGATAACCTAGAACCTTACATATTAAAGGGATCAAAGCAGGACTTCTGGGATGAAAGGCTACATGCATGGTCCTTTTAGCTCTTCCTGTCTTCCCAGAACTGACCTCTGAAGTTCCTCTAAAGAACTCAATTAGGATAGTTTGAAAACCGCTGGGCTAGATTCCCTTCGTATGAGTGATGGGCTTCCCTGATGACTAGGGGTGTCTCCAATGCAGGAGACATGGGTTCAATCCCTGGTCCAAGATGATCCCACAAGCCTCAGAAAGACTAAGTTGGTGTGCTACAACGATTGAGGCTGTTCCCTAGAGCTGCGAGCCACAACCACCGAAGCCCAAGCACCCAGAGCCTGTGCTCCGCAACAAGAGAAGCCTGTGCGTGGCAGCTAGAGAGAAAGCCCTCACTCACTGCAACTAGAGAAAAAGCCCATGCAGCAACGAAGACCCAGCATCGCCAAAAAAGGGAACACAAATAAATTAATTAAAAAATAAAGAGAACCAAGAAACCAAACTCTACTAAAAGAGTCAACTTTTAATCAAGCAAAGGATTCTTCCATGCTGAAGTCATCGGTGAGTGAAACCAAAGCTGGCTGTTCAAACTGACTCATCAAGAGCATCCTCCTTATTCAGATTTAATGCTTTAGATAGTACAGAGGCTTGATAAAAGAAATCAATCTGAAGTTATAAAGCACTCATGAGACACAAGCTATGATGCTACAAAAATGACTTTTACATACATATTCATGTGAAACATTATTAACACTTAGAAAGTAAAGCCCAGCTAATCTTATAAAGAGCAGCCAGATGAAGCTTTCTCCAAATAACATTTTTCTGTTAGCCTCTGATCACAAACCTCCCAAGGTTTCCTGCTGCTGCTAAGTCACTTCAGTCGTATCCAACCCTGTGTGACCCCACAGACAGCAGCCCACCAGGCTCTGCCGTCCCTGGGATTCTCCAGGCAAGAACACTANATTTTTCTGTTAGCCTCTGATCACAAACCTCCCAAGGTTTCCTGCTGCTGCTAAGTCACTTCAGTCGTATCCAACCCTGTGTGACCCCACAGACAGCAGCCCACCAGGCTCTGCCGTCCCTGGGATTCTCCAGGCAAGAACACTAGGGTCTCTTAACTAGACTTGTATAGGATTTACTAATTCTAAACTCCATTTACTAATTCTAATTAAAGAATTAGAATTCTCTAAGAAAGACAGTTTCAGAATAAGAGAAAATGAGGTCAGTAGTGTTAGAATAGAAATTAATGCACACTTTGTGGAAAACAGTCCTGCAATCTGCTTTGGGAAGCTACTGTGAGTGAATCCTCAAAGCCTTAAGCAGTATCAGCAATATGGCTCTATCAAGTATGAAACCTGGAGAAGAAATCCAGGCTGATTCTCTGGTTTTCACTGTCTTAAACACCGCATGCACTTCCCCATTTCTGTGCCTTACTTCCTATGACTGTTCTTCCTCTGCCTTGTCACCATCATCCTCCCAGCCTACCAAATAAAATTCTATTCATTCTTCAAGGCCAGTTCAATAGTAGGATCTATGCATCAGAAGAAAAGTACTAGACAGACACAAAATATTAACTTGGGGGCAGGTTAACTCTCTACACCTCAGTGTTCTCAACCATAAATCAGGGATCAGGTCCTTCCTCATATAGTTTTTTATTAGGATTAGAAATAATATCAATTTCCATCAAGTATCTATCATAGTACATGGCACACTGATTCTGATTAATGGGTTCAGGATTTACAATTTTACATAACTGCCATTTGCCCTTATAACGTTTGCAGTGAAAAGACAGTCACCCTACTATTCTGTGAGAAGGTGACCTCTAAGGTTCCTTTGCATTTTCTCTCTGCAAGATTAAGAAGCCCCTAAAATGAGCAACTTTTTTCAACTTCCTCTCATCAGTGCTACTACAGGACCCAAATTCCCTATCTTGAGAATTGTCTGCAATGGATGACGACAGAATAAAACCCTGGGATGGGAACTGAGGAAGGGTAAAAGTTTAACCAAAGTGACTGAGTTGGGCAGGGAAGGAAGTGAACCCAGGAAAGGGACCAACAATCATGGCCTGGGTACTCCAGTTTGGCCAAAGAGCAAGGTCAGTGGGAATAAGAAAGTAGAATAGGTAGGACAGAGGCTCTAATTAGAAAGTAGGTTTTCCAAACACATATTTCAGAGAGAGATTCTAGGTGATGAGAAGGTTGGGACTAGATACAGGGGCATGGGATACAATGAGCAGGTTGAAGACATATGGAAGATTAAGAAATGATGAATCCACAGGAATTTCCTAGTGGTCCAGTGGTTAGGGCTCAGTGTGTTCACTGCTGTGGCGTGGGTTCAGTCCCTGGTCAGGGAACTAAGATTCCGCAAGCCACATGGTGTATTATTAATAAATAAGTAAATAAATAAGAAATGAAGAAATGATGAGTCCATACTATCAGACAGGTTATTTATGTGGGTCAGTGATTCTACACTGGGGGATTAATGGCCCAGCGGACATTTGGAAGTGTGTGGGAATCTTATTGGGGTTTTCCCCTCCCCATTTTTTTTTGGCTGTCACCATATCATGGGGAACTACTAGCATTTGGAGGAAGGCAAGATGATGAGCATCCTGTACAAGGAAGATCTGCCTCATCCAAAATGTTGAGAAATACTGAAGAGAAAATGAAGTAGGAAGCTAGGGTCCCCCATGAAGGCAAGGAGCTTGGCACGCCACTGCCATGATGGGGAGGATAAGGATACTATGGTTAGATGTAAGCTCAAAGCACAGGTTTAGAACTTCAGAACAAGGCAGGAAAAAAAACAAAAACAAAAACAAAAACAATGGATGGGAAACAGTAGCTGAGAGATAGCACCCCTGAGTCCTTGTCCCAGAAAATTTCAGGGTAGCACATACAAAAAAAACCAGGCACGACTCAGATACAATGTATGTCAAGGGAAAAGCAAGTTCAGTGAAAGAGAGGTGGGGCTGGGGAGGGTGAAAAAGGCAAGAATGTGAAGTTTCTCTGCAGAACAGAGTTTCTAAATCCCATTAATCATATCTCAACACAGTCTCAAAACCTCCCCTTCCTTTCCACTCCTCCTGCCCCCACTCTCAATAACTTTCATGTGGGTTCTCAAGAGAGTCTCAGAACGTGTCTCCATGCTATCAGTCTGTCACCTTTCCAATATACCTTTTACATTGTTGCCAGAGCATCTTTCTAAACAGAAGCTTAATCATTGTTTCTGCTGCTTATCTAACTAAATCCCAAACTCAGCATGGTACTCAAGGCCTTCCATCATCTGTCCCTAACTGAACTGTGCCAATCCCTTCTCCCCTCTGTATTTCTTCATGCTTGACTGCTTGCTTTCCTATTTCCTTTATTCACGTTCAGCGTCCATGATCCTTTACTTGAATCTTTACTTGAACTGCTGCTGCTAAGTCGCTTCAGTCGTGTCCAACTCTGTGCGACCCCATAGACGGCAGCTCACCAAGCTCTGCTGCCCCTGGGATTCTCCAGGCAAGAACACTGGAGTAGGTTGCCATTTCCTTCTCCAATGCATGAAAGTGAAAAGCGAAAGTGAAGTCGCTCAGTCGTGTCCAACTCTTCGCGACCCCATGGATGGCAGCCCACCAGGCTCCTCCGTCCATGGGATTTGCCAGGCAAGAGTACTGGAATGGGGTGTCATTGCCTTCTCC
Source organism: Neotragus pygmaeus (assembly GCA_006410875.1). NCBI lineage: Eukaryota > Metazoa > Chordata > Mammalia > Artiodactyla > Bovidae > Neotragus > Neotragus pygmaeus. Next base: position 114,229 of record SJYV01016732.1, on the reverse strand, counting down.
TACAAATAACCCTTATTTGTTCTGTTTTATGTTCAAGTTCACAAGTCCATCTCTTCCATTACCAGTGCTCCTTAAACTTCCCTGAAGTTAAAAATCACTAGATAACACTTGTTAAAAACACAAATTCTTGGGGCCCATCACAGATACATCGAATCAGAATTTTTAAGGGAGGAATTGAGAAACCATACCAGATGGCTTAAAATACGTCCCCCCAAATCTCTGACATTTCTCCCACCAAAAGGTAGAGTCAAATTCCCCTCCCTCTGAATATGAGCCAGCCTTAATGACTCAGTCCTAATGAAGAGAATGTGGTAAGAGTGATACTGTATAAATTCTGAGGGTGGGCCATAAAAGACTACATAACCGCTACTCTGACTCCCTTCCTTCTTTCTTCCCTCCTTCCTTCCTTCTCTGGATGCTTGCCCTTGAAAAACCCAGACAAGCAAGCCAAGCAGCCACATGGAGAAGCCACGTGCGGCTATTCTGATCATGGCCCCAGCTGAGAGCCCAGATGACTGCCAGCATCCACCACCTGATTTACGAGTGAGGAAGCCTTTAGAAGACTATGGCCCCAGTTCTGAGACACCAGGGATGGTGAAGGCAACAAAGGCAAGCACTGCCCTAATTGGAGACTCACAGCAAAATAAATGCTATTAGTATTTTAAGACACTAAATTTTAGAGATTTTTTTCCTATGCAGCAATAGATAATCGGAACACCATATTATTAACAAGTATCTTACACGAATCTTAAAATGAAGGAAGTTTGAGGACATCTACTAATATAAATTATACTAAACTATACTGTTACGTTCCTTGAGGCCAAGAGTTAAGTCTTAATAGTTTTTCAGATCTGGATCCTTTTTTCTGCAAATATCTTTATTGATTTTCTTTTCTTTTTGATAAGAATATAAGTTTGACATAAATTTACAGCAATACAAAATGCATTACATAGAAGGGGAAAGGGCTGTGCACTCTCCCTCCATGTCTACCCCACCTTAAGTGATAGCCACGGTGAACAGGTCAGAAGGGCAGTGTTTTCCACTGAGCAGGTGGTTGATGGATTTGTCATTGAAGAAAAGGTGACAGTGGTAGATGATAGAAACTTCCTCCTGGTGTTTAGCTGTACTCTGGATATAGCTCCCACAATCACTTTCTTTAAATCTTTCCCATCTTCCTTCTTTTAAATGTATCTCCTCTAAAGTAAGAAATTCTACTTAATGAGGTAAACGTACCATCTCCCCTAAACTCTATGGCATCGCTAGCTGAGTGAAGTTAGCCTGCTTACCATCTCACTAACTTATCCCATTCCCTCAACATTGGCTGAGTGCTTAGTATGTTCTAATTGTCATGCTACACACTAGGAATATAAAATAGGCAGGAAAGGGGCCCTCATATCAAAAAACCCATAGTTCAGAGCAGGGGTCAACAAACTTTTCCTAAAACTGACAGATAGTAAATATTTTAGACTTTGAGGGCCATATAGTCTCTGCTTTAACTCTGCTGTTGTGGAACAAAAGCTGCCACAGACAATACACAAAAAGACATGGCTGTATTCCAATAAACCTTCATTTACTAAAATAGGCAGCCAGTAGACTGCAGTCTGCCTACAGAGTTTACACTGGTCAACAGACCTTATGCAATGGTGAAATGTTTCTTCAATATCCAGTGTGGTAGCCACCAGCTACACATAGCTACTGGTCAATTGAAATGTGGCTAGTGCAGCCGATGAACTGAATTTTAACTGTAATTTAATTTTAATTAATTGAAATTAATTTAAATGAATATGATTTAAATTTATTTTAATTAATTTAAACTTAAATAGCCGTATATGTAGTGGCTACCCTATTAGACAACGTAGGCACAGAGTGCATCTAACACTCCCTTCAACTAAAAACCTGCCTCAAAATTTATCTCAAAAACCCCCCAAACCAAAAAAAAAAAAAACCCCTCANTTATTTTAATTAATTTAAACTTAAATAGCCGTATATGTAGTGGCTACCCTATTAGACAACGTAGGCACAGAGTGCATCTAACACTCCCTTCAACTAAAAACCTGCCTCAAAATTTATCTCAAAAACCCCCCAAACCAAAAAAAAAAAAAAACCCCTCACCTGAACCAGAAAGCCTTCCTGACAGCTTCTATCCATGGTGGTCACATACTGTCTCTTATCCTATATCTAGTCCTTATTCCCATTCATTTTGGACTTGCTAACATTGTGATTAATAGCTATGTGTTTCATAATTCTCTCCTGTATTTACATCTCTTTCTTCCCCAAACTGAACAAAAATTCGAGTACAGAGAATGTATCTCCTGATTACTATCATCTTCCTTTGTCAGAGTCTTGTGTGGTACTGAAAAACCAGAAGGTGCTCCAGAAAGTCATTAGACACCATGTCCTTCCTTTAGTGATCTCCCTGACAGGTGGTGATGTTTGCTCAAGACAGATGGTCCTTTTGGGCCAGGATCAGTACTTACTTGGAGAATATTTCTACAATGGCCGATGAGTTGTTCTTGTTGACAAGAGAAAGTTCTTTGGCTGTAACCCTCAATGATAGAGAAGCCCATTGCCGTCTGTTAAATGGAGTTGGTTCCATCTTGTCTACAGATACTGAAGTACCTATGTGATAAAGAAAGTCAGAATATTAGACACAGAAGAGAGTTCTCCAGCATCCAGTGACTGGCAACAGTGTGGTGTAAGTGAGAGCAGAGAGCCCTGGAGCAGCAGACTGTATTCCTCTACCAGTTCTCTCAAAAACTGTAACTAGATCAGATGGTTGAATTGGGGTTGTAGTTTCCTGTAAAATGAGAAGGTTAGATCAGGTGATCTCTAAGGTCCCTTTCAGTTTGCATCATTTTATCACTGACCCCAGTGTGCAAACATCAACTGGCCTTTCCCTGAACTTAAGTCTGTTCCAAAGTCACATTTGGAGTGAAACATTCCACTCTTCTGAGTTACACCCCAGGGGAAGTACAACTGGCATCTCTGCAGAGTCAGGTCCAAATTAGGTTCTACCTACATCCAAGTTTCTTTTGGCTGCCTTCTCTCCCCAAGCTCTGCAGCACTGACCACTTGGTACTAGGGAGAGAGCTACAGAAACAGCACTGAATAATATAAAGAGCGCAGGCTTAAAGGCGAGATAGACATCAAATGAAATAATAACTCTGTAACCTTAAACAAATTATATAATATTTTCAGTTTTAGTTACCTCACCGAAAAATGAGAATTCTTACCCCTTTGAAGGGTTTTTGATGTGAATTTAAGGAGATAATATATTTTAAATACTGGACATATTATAGTATCAAGAATATTTAAGTATAATATATTAGTATTGGCTTCAAGTCAAAAAATACCATAAAGTCATACTCTTGACATCACCTAGACCCTATCCATTAACTGGATTATTTGGTTTTGTTCTAGTAATTATCAAAGAAGTCCCAACCTTTGTCCAAAAGAGGTGAGATTAGAAATGAGTCAATAGTTTCCTCATTTGAAGAGTGAACAATATAGATAAAAGTACTTCTTGCAGCTCTTTTGACAACCACAGAACGTAACTGATCAGTAGAATGCATGGTTCATCGGATACTGCTTCCAACAGCCTTGACAACCGCAGAGCACAGTGTGCATATCCAAGCAACAGGGGCCTCCATTTCACACTAAAAGTTCCGTGATGCAAAGTAAGTGATAAGCCGCCCCAAAAGACTACACTACTTTTCCACAGGTAGTCCCTGTTCTCCCCACTAAAGCCTTGTCTGAAAACAATGCTAGTTTTGTTTTGATTTGTTTGTTTAAATTCTCATGTTTGAGGGCAACATAGAACCCTCCTATGGTAAGGAGCTCTGGTATCAGAGACACATGCATTTAAATGGGAGTGTTGGCCCCATCACTTAAAGCTGTGTGTCTTTCCCTGAAAGCCAGATTTCTTATCCATAACAATAATACTTACTCCATAGTACCTTTTTAGAAAAGTATTTATCTTTGTCTATTTAGTTGGCTGCACTAGGTCTTAGCAGTGGCACACAGGATCTTTTAGCTGTGGCATGCAAACTCTTAGCTGCGGCATGTGGGTCTAGCTCCCTGACCAGGGATTGAACCTGGGACCCCAGCCTTGCGAGCATAGAGTCTCAGCCAATGGACCACCAAGGAAGTCTCATTTCATAGTATCTTTTTTTTTTTTCCCATAGTATCTCCATGAGGAATAAATAAGATTTAAAAAAAGACCCTGACATAGAATAAGTAAGCAATAAATTTAGTTTTTTTGTATCACCTCTTCTCCCTGGATAAAATAATATTAATTCTATACATGTTCTCTGAAATAATCCTACATGTATCAAATAATCTTGATATATGATATTCATCTATCTGCTTTTCAGTTTGTAACTGACAGACCTACCAGACATTGTCAGTCCTTTCTCTCACAAGAAAAAGACACAGCTGTGTATTCAGCTAAACATAATTATGTAAACCACAATAATGACCCTTTAAAACACATCCAGGAAACACTGGTCAACACTTTAAGACATTATTTGGTATAATTATGCTTCCCCAGTTTAACTACACATATAAATTATATCAATTCTAAAGGGATCAATTCTGAATTAAAAAAAATACAAAAGATTATGTTCTCATATTTGTTCATGATAAAAGGAAAAGCATTAATTATTTGAGGGACTTAATGTGAAAAAGTAAAAGGATTTTAACTCCCAAGTCTAAGTCTGTGGTTTTGATTGCTCTCAGCCAGAAAGCCGAGTCAGAACAACTACCTTGGTACAATGCTAGCATAAGCACACTGTACACTCAGTGAGGCGGCTCACACCCTGACCACACCCTCACAGATGCATACTATTGCTTCCTAGCAATGCGATTAGCACCCTGTGAAACATATAAAGGTGATAATCAGTACGCGATTTTTGATAAACTCTGATACCAGGTATGTTAAGTTGCTTCAGTCATGTTTGACTCTCTGCAATCCCATGGACTGTAGCCCACTGGGCTCTTCTGTCCATGGGATTCTCCAGGGAGGGATACTGGAGTGGGTTGCCATGCCCTTCTCCAGGGGATCTTCCTGACCCAGGGATCAAACCCGAGTCTCTTATGTCTCCTGCATTGGCAGGCAGGTTCTTTATCACTAGTGCCACCTGGGAAAGCCCTCTGGTACCAGGTTGCCTAGTAACTACTTCCTGCAAGGTCCTGACCAAATAATGTATGCAATCTACCAAGCTTGCTAATGCACACAAATACTTGTAGCACAAGACAGAACGTGGTTAGAGGCAATGCATGGTCTAGGAGTACAGGACTTGATTTTCTGGCATGGTGGGAGAGAAGGGAAGACTTGATAGTTATAGAACTGGCAGAATTTTATCAAGTGAGGGCAGAAGGAGGACAGTGTCTTTCAGATTGGAGGGATACTGTTACACCACTAGGGATGTGAAACAGTAAAAGATACTTTAATGGAGTTAGACTCTAGCTGCAAAAGAAGTTGAAGATAAAGTAAGGAAAGAGAATGAGGATGGATTGGGAAGAGCCTTGAAAACCATGCTAATGAAAATTCCCTGATGGTCCAGTGGTTAGGACTTGATGCTTACACTGCTGTGGGCCTGGGTTCGATCCCAGGTTGAGGAACTAAGATCCCACAAGCCAAGTGGCAAGGTCAAAACAAGAACAACAAAAAAGAAAACCATAAGGCTTCCCTGGTGGCTCAGATGGTAAAAAAGAAAACCATGCTAAGGAATTTGGGCCATAATCCTAGTGGAAAGAACTAGCCTGTGGGTGAGCAGAGGTAAGGTCTAATTGTAATGTGTCACTCCCTAGTACATGAGTGACCTTTATGGCAAATGGAAAAAATAATTTCCCTGAGCTTCAATATCTACACATGTTAAAAAAAAAAAGAGTTTTATAAGTGGATTTACCAGTCTCAATGGTTGGATAATAGGAGTTTCCAAAAAAGCAAGTAACAGAATCTTAATTACTGGTCAAGAAGATCCTAAAATTGTTGAAGTGAAAGGTAATCAAGGTTTAAATTAGCATAGATGGGAATGGAAAAATGGGAAGAAAGAATTGAGAGTTCTTAGAATAGAAGGAATCAAAGGTGGCATCACCAAAGTTGAGCAATTAGAAGGTTGCCGGTGCCATTAACACAGAGTAAATAGAGGAAGAAGAGGGGGAGTAAGGAGTTTCGCTTTACACATGTTGAGATCTACACGTCAGCAAGAAAAATCCGAGTGATACACTCTAAGAGGCAGCTAAACGGTTAAAAATTGGTCTCTTAGAAAGGAAATGAACATTTTAAATTTTTTTTTTCTTTTTTCTTTGGCCACGCCAGGCAGCATGCAGGATCTTAGCTGCCTGACTTGGGGCTGAACCCCGGCTCCTAAAGTGGAAGCAGGGAATCTTAACCAATGGACCACCAAGGAAGTCCCAAAATAAGCATTTTGAAACATCTATTTATGCACAGCACACATCTCAACCCTCACAACCAATTTAAAAGATTGGTTTTATTATCTTACATTTATGATGAAGAAACTGAAGTTTAGAAGGATTAAATAACTTTACAATGATCACTTAGCTATAAAGTAGCAGAGCTGGGATTCAAATTCATATTCTATTTGACTCCAAAGTTAATTTTCTTTCCACTACATGTAGTAGTAATGATTAAGACCATCACTTTTAGCCAAAGTCAAAAATGGGCAACAAAATCTCGGAACCCACCTAAGCTGAAAATCTACACAAATTATCTTTCAGTAAGACTGTAGTGGCAAATATTTTCCCAAAATAGCATCAGACATGAGAATCATGCTTCCAGAGAAACTTAAAGTTACCTTGGGCCTGCCTGAAATACTCTCCCATTGTGAATATCTCGGCTTTCTGGACTTGCATTAAATCTGTGATACCTCCCCCAACTCACTCTGTCTCAGATGAGAGTCCCATTCTAGAATTTTAGGACAATGTCCTTAATCCTAGAAATTCTGTTAAGGGTGAAAAGGGCAAGTACAACACCTAAAACAAAAACAAAACAACCCCATGGACCCATGGAATTCTCCAGGTNCTCTGTCTCAGATGAGAGTCCCATTCTAGAATTTTAGGACAATGTCCTTAATCCTAGAAATTCTGTTAAGGGTGAAAAGGGCAAGTACAACACCTAAAACAAAAACAAAACAACCCCATGGACCCATGGAATTCTCCAGGTCAGAATACTGGAGTGGGTAGCCTTTCCCTTCTCCAGGGGATCTTCCCAGCCCAGGGATTGAACCCAGGTCTCCCACATTGCAGACAGATTCTTTACCAGCTGAGCCACAAGGGAAGCCCAAACAAAAAAAAACCCTTTTCCAAACGGACAGGGTATTCATTTGGGGCTACAATATTTTTGATTATTTTTTCCAGTGGCCCAGAGGACTTTAAAATCCAATCCATTGCATTGTCATATACAAATAAGAACAGCAGCTATACTTATCCAGCACTTACTAACTAATTCTTACAACTCCGGAGACAGACTATTTCCATTAAACAAACAAACAAAACAAACAAAATCCAACTGTGGTTTATTAAGACTGGCAAAATTGTCTAAGGTCAGACATTTAACACAGGGCCCAGGCAGAATTCAGCATTCAAACTCCAAAACCCAAGTTTCACCTGTGAAGGGAAAACTGTTGGACTGGTGGAAATTTGGGCAGGAATTAAAGGAAACGGATATAACAAAAATAACTCTTAAGATTTCTAGCCTGAGACTGGGGCAGTGGCATAGCGAAAAATAATGGGATATACCGAAAGGGCAACTATTTGCTAAGAGGAAGGTGCCTACAGTTTTAGACACATATGGCAGATTTTTATATCAAGAGAGAAGCTCAGAAATCAAGTAATCAAATCCCCCTTTTTACAGTAAGGGAATTAAGCCAAATAAACACCCAATAACTTTCCCGAACTCACCATCTAGTCAACATGAGAGCCAGAGCTATTCTCAGTTCAAAGTTCTTTTATCATACCTGGCAGCTTGAAGTGGAACAGCTAAACCCCCTATAGGTGACGATGTATAAAGATCTCTGAACAAAGGTCCTTGAAAATCAAGGGTTGGGTAATGACTCACAGGGAAATTTGGCCCCAGGTATCTGCTTCCTCAAGAGATTGCTTAGGGTGAGGTCTATAGCCTCTTGGGAAACCACCTCTAATAACTCCACTTTCCCTAACCAAGCGAATTGTCTCCCAGAAACAAAACTGACAAAAGCAAAAGAGTTGCCCCTAATAAAATCCTGTTCTTAAAAATCCAATCTTGGGACTTCCCTGGTGGTCCAGTGGTTTAAGACGCCACCTTCCACTGAAGGGGGAGCAGGTTCCATCCAGGTTGGGAAACTAAGATCCCGCATGCTACACAGTGCAGCCAAAAAAAAGTAGATAAAATCACTTCATAAAACAACAACAACAACAAAAAAAGCAGGACAGCTCAAAAAAAAAAATCCATTTCTTGCTATTTTTTCTTGCGCTTGAGATGGCTGCTTGTGCAAGAGGCATAGTTGGTTGAATAGAAAATAGAGAACAAAGTACAAACTCAATTGTTTTAAGAAAAATATTCTTTTAGAAATAGATTGTAGACTTAAAGAAAAAAAAAAATCTAAAAAACTTCAACGTGCACATATAGCTGATTTACTTCTATGTATAGCAGAAACGAATACAACTTTGGAAAGCAATTATACTCCAATAAAAAAAAGTGAAAAATTAAAAAATAAAAAATTTCAAGGTGCAAAGGGAAATTTTAAACAAAAGCAACGTGAAATATGTTTCCACACCACATTTCTTTATAATATAAACTGCATTTATTTTTAAGGGTGTATTTTTATACAAAAAATAATGATTAAATTCATACCCCTGAAAAAAAAATTGGAAGTTAATAGCTATTTTAACCTTTTATATTGAAATAATTTTAGACTTACAGAGTTGCAAAGATAGGACAAAAGTTTCTGTACACTTTTCACCTAAGTTTATATTACATTACAACAGTACAATTATCAAAATTAAGAAATTAACATTGGTAGAATACCACCAAATTAACTCTAAATTTTATTCTAATTTTACCAGTTTTTCATTAATGTATTTTTTCTATTCTAGGACCCTACACTGCACTTAGTTGCCATGCTTCTTTAAGTCTCCTTAAATCTCTGATAGTCCCTCTGTTATTCCTTGCCTTTCATGGCCTTAACACTTTGAAGAATACTGGCAGATATTATGTCGACTGTCCCTAATTTGAGTTTCCTGGTTTCTCCAATAAAAAGAACCAAGGTTCTCTGGAGAAGTGGTTGATCCCAGAGCTGCAGCAGGACAAATCCAAGATAAACCTAGACAGGGAACTATACTCAATATCTAATAATAATCTCTAAGGGAAAAGAATCTCAAAAAAAAAAAAAAAAGAAAAGAATCTGAAAAAGAATATGTATATCTAACTGAATCACTTTGCTGTACACCTGAAACATAACATTGTAAAGCAACTATACTTCTATTTAAAGAGAGAGNAAAAATACAAAAGAAAAAAAAATCAAAAAAAAAAAAAAAAAAGAAAAGAATCTGAAAAAGAATATGTATATCTAACTGAATCACTTTGCTGTACACCTGAAACATAACATTGTAAAGCAACTATACTTCTATTTAAAGAGAGAGACAGACAGACAGAGAGATAAAAACAAGATAAGCCTGGAACATCTCTCAATGTTCAAAAAAAGTTTGCTTTAAAAAAAAAGGTTTCTCAGATTAGATTGAGGTTATACAATCTGGGGAAGAATACTACAAAGCTGATAAGCCTCCTCAGTGCATGGTATTAGAGGGTACACTATGCTGATGTCTGTCTTATTACTGATGATGTTTACCTTGATCACTTGGTTAAGGTGGGATCTGCTAGGTTTCTCCAATGTAAAGTGGCTATTTTCTTCTGTTTATAATTCATAAATATTTGGGGAGACATACCTTAATCCTGTTTTTCCTTAAGCTTTTACTCACTAATTTTAGCATTTACAGGGGGATCTTGGCTCCAGGAATCATTACGGTGGTGTTCTAATGGTGATTTTTTTGTTGCCCTCATTCCTTCTATATTTATTAATTGGAGGAATTCTTCTATAAGGAAGAATTGGCCTTTCTCCCTCATTTATTTAGTCAATCATTTATTTATACTAGTATTAGACTCATGGATATTTATTTTATTCTCTGGGTTATAATATTCCTGGATTATTTTATTTTGTTGCATGGATCTTTCTACTTTAGCCATTTGAAACTCTTTCAGCTTGGCTCTGGTGTCCTTTCAAGATGCCACCAATTTTTTTAAAGCACTTTTAAGCTCTATAAGATGTTCCAGGTTCATCGAGTGTTTGCCCTGCCCTGGCTCTGGAATCAGCCACTTCTCCAAGGAGCCCTGGTTCCTGTTATTGGAGAAACCAAGATCTGGGCAGTAGGTGTACTCAGTGCTACTCAGACATCACTGCTTCTGGGATCACAGGGGAGAGAACCGGGAAATCCATGTGTGAATATTAACTCATGTATATACACACACATCTATATTTCTAAATTTATTTCTCTATATACCTATGTATATGTGTCTATATATATATATTAGTCAGTTAAGTCGCACAGTTGTGTCCAACTCTTTGTGACCCCATGGACTGCAGCACATCAGGCTTCCCTGTCCATCACCAACTCCTGTAGCTTGCTCAAACTCATGTCCTTTAAGTTGGTGATGTCATCCAACCATCTCATCCTCTGTTGTCCCCTTCTCCTCCTGCCTTCAATCTTTCCCAGCATCAGGGTCTTTTCCAATGAGTCAGTTCTTCACATCAGGTGGCCAAAGTATTGGAGTTTCAGCATCAGTCCTTCCAATGAATATTCAGGATTGATTTCCTTTAGGATTGACTGGTTTGATCTCCTTGAAGTCCAAAGGACTCTCAAGAGTCTTCTCTGACACCACAGTTCAAAAGCATCATTTCTTCAGCACTCAGCTTTCAGTCCAACTCTCGCATCCATACATGACTACTAGAAAAACCAGACCTTTGACTAGACAGACCTTTGTTGGCAGAGTAATGTCTCTGCTTTTTAATACACTGACTAGGTTTGTCATAGCTTTCCTTCCAAGGAGCAAGCATCTTTTAATTTCACGGCTACAGTCACCATCTGCAATGATTTTTGAGCCCAAAAGAATAAAGTCTCTCATTATTTCCATTGTTTTCCCATCTATTTGCCATGAAGTGATGGGACCAGATGCCATGATCTTAGTTTTCTGAATGTTGAGTTTTAAAGCAGCTTTTTCACTCTCCTCTTTCACTTTCATCAGGAGGTTCTTTAGTTCCTCTTTCGCTTTCTGCCATAAGGGTAGTATCAGCTGCATATCTGAGATTATTGATATTTCTCCCAGCAGTCTTGATTCCAGCTTGTGTTTCATTCAGCCTTTGAGGAAGCCTTCATTCATCATTTAGCATGACGTACTCTGCATAGAAGTTAAATAAGCAGGGTGACAATATACAGCCTTGACATAGTCCTTTCCCAATTTGGAACCAGTCTGTTGTTCCATGTCCGGTCCTAACTCTTGCTTCTTGACCTGAATACTTGCATACCTTGACATGCTTCTTGACTTTGATTTCCCAGGAGGCAGGTAAGGCAATCTGGTATTCCCATCTCTAAGAATTTTCCACAGTTTGGTGTGACCCACATAGCCAAAAGCTTTGGCATAGTCAATAAAGCAGAAATAAATGTTTTTCTGGAATTCTCTTGCTTTTTCTATGATCCAACAGATGTTGGCAACTTGATCTCTGGTTCTTCTGCCTTTTCTAAATCCACCTTGAACATCTGGAAGTTCTTGGTTCACATACTGTTGAAGCCTAGCTTGGAGAATTTTGAGTATCACTTTGGTAGTGTGTGAGATGAGGGCAACTGTGTGTAGTCCAAACATTCCTTAGCATATATACTCATATATATTTATAAATATATACACATATACTTATGGAGAAGGAAATGGCAACCCACTCCAGTATTCTTGCCTGGAGAATTCCATGGACGGAGGAGCTTGGTGGGCTAGAGTCCACAGGTCGCAAAGAGTCGGACACGACTGAGCCACTTCACTTTCACTTTCACACATATATTTAAACTACAAATTCACAGTGGTACTTCTGAATCCAATCTAGCATCACAAAATTTATTCTAGTATTACCTTTTATTTACTTGTACCTTCTTTATCTGATGGTGAGAAGCCTAATTTCATAGAATTTGGAAAAAGATACAGAATCTTCAAAATTATGCCATTGCCAGTTTCTACTCCCTGATAAACCATATATATCTTTTTCTATCCACTTGGCATGTTATCCTTTCCTTCCTCCCTCAATCTATTTATCATTCAAGACTCAAGTGAATAGTCTGCCTCCTCAGAGAAGCTTTTCCTGAACTGCCCTAGCCTTATTCCTAATCAGTATAGGCCACTTCCTCTGCCTTTTAATAATTTTATAAATCATACTTTGTAGAAAGATTGATTGTTGAGGTGAGAGGACAGATTTTACTTTGCCTCTTGCCCTCCTAGTATTTAGTATTGCTTTTTAAATAGAAGGAACTCTATAAATATATCTTGAATTGCATGAAGGCTTAAATTTTATCCCAAACACTATCTGTCCAAAAAAAAAAAAAAAAGTCTATTATATAGCCCAGGCTTCCCAGATGGCTCAGTGTTAAAGAATCTGCCTGCCAAGCAGGAGATGCGGGTTTGATCCCTGGGTCAGGAGGATCCCCTGGAAAAGGAAATGGCAACCCACTCCAGTATTCTTGCCTGTAAAATCCCATGGCCTGAGGAGCCTAGTGGGCTATAGTCGATAGGGTCACAGAGTTGGGCATGACTTAGTGACTGAACAACATTATATAGCCCTAAGGCTTCTTGTTGAGAAGGTAAATACTATTTTTCAGTAATTTTAGCTTATTCAAACTCTGACAAAAACTCAAATGATAGGAAAAAATAGAACTACTAAATAACTTAAAATACTACACATAAAAGTTTCACTACTCTATTATTCAGCAACATGGTGACTGACAAGTCTGTAGCACATTAGAATAATCATTGTTACTGTTCTTGAAAGAGCTTCAGCCAGGTCTCTGTAGAAACAGGTATCCTAGACAATAGGGAAATTGTAAGAATGACCAAATTCCCAGAGATCAGCAAGAATGTAGATATTTACAACAGGACAGAGTCATTTCAGTAATATTTGACTCTTATATCCTTTATAAGAATATTTTGTTCTTAAAAACACTAAGATCTAGGGCAAGAGTGATGAAAAAAGATAACTGAGAAGCAACTTTACTGCTAGAAACTGCTCACCAAAGAATTGGAGCAACCTTCACTAGGCACTTATAAACATTCACCCTAAGCAATTCACATGTTACCATTCCAGAGATAAAAGAAGAAAGCACCCTCAGATACAATCTCTTCTCCTGCAACAGTGACTCTTCTATCTTCCCCAGTGTCTAACTTTACCTCCACCTCTGACTCTGCCCTAAAAACATGTTCATATTTTTGGGGGGCGTGTGTGTGCGTGTGCTCACATGTGTACGTGCATGCATATGTGTACATGTCTGAAACCTGCACATATGGATAGGGCTTCCCAGGTGGGGCTAGTGGTAAAGAATTTGCCTGCCAATGCAGGAGAAGTGGGTTCAATCCCTGGGTGGGAAAGATCCCCTGGAGAAGGAAATGGCAACCCACTCCAGTATCCTTGCCTGGAAAAATTCCATGGACAGAAGAACCTGGTGGGCTACAGTCCATGGGGTTGCAAAGAGTCAGACATGACAGAGCACACACACACACACACACACACACACACACACACACACACACAGATTAAAGAAATAATCCTTTCTTCTCTTAAGCCCTTTCCCTCCCTCAAATGACCACCTCACCTTGCTCCCACCTTAAAAGCCAAACCTTAGTCTCTGCTTCTTCATCTTCCATTTATCCCTCTGACTGCTTGGGTGTGGCTTCCATTCCCAAAATCCTGCTGAAATTATTCTCCTGAAGATCTTTTACTATGATCCAAGGACCATGTCTCAGTTTTCATCATTCTCTATTGTCATTTGAATTGCTGATTAGTCCCTCATTTTTGAAATTACACTTTCCCTGTTTTCTCTTAAATGGAACTCTTCTGCTTCATTTCCTATCTTTTAACCATCACAATTTTCTCATAGAATCATCTCTCTCTTTCCACTTATCCTTGCTCCTAGGCATTACTTGATGGTCAGTATCTCTCTTCCCTCTGAGTAAGCTAACCTCTGCTCAAGTCATCAAGGGTCACTTAACACCAAATGATTCCCAAAGCTGTATCATAAGCCCTAACCTTCCTGACTTATGGTTCTAGAATTTCCATCGCATGATGGATAGCTTCATGTGTCACATTAAGTACACAACACAATTCCAGCCCAAATCATATGTATCATCTTTTACCTTTATCCTTCAAATTAAGTTTGCTTAACCACAGACATTTTCTCCAAAGATGAGCTGGCATATGAAATTTTGCTTCTATAAAATGACATAGCATGAAAGATGGCATGATGGTAACAAAATATGTATAAGGTCTGAAGTCAAAAAGAGGACTTTCAAGAACTCACTCTGCCTTTTTCTAATTATGTTGACTGCAGGCCATTAAGTCTACATCACTTACCTTAGCTTATCAAAAATTCTATGTAAATGTGACACATATTAAGAGAGAATGTTATAGAGGCTAAGAGCACAGAGTTTGAATATAGCTGTTCAAGTCTCACAATATTCATGAGCTGTGTGATCTCAGGCAAGTTATTTTACTCTATCTCAGTTTTCACATAGGTAAATTGAGCAGAAAGAACCTACCTCATAGCATTGTTTTGAGAATGGAAACAAATTCCTAAATACTAAGTATGTACAAACTACCTGACACCTCCTAAATGCTCAATAAATGTTTATTATTATTATTATAAATAAACATTCCCTTTATCTTCTTTTACATGTCGACTTTGTATAAACTTTTTCTCACACATTTAGGCTGGCCCAGCTTCTCTCTCTTGATCCTGGGCCTTTCTCTGTACATGCTGCTCCCTCTGTCTAGAAGGACCTCCCTTTGGACCCTCCCTGGCCTTATGCTATAGGTCCCAAGCTTAGATGACACTTTCCTCCAAATGCCTTCCCTAACCCCTAAGGCCTGGACTAAGAGGCTGCTCTCAAACTTCCAAATGACTAGACATATCCCAACACTAATCATGTTGCATTTTTTTTTATTATATTGTTTTTTAACTTTCAGGACCATGCCTGGCACATTGGAAGTATGCAAGTATTTGTTAAATGAAGGGAGGTTTACCAGGTATCCAAAATCATTTGCTGGATTCACCTATTTTTATAAACTAGTACTTTAGGGGAAAAGAAAATGAAACAAAACAGTGGGTTATGTTTATTCTGAGATAAGTCACCCCAAATTATGGGAAACCAGTGGACATAGCCACCAAAAAAACAAAAAAAGGTCTCTAGCCCTAAACTCAGGTAGAATAAAACTGAACCTCATCAATATAGATTGTCTTAGTTAACTTGCTCTCTTGGCATAAGTCAAGTATTTTCTTACAAATAACTAGTTGGCTCTTCAGGGAAAAAAGTCTCTACCTGCTCTTATCCATCCCTTATCCCAAGCCAATTCTAATCCCCAAAGGCAATCTTTTTCACAGTTTGGAGTAATAGGCTTTCTGATATTGCCTATACATGATATTAAAGTGCTCAAATTTCTTCTTAAATGTTTGTTTTGGGTACTTTGATGTTCCCTAAGTTTAAAATACACACCAGACTTTAGAAACCAAAAGAGAGCTAAGATAAGAAATAAAAAGGACTATTATGTAAGAAACGAGGTGCCGGTCTATGTTCGATGCAGGATGCAGGATGCAGGATGCTTGGGGCTGGTGTACGGGGATGATCCAGAGAGACGTTGTGGGGTGGGAGGTGGGAGGGGGATTCAGGATTGGGAGCTTGTGTACACCTGTGGTGGATTCATGTCTATGTATGGCAAAGCCAATAGAGTATTGTAAAGTAAAATTAAAAAAATAAATTAATTAATTTAAAAAAAAGAGAAATAAAAAGGAGGGGAAGGTTCAATTCAGTAAGTCACACACTTGTGTGCTCTTAAGAAGCACCCAGGAAGCATGTTTAAAATAGATTTCCAGGTCCCATGCCACAATTTTGATTCATTAGGTTTGGAGTAGGGGCCAGGAAGATGACCCCATATTAACATGAACTTTGAAGTGATTCTAGTGTTGGATGTCTCTCCCCACCATATGTTGGAAAACACTGAAATAAAACGGTCTAAGACCTGTAGGTATTCCAAGAAAAATGGAAAAACAGTAGCATACATGTTTTTATATTGTTCATTTCAAATTTTACATGGTCATTCAAATTTGGCAGTGTAAGAAAAATGACTGCCCTTCAAAGGTAGACTGAGGTTTGAAAAAATAATGAACCTGGCCCACTGAAATGATCAATTTTTTGGCCATTATGTAGGTTCATGTAACACTTCCCTGACCAGATGGCACAAAATTATTGAGCAGATCAATGACTCATGATAATAAATCTGAGTTCTTCATACTCTTTTTTTTTCTTTAGATTGGTTTGCTGCTGAATTTAAAATGTACTTGAGAAAAATATACATGGTTTAAAAAAATGGTATCTGAATAGAAATTCCAATTTATTTTTATATTCTGAATATGATGGTAACTAAAACTTATTAAGATGTTAAAGCAGGAAGCCAACAGACTTGGGCTCTAATCTTTATTTAATTTGCCACTAATTAGCACTATCATCTGCTTAACAAGTCATCTCCTCAGGGCTTCAACTTCCTCCTGTGTAAAACGAAGGGTTAAAATAGTCTAGTGTTTTTCTAACTGTAGATCACAATTAATAAGTTGTGAAATCAGGTTTAGTGGGTTAGCATGTTTGTTTATGTTAATTAAAACTGGAATGAAACAGAAAATAGAGTGCATCACACACATTAGAGGTAAATATTCTTTTATAAAGCTTGCTGTTGTTTCAGTTTGTGTGTGTATAAACTGGGTAAGAATGTAAAATAGTTCTTACTGAGGCAGTGGTTAAAAAAATGATAGTCTGACAAGTGTTGGCGAGGATGTAGAGAAACTGAAACTCTCATACATTGCTGGTGGGAATGTAAAATGGTGCAGCTGCTTTGAAGAGTTGGCAGTTCCTCAAAAGGTCAAATACATAATTATTCTATGACTTAGCAATTCCACAGTTCCACTCCTAGGTATGTAGGTGTGTTTGTGTGTATGTGTCTCCAAGAGAAACGAAAACACATGTCCACACAAAAATCTGTACACAAATGTTCACAATAGCATTATTCACAACGGCCCCAACATGTGAACATTCCAAATGTTCATCAACTGATGAACGGATAAACAAAATGTGGTTTATGCACAAAAAGGTGTTTTATTCAACTATGAAAAGAAAGTACTGATACATCTACAACATAGAGGAACCTTGAAAAAATTATACCAAGTGCAAGGAACCAGTCACAATAGATTACATATTGTATGATTCCATTTATATGAGATGTCTAGAAGAGGCAAATCTATAGAAACAGAAAGTAAATTAGTGGTGACCTAGCACTTGGGGGTAAGGGAGAAGGGACTGATTGCTAATAGGCATGGGTTTTTTCCCAGGAAGTGTTGAAAATGTTGTAAAATGATTGTGGTGATGGCTGTACAAATCTGTTAATATACCACAAACCACTGAGTTGCCCACTTTAAAAACAGGTAAGTTGGTATGGTATAAGAAATACGTTTCAATAAAACTGCTATTTTTAAAAAACACAGTTTGAACATCGCGAGCTAGATGATAGAGGATCACTGGGGTCCCTAAGAATGCTCAGTGTACCCCTCATATAGGGTTCACACAATGGTTATTTGGAGGTAGGGCTGTAAGTATCATGAAACACCAGCTGACTCCAATTCTGATTCTAGTGCTAACCAGATGCATGGTGACCTTTCTGTACTACCCCTTCCTTCTATGTAAGAGGAGGATGACAACTTACCCTCCAGGGTTGTTCTACACATAAAAGGAGATAATAAATGCAGACTATGTCTGGCACATTGCTTGGGGTCACAGCCAGATCTTGTCAGTCTTTGTAAGCCTCTGTATTTAAGACAAATTCAATAAACATTATTCCAAAGACTTTGTTAACAGGATACATATTTGGGTTTAGCTTAGTTTACATGTCACATTGTCTTAACAAGGCCTATGTCATTGGACTCATAAAAAAAATTCACAAATGTAATTTTTCCGTCAGCCCTTTGACTTCTTTTAGAACAAAAATTATTCTCTTTATAATACTGTATAATGGAGGTAGGAACACTAGTTGAAAGGAAATTAGTGCTCTCTTTAAAATATTGAAATTTTAATTTCAAAGTATTAGCAAAACTATCCATCTCTTCTTAAATGTCTGTTTTGGATACCTTGAGCAATTACATTTTGTAGGGTCTATTCGGGAAGTCAAACTAGGGAAATTCTCTGGTGGTCCAGTACCTAGGATTTCACACTTCCATTGCAGGGGGTATAAGTTTGATATCTGATGAGGGAACTGAGTTTCTACAAGCTGCAGGGTGGCCAAAAAGAAAGTCTATTGAGTACTTGAAATGTGGCTAGTTTGTATAGAGATGTTCCTTAAGTGTAAAATATACTCCCAATTTTATTTAACAAGCTAAACAGGAAAAGAATTTGAAAAAGGACACATGTACATGTATAACTGATTCAGATTGCTGTACACCTGAAATACAACATGGTTAATCAGCTATACTCCAATATAAAATAAAAAGTTTAAAAAAAGCCAAACTAAACATTATTCACTTTTTAATATAAATGTAACTGAAGTCCAAAAAGGGTAAGTCCATATATAAATGCTGGAATGTGCAATCGAAATTTTTTCCTTTAATTAGGTCAGCAGTTTTCAAAAATAGCTCCAGCAGCCAAGCTATGATCAACCAGCACCCCTCCCAGTTTCCCACTCTGCCACCCTCTTTCACCCTCCTTCCATCTGGGGAACCTCTCTGCCACTGGCCTCAACAAACACTCAAGCTGCTATTTTCTTCCCTGTCTAGCTTCCTTGGTTTGGTCAAGGGATGAGCCTGCGCATCACAAACAATTCAGTTCAGTTCAGTTGCTCAGTCGTGTCCGACTCTTTGTGACCCCATGGACTGCAGCATGCCAGTCCATCGCCAACTTCCTGAGTTTACTCAAACTCGTGTCCATAAACAATGAGGCAGATGTGAAGAGCCAGCTCATTGGAAGAGACCCTGATGCTGGGAAAGATTGAAGGCAGGAGGAGAAGGGGACAATAGAGGATGAGACGGTTGGATGGCATCACCAACTTGATGGACATGAGTTTGAGCAAGCTCCAAGGTGAAGGACAGGGAAGCCTGGCATGCTGCAGTCCATAGGGTTGCAAAGAGTCAGACAAGCCTGAGCGATGGAACAGCAAAAATACAACATACAGGGGCTTCCCAGGTGGCACTAGTGGTAAAGAACCCGGCTGCCAATGCAGGAGACACAAGAGACATGGGTTTGATCCCTGAGTCAGGAAGATCCCCTCAAGTCGGAAATGGCAACTCGCTTCAGTATACTTGCCTGGAAAATTCCATGGACAGAGGAGCCTGGCAGGCTACAGTCCACGGGGCTGCAATGAGTCAGACAGGACTGAGTGACCGCGCACACATGCACACAATATACAAAAACAGATGTCTCCACCTGCTCTTGCCACCCCTTCTTCCAAGCTAACTCAAATTCCCAAAGGCAACCTCCATCACAGTTTGGAGTAAAGACTTTCTGACATTGCCTATACAGGAGAATAAGAGCAAGCACATAAATACTGTTCTAAGCAGTCAACATACATTATCTCATTTTATATTCACAACAGCTCATGAGGAAACTCTTATCATGATGCCTTTTTGACAAATGGGAAAACTGAGGCACAAAGTTAACACGTATCACACGTGAATGCACATTTTTAAAAATTAAACTGGTCTTATGTTAATATGCTTCTTAGTAATTATTTCCCCTTGGATGTCTTCCCACATTAGGACATACAGATCTACCTCAACCTTTGAGTACCACATACTATTTCACTTTGCAGTAGTTTATGACTTATTTAAAGAGGCCTCTGTCAATGAACATTTACACCATTCTTATTATTAAGAATGGGACTGCAATGAACATGCTTCTGCTATTGCCTACTTGGCATCTACGGTGTATATTCCTAAAGGCAGCATTTCTAGTTAAAAAAACCTATGTATTAAATTTTTTCATAGATATTTCTAAATGTTCCTCAGAAATATTGTATCAATTTATATATATACATATATTTGCATCAATTTATATTTGAGCCATTAGCTATATGAGAAAAAGCCTATTCTCTACATTCTTATCAATGTTGAAGATTATTAATCACTTTTTATTTTTCTAACCTGCTAGATATGTGGAAAATGGTATATTATTGCTTTAGTTTTTATTCTTTTAATCACTGGAAGGTTGAGTATGTTATTAAATGTATATTGGCCACTTAATACACTTACTTTTTGAAACTACAGTTATTTTTCAAAGGTCATTTATAAATTGTTTATCTCTACAGCTTAATTACTTCTAAATTTGCACAAGGACGTTCTGAATATCGTGTGTAACTCCTTGTACAATTCAAATTGCCTCTCAGAGCAGCTGTCTTTCCTGGTGTCTGATTCCTATTCAGATCTCATTAATATTCTTTGCAAATAGAAATGTTGCTTCACTGTACAGATGAAGAGTTTCTGTAGAGCTCTCTTCTGTAGGGCACCCACCCCTTGACTGCTCATCAATATTCCCACCAGAGCACAACCCTGTGAGAAGCCTAACACTATGTGACAATCTAGGCATTAAGATCATTCTCTGTGGTTGGGCTTCAGCTGTGACCCCCAACCAGCCTGTCTAAGGTATCTTAGTTGTGTGGGGAAGGGGGGTGCTCTGGATCATCATCTCTGGAACCTGAATCTCTCATGTGGAGTCCAAACACATCTAATTTTTCTGAGAAAGTCCTCTATATACCCAACGTAAAAATAGCTCTGGAAGTATAGTTTTGGCTTGATCCCAGGGTCATTAGGCCAGAGCAGGAAAGCAGACATAGACCCTAATCACCTACCATCTAGATAGACTGTGTCAGAATCAGGTAAAGACTGATCCCTTAGCATAAGCCTAGGGACCAGTTATGTGCAAAGTGATTCACTCATTTGATTTTATTCCATTAATCCTTAGGACACCATGAAGTAAATACTATTCTTGTCTTTCAGAGGAAAAAAGGCTCAGAAAGGTTAAATAACTTGCTCAGGATAACACACTTAGTGACTGGCATACCCAAGATTGGAAATAGTCTGAAAGACCATAGTGTCCATGCTCTAATGTTTTACTGCATACCACATCCTCCCTGTATCTGGGGATGCTCTGAGTCAGTCTCAAAGTGTCTCAAAATTAGAAACGGAAAGGGCTGGGCCACATACCCAGCTTCCATCTCTAAGTCCACTCTGCCCCAGTTCCTTTCAGCTCAGGTCCACATCTTGATGCTACCACTTATCTATTTCTTTATTTAGGTTGGGGGCGGGGGGAGGATGCCATGCAGCTTGTGGGATCTTATTAGGTTGGTGCAAAAGTAACTGTGGTTTTTCATCATTGAACTTTGCCATTTGATACTGGAATACATTCTTAAATGTGGTTATGCTATACATCACTTTAATGCACATTTCTTGCTTTTTTTGTTAATAACATTACTTGCTGTTTATTTCACATTTATTTTAGACTATAGAAATCATGTTAGACAAAAAGCAAATTTGAGCAATATTTTTTTCCAAGTTCAAAATGAGTTGTAAAGCAACAGAGACAACTCACAACATCATCAACACATTGGCTCAGGAACTGCTAACGAACGTACAGTACAGTGATGGTTTAAGAAGTTTTGCAAAGGAGACAAGAGACTTGAAGACGAGGAGCAGAGTGGCCAGCTATTGGAAGTTGACAATGACCAATTGAGGGCAATCATCAAAGTTGATCCTCTTACAACTATGTGAGAAGTTGTTGAAGAACTCAACATCAACCATTCTATGGTCATTCAGCATTTGAAATAAATTAGAAAGATGAAAAAGCTCGATAAGTGAGTGCCTCAAGAACTGACCAAAAATCAAAATAATCATTGTTCTGAAGTGTCATCTTCTCTTACTGTATGCAACAATGAGCCATTTCTTGATCAAGATTGTGATGTATGACAAAAAGTGGCTTTTATATGACAACTGGTGACAACCAGCTCAGTGACTGGGCCAACAAAAAGCTCCAAAGCCATTCCTAAAGCTAAACTTGCATCAAAAAAGTCATGGTCACTGTTTGGTGGTCTGCTGCCCGTTTGATCCTTGACAGCTTTCTGAATTCCAGAGAAACCATTACATCTGAGAGTATGCTCAGCAAATTGATGAGATGCACTGAAAACTGCAATGCCTGCAGCCAGCACCAGTCAACAGATAGGGCCCAATTCTCCATGACAACGCCCAACCACACATCACACAACCAATCCTTCAAAAGTTGAACAAATCATGCTACAAAGTTTTGCCTCATCGGCCATATTCACCGGACCTCTCACTAAACCAACTACCACTTCTTCAAGCATCTCAACAACTTTTTGCATGGAAAATGCTTCCACAACCAGAAGGAAGCAGAAAATGCTTTCCAAGAGTTCGTTGAATCGTGAAGCATGGGTTTTTACATTACAGGAATAAACAAACTTATTTTTCGTTGGTAAAAATGTGTTGATTGTAATTGTTCCTAGTTTGATTAATGAAGATGTATTTGAGCCTAGTTATAATGATTTAAAATTAACAGTCTGAAACCACAATTACCTTTATACAGGTTGAGGAAGGCATAGCAACCCATTCCAGTATTCTTGCCTGGAGAATCCTCATGGACAAAGTAGCCTGGTGGGCTACAGTCCATAGCATCACAAAGAATCGGACATGACTGAGCAACTAAGCACAGCACAGCATGTACACAGATATTTATAGCTATATGTACATATATAGTTTTTCTAATTAAAAGTTCATATGGCTGTAAAGAGTCAGCTATGACTGAAGTAACTGAACACACATGCAATAGTTTCCCAACCCAGGGACTGAACCTGGGTCCACTGGCAATGAAAGGACTGAGTCCTACCCACCGGACCACCAGGGAATTCCCAAAGACTTATCTACTAAGTAACATTAGGAAAATCCCTCTAAGCCTTAGTCTTATCATCTCGAAGATGTTCTTTTAGCCTAGTGCTAAAATAAGTGCTTAATAAATAAGGACAGTGGTGGTGGTAACAAAAATAACTAAAATTCTTCAAACATTTGCCATGTGCTAAATGCTGTTTTAATTATTTTGCAAATATAAACTTATTAATCCTCATAATAACATACTCAGAATAATATTGTCCAACTTTACAGATGAAGAAATTGAGGCCCAGAGGGGTTAAATAAGTCTTAGCTCATATTTTTTAGGAAGCTGAGATGGAAACAAAATAATAATCTCAAGCACAAAAGATAAACCAGAAATGCAGTTCCAACCCACACTGTTCTTCACCTAACTTATTTTGCCAAATCATCAATTTTTTAAAGGCGCATCTTTGATGTTGTCTCTTTGAAACTAACAGTGATGACCAGGAAAACGTGCTGTTTAGTTGGTAAGTCACGTCCAACTCTCTTGCAACCCCATGAACTGCAGCCTGTCAGGCTCCTCTGTCCATGGGCTTCTCCAGGCAAGAATACCGGAGCGAGTTGCCATTTCCTTCTGCAGGGTCTCTTCCCGATCGAGGGACTGAACCTGTGTCTTCTGCATTGGCAGGCAGATTCTTAATCACTGAGCCACCAGGGACTTCCAGAAAAACTATGGCTGCTCAAAACACTGACACCATTTCTCTGCACCAGAAACTCTAAATCTCTGTCAAATTATACCTTGAAAGGGCCAAATTTTAGGTGTTCTCAACACCTCCATAAAAACTCTAAGTTGAAGATAATAAAATTATCATTTTCTTACACGCTTCTATTACTTTATTCATCCATTTAAATATTTTCTTGTACTTTTGAAACCCACATTTGATTTTTACATAATTGTGGTAATCTCACAAAGCTTATTTAGACAGATTAGAGTAACCTCTAATCATAGCCTTTATAAACTAACTTGAGTTTAAAGTTTTTAGGTCGTGAAGAGTGAACTAGGAAACTTTCTAATCTTTTTTTGTTCTTTAAATTAAGGAATTAACAGATCTAATCCAAGTTTAATTCTCGCTCTTCCCCCAGATCTAATTTGTTATTTATTCGCTAAGTTCTTCCCCCCAAGTTGATAATTAACTCATTGTTAGGACAATCAGAGACCAAGGCAGTGAGGTTTTTTTCCCAGTATTTTTTCCACACATAGCAATGAAAATCTCTTTTAATAAGTGAAAAAACCAAACCAAAAACCCTACAGATAATGTTGGCAATAACTTCATATTTAAAGTGAAAAGTAGAGAAAAGTACAGTTAATTGTAAAAACAATGTAGAAATATAGAGTTGACTGAGGCCATTACACAAAATGTAGATTTAACTCTGAATGCTTGTTTTTCCTTTAACCTTTATATCATTTCATACTTTAACATCAGCTGAATCAAATATCAGTACCTGGTACAGTGCAGGGGCTCACTAAATATCTGTTACACAAACGAAAAACAAATCATGCTAGCTCTCAGTCACCAGGTATCTTGACAAAGGAATGCCCACCTACATAATTGAGTATCTGTCCATAAACTATACACTCCCAGGTCTTGCCAATTACATGCTAATTAAAACAAAGTGGCTAATTAGTTTTCCTTGCAATGTCAAAGTAGAAGAAATACATACACTTATTTAAGAAGGCTGCTTCTGTGAAAGATATAACTTCCTTATACCAGTTCTTTGTCCTTAATAATTAATCAAGTTTTCTCCAAATACAGGGCTTCTAAGTTTCACTCCTAGCCATTTCCAGGAAGGGCCTGGCTTTCATTCTTATCTGAAATTTTAGATGATGTGCTTTTTTCAGGACTTGTTCAATCTGAAAAGCCAGTGCAGGTCAATTTAACCAATTCCTTCAAGCAAGAGAATTAAAACAGTTTTACTGAAAAGTGATTCTTCCCTAGGCAAGTTCTATAATCCTTCCTTTCTGTAAAAATCTTAGAAGCTAACCTAGAACAATGCTTTAATCAAGCACAAACATAGCTGAAGCTGGTCACATAAAAAATTACCAAATCGCACAGGCACAGAAGTGGTAAAATTTTGTTATTTGTGTGAACCAGTGCTATGCATCTTACTTCTTAAGGACTGTCTCCTGCACTGGCAGGCAGATTCTTAACCACTGTTTTCAAAAAGTCATTGAGAGGCATTTATTGAGTAATGAGAGGTCTTTTAGTTACCACGGGAAAGTTAATCAACTCTTTAGGTTCTCAGTTTCTTCATCTCAAAAACAGCTAATAATTCACAAGGGATGGTTTTTGAGGATGAAATGAGAAAATAAAAAAGTATAACTTCTTTGAAAAGTATACATTGCTATAAAAACTATTATAATTCTTAATAAAATTTCAAGCCAGTTAAAGGAAAAAAATATGCTTTTTTTTCCAGTTTAAGGAAAAAAATAGTGGAATCAAAAATTATTCTACCCAATGGAGAGAAACTGGAAAAAAGTAGAACTATCGATTAGTTCCATTGCCTGATTTCACTAGATGTTAACAAGAAACCCCTTGTTTAACACTGTTGCTAAAAACCTTTCTAATCAAAACATTGTCCTATTTCAGGACATGTAGTAAGTAAAAGGAAAATGATTTCATCTTTCCTTGAGAACTCTAAGTAGCTTTCTTCTTTTCCTCCTCGAGAAGAAAGCAGAAAGAGTTTCTGGTTGCTTGAAGATTCTAGTGTGTTAGTTCTAGTGTTGCTGTACTAGCTTTTAAAAATGTAATGAGAGCTAACAGATTAGTACTGGCCAGCAGTAATAACCCTGAACGTACATGCTGACAGTGGTAGTAAAACCGTGGCCTAGATCCTGGGAACACCTTGGAAAACCTGCACTCAGATGGAAATGAAGCCTGCCTATCACAGTACCCAAACCTTTGTCCAGCTACCTTCAGAAATCCTCAGAGACTGCTACCTGATTTGAACTCTGATGGAACTACTTCAGCTGTTGTCCATTGAAAAATATATATATACACAGTTAATCGGGTGTGTGACACACACAACAAAACTTTTGAATTGCAAACCAAACCAAAACTTTTAAAATCAAGTCTATCTTCAAGGCTCATTCATTCATTCAACAAATATTTGAGCACTTACCATGTGTCAAGCAGAGTTCTATTTGCTAAGTATATAAGATAAAAAGTGACAGACAAGGTCTCTGCTCTCATGAAGCTTCCATTCCACTGGGGAAGCTGGACAATTAAACACTGTGATTAAATGAAACACTGTGATTATTAAACACTGTGATCAGTGCTGTGAAGGAAATACAAAGAGAGTAACTGGAGCGGTGGTAGGAAACGGGGCAGATACTTCAGATAGTGGTCAGGGAAGCCCTCTTTGAGTGAATGATATTTGAGTTGAAACCCGAACGAGGAGGAGGAGACAGCCAGCCAGCCAGGTGAAGAGAAAAGATGGGAGAGTTTTCCTACCAAAGAAAATAGCAAATGCAAAGTCCCTGAGGCAGGAACGATGGCAAGGGAATGAGAAGTATGAAATGATGACAGAGATGAGTGGTAGCCAGTTTAAATAAGGATTTACCCGGGATGGTAGAAGATTTTAATTTCATTCTAAGTATGATGTGAAGTCAAACACTGTTAGATAATCATGTTTGTAAGATGAAGATATGTTTAATACATTCTATGAGTATTAAATTGCTTATTACATGCATAATGGCTACATACAAAATGAAAAGGAAAGGCAAGGTTCTCACACTTAGAAGATTTACAGTGTTTTAAGGAAGCAATAATTCATAAATAGTGACAGCACTAAGGTGAAAAATGAAGTAAAAATAAAGTGCTAACTAAAGACTGGGGAGGGAGTCACTGATACAAATAGAAGACTTTAGAAAAGTCTTCATATTTTTAAAGTAAAAAAATTTTTTGACCTCTTAAAGAAAAAGGATTTAAGCAGGAGTGGGGGAAGGAGGGGAGTCTGAGGCTGTGGGAACTGCATGAGCAAAGGCACAGAGGCAGGAAAAGACAGGGTGGGTCCAGGAAGCCATGAATCATTGCAAGGCTACAATTGCATGGCTACAGTGCCAGGTGGGTGGGTAGTGATGTGAGAGATAAGTCTGGAGAAATAGGCTGTCAGGGTGTGGGAGCTGGGGTCTTGAGTGGCATGTTGAGAAATTTAGACTGAATTTATTTGGGCTTTGGTACCTCTTAAGTATGTAAAAGAATCTCTTCAGGTACTTGTTAAAACTGCTAATTTCCATGCCCCATCCCTCCAGATACACTGATTTGTAAGTCTAGGTGGGACCTAAGAATCTCCTTTTTAAATGAACACCCCAGCTGATTCTAAAACAGGTAGTCAGGAAACCATACTTTGAAAATCAGTGTACTATTTTTTTTTTAATGACAAGTCTGGACTGAAAGGGAAAAACTGAAGCCAACTCTAAGGATTGCTTAAGGACTCTAACAAAAAGGGGGAACCTGACTTAGAAGGCTGATAACAGAGCCTTTATTGGGACTTTCCTGGATGTCCAGTGGTTAAGACTCCACAAGGGGTGTGAGTTCAATCCCTAGTCTGGAACTGTACCTCTCCCACATGGTGAGGTACAGTTAATAAAATAAAATTTAAAAAAAACAAACTCTTTTTAAAAAAAGAACCATTATCATTGTTGGGATAGAATCAGTCAAAGCTGGTGATTAGATGTGGGAGGAGAGAAGAACAGAAGTGTTCAAGGCAACTTCAAACCTTGTCCTTAGGGAAATTAGGTGGACACAGGTGCCTGGTGGAGAAAGACAGATCATCTGCAAGGTCTAGGAGGTGTTGGAAATGTGGATCTGGGGGCTCAGGAGATATGCAGAGGCACTAAACATGCTGCTTAGGTACTCCAAAGTAAATTCAGCACAAATTAAACAATATAAAAAGTAAACCATAAAATTCAGAAGGGAATTGAAGTGAGTACTTAAACCCATCTCTGGTTGGCAAAAAGACTTTTAAACATAAAAGCAACAAAAGAAATCCCAAAGAAAAAGATCTGTAGATAAGTAATAATATACCACATACAAAATTAAAATAACTAACATTTGACCATCAAACAAGCAACTGATATTCTTAAAACAAAGAGCTTATTGGAATCCCTGAAGGTCCAGTGGTTAGGACTTGGAGCTTTCGCTGCTAGGGTACAGATTCGATCCTTCGTGTGGGAACTAAGATCCTGCAAGCAGCAAAGTTATCCCCTCCCAAAAAAACCCATTAAGAATAGTTTCTGTGTGGGATAGTGGAAGTTATTAAATAACTTGGCAGCTTAAACATCTTGTCATAAAGAGACTTGCTTTATATGCACTAAAGATGATTAGGCTTTGTGGCATAGACTCGCAGGGCTCTTTTGATGTACTTTACCAGACTGTCAAGTGTCAGTCTAGGAGAGTGCCTAAATATACCAATTGTTGTAACTTACATTCTCTTGAGGGCACAAATACATTAAATTGCCCCCAAGCTCCACTAAGCCTTGCTACCTCTAAGGAAACTACATTTACTACATCCAGTCTTTTCTGAGGCTCCATATATTTAAACTGTGTGCAGGATTAGGGATGGGACAGGAAATCATTTCACAATGTCGAGTGAGCAGTGACTCATAAGTCATCCTTTTAGCACATAGAATCAATAGCTCAACCCTCTCATCTTACAGGTGAGGCTCAGAGAGGATGAAAGACTTGCCAAAGATCACCTAAGTGGCTGATTTCCAATACAGAGTCAGGAGTCCTGATTCTCAAATGGCATCCCTTCCATTTTGTAGTGCTGCTCCATCCATCACAAGCTGTGGATTCTCAAAACAAGTGATATTTAAAACACCACAACTGCAACTTCTATATGCTTTCTACTTTATCACTCTACTCATTCAGTTTGGCCTAATAAAAACCTGTACTCCCTCCCTCAAAGCCCCAAATAAATGAGAGAACTCCAAAAAACAAACAAAAAACATAATTAAATGTTCAGACATTTAAAAATGGGAACAGATTAACCAAAAGACAATTCACAGAAATGAAAATGAAGGTATGAAAAATATTCACTCTTACTAGTAATGAGATAAATATATATTAAATCTCTCTTGCTTATCAAATTAGTAAAGATTAAAAAAATAAGATTCAAAGTTACAAAGATACACAAAGATAAGCCCTCACAATCACTGCAAGTGAGAATATTAATCTAGTCTTTATGAAAATGCCATTTGACAGCAGTATTTTTTAAATTTTCATGCTCTTTAACCCACTAATTAAACTTCTGAGAATCTAACCTAAGGAAATAATGAGTGATTTGTACAAAAATTTATGCATAAATTTGTTCTCAATTTTTTTCACTTGTTAATAATGTAAAAAATCAAAACATCCAAACACACAGTTAAAATTTGCACCATTGATAGAATAGGGTATTAAACATCTATTTAAATTGTTTTCAAATAATTTTGATGTTGAGGAAAACCATGACATGATGTAGAATGGAAAAGCAGATACAAAATTCTACTGTAGTAAAATGAACCCAACTACCTGTATGTTTATGTGAGTGTGTCTGTGTGTATCAAAGAAAAAAAAAAGACTTAAAGGAAGTGAAGTGAAAGATGCTCAGGCATGTCTGACTCTCTGCAATCCCATGGACTATACAGTCCATGGAATTCTCCAGGCCAGAATACTGGAGTGGGTAGCCTTTCCCTTCTTCAGGGGATCTTCCCAATCCAGGGATTGAGCTCAGGTCTCCCACGCTGTGAGCAGATTCTTTATCAACTGAGCTATCAGGGAAGCAAACAGGACTTCTCACCAGAACAAATTATGGGCTAGTCTATCTTCATAATTTATTTTTTTCCCTGATTTTCTATTATTAGCAATATAATTCTTATTTTCAAAATATGTATGTTTGTATATATAAATATAGAACAAGAATTATATATAACATGAAAAAATATTTTTAAAATGATTAATTTGTAAATCACTCACATAGAGGTGTTGGTTGAAGTCACGGAAACAGATCAGATTGTCCAGGGAGAGAGTATAAGGAGAATGGGATGCTGGAGAGGGTCACAGCAAACACACATTTAAGGGGCAAAAAGACTGAATTAGTGAAGAAGCAGAGAAGGAAGTAGCTAGATGGAGAACCAGGCATTGTCACATCAAGAAAGCCACATGAGGGACTTCCCTGGTGGTCCAGTGGTTAAGAAATCTGTACTTCCACTGCAGGGGGTGCAGGTTTGATCCCTGGTTGGGAAACTAATATCCTGCATGCCACATGGTGTGGCCACACACAAAAAAAGCCATATAATACGAAGAACCAGAAAAGTTGTCCACATGGTCAAATGTTGCCAACAGTAAGGAGGAGGATAGTGACAGGGCCATTAGAGGGAAATCACTGGGTGCTACACATGAACAGACTGGCCCCCTCTAGTTCTGGTGAAAGAAAGTGAAAGTGCTAGTCACTCAGTCGTATCCAACTCTTTATGATCCCATAGACTGTAGTCCACCAGGCTCCTCTGTCCATGGAAAGCTCCAAGCAAGAATATTGGAGTGGGTTGCCATTCCCTTCTCCAGGGGATTTTTCTGACCCAGGGATTGAACCTGGGTCTCCAGCATTATAGGCAGATTCTCACCAGATGGTAAGAACCACCAGGTAAACTTCTAATTCTGGTGGTGGAAGCCAAATCTGAGCAAATGGTACCTATTCAATAAATGAAGAAAAGAAGTTCTGTGCCTAAAGTATCTGCTTAAACTGCAGTTTNAGTGTAAAGGCTACATAGTCTTTGAAGTGTTTATTCTGACTCTGCGGTTTGTGAGCTGTTTTAGCAGTGTATTGGTTCCAAATCACCACAAGACAAAATTGGAAGGGACTTTTTACTCTGGGTAACTTTGCTGCTAGACTCATGAACTTTATTCTAATTATTGAGAAAGGCTCAGTAACCAGTGATGAAGGTAGGAGTTTAAGAGCAGTAGTAAGAGCACTGCTATTGCTGAGTCGCGTCAGTCGTGTCTGACTCTGTGCGACCCCATAGACAGCAGCCCACCAGGCTCCGCTGTCCCTGGGATTCTCCAGGCAAGAATACTGGAATGGGTTGCCATTTCCTTCTCCAGTGCATGAAAGTGAAAAGTTAAAGTGAAGTCGCTCAGTTGTGTCCGACTCTTAGCGACCCCATGGACTGTAGCCTACCAGGCTCCTCCATCCATGGGATTCTCCAGGCAAGAGTACTGGAGTGGGTTGCCATTGCCTTCTCCAAGTAAGAGCACTAGCTCAGAAAAAATGGAAACTTAAGAAAATACTTAAGACAATAGAGTTTTGCATTGTGTTCAAAGTAAGATAAATAAGGGGACAATGGACGCACTGCTTGGTAGAGTGGTATAATAGAGGGTGGTGGTCAGCAGAATGTTCTTTTACTCTAATACTTTGTTTCCATTTTCCCTTCTAAGAGGACTCCCCTAACTGTAAGGATAAATCATATATTAAGAGGGAATCTAACCTCTCGATTGGTAAGGAATGATGAGAGCTTTCTTAGAGTGTTAAGAGAAAAAATTTTCAGGAATGGTACATTCCTTTCAGTGAAGGAGATAAAGCTATGGTTCTGTGTGATTATTAACCTTTAGCTTATTAAGTTTCAAGAAAAGCGGAAATTGGCAAGTATTATCTTTGGTTATTCCTCCCACCACCTCCTCGTTTTGGGAACTGTGAGAGAAACTTGCCACTATTAAATAATCACTCACTAAAGAGTGAATGGATAGTAAAAAAATTGATGTGATACTAGTAATTTATGTTAAACCTGTCATATTTTGATTATATCAAATCGCACAGAATCTGAAGCTATCCTTGTAAAAAAAGATGAGGTTTTTTTGTTTGTTTTTTTAGTTGACTTGGAGAGACATCATTGGTGGCAAGCCATAGGGTCTTATCCTTAATTTTTTTCTTCTTCAAGATTTTCAGTAAAGATCCTTGGTTTATGAACTGTTCCTTGGAGTGGCATTGCTCCTTTTTCAGTAGAGTGAAGTTGACTTTGGAATCTCCTTCTTTGTTTTAAAATAAAAACTCATTTTGATCTATTTTGTAAATTAGAGTTACATTAAGATTTTGGGAGGAGAAGGGGGATAGTAGCTGCTTTATAAATAAGCTTGAAAACCATTAACAATATTGGTGCTCAAAAAGTCAACACAATCTGAAACTCCATGTATAATGGGTAGTGCAGTGCTTATGATTTGGAATATTGTGTTGAATTATATACAACACAATGCCAATCTACTTGTGAAGCTATTTGAATATTGTGTAATTTCACATATCTTCACGGGACCTCATAAAAATCAGGAGAAATAGAATGATTTGGCCAAGATTACACAGCCAATAAGTAGCAGAGGTAGGACTGGAATTTAGTTCTTATTCTTACTCGGTATACCTTTCTCTAACCATGTTCTTTGTTTTTTTTTTTAAAGAGGAACTTGACTATGGGAGTTGGAAGTGAAGTTGCTCAGTCGTGTCCGACTCTTTGCAACCCCATGGACTGTAGCCTACCAGGTTCCTCCGTCCATGGGCATCTCCAGGCAAGGATACTGGAGTGGGTTGCCATTTCCTTCTCCAGGGGATCTTCCCCACCCAGGGACAGAACCGGGTCTCCCACATTGTAGGCAGACGCTTTACCCTCTCAGCCACCAAGGGGAGCCCTTGAAAACCTATTAAAGGAACTATAGAGATTGTGCATATGTGTGTTCAGTCGTGTCTGACTATTTTCGACTCCATGGACTGTAATCTGCTAGGCTTCTCTGTTCTTGGAATTTTCCAGGCAGGAATACTGGAGTGGGTCACCATTTCCTTCTCCAGGGGATCTTTCCAACCCAGGGGTCGAACCTGTGTCTTTTCTGCTTTTGCAGGGGGATTCTTTCACTGATCCACCTGGGAAGCTCATAGGCAGATTAATTGTGACTAAAGGGGATTAGGCAAGGTTTCAAGGAAAGTGAAGGATGAATTGATCCTTTCAGTTCAATTCAGTCGCTCAGTCGTGTCCGACTCTTTGCGACCCCATGAATTGCAGCACGTCAGGCCTCCCTGTCCATCACCAACTCCCAGAGTTCACTCAAACTCACATCCATTGCGTCGGTGATGCCATCCAGCCATCTCATCCTCTATCCCTTCTCCTCCTGCTCCCAATCCCTCCCAGCATCAGAGTCTTTTCCAGTGAGTCAACTCTTCGCATGAGGTGGCCAAAGTACTGGAGTTTCAGCTTTAGCATCATTCCTTCCAAAGAACACCCAGGACCGATCTCCTTCAGAATGGACTGGTTGGATCTCCTTGCAGTCCAAGGGGACTCTCAATAGTCTTCTCCAACACCACAGTTCAAAAGCATCAATTCTTCGGCGCTCAGCTTTCCTTATGGTCCAACTCTCACAGCCATACATGACCACTGGAAAAACCATAGCCTTGACTAGNCTCCTTGCAGTCCAAGGGGACTCTCAATAGTCTTCTCCAACACCACAGTTCAAAAGCATCAATTCTTCGGCGCTCAGCTTTCCTTATGGTCCAACTCTCACAGCCATACATGACCACTGGAAAAACCATAGCCTTGACTAGACGGACCTTTGTTGGCAAAGTAATGTCTCTGCTTTTGAATATGCTATCTAGGTTGGTCATAATTTTGCTTCCAAGGAATAAGCCTCTTGTACCTGGATGGGATAGTTACTATGGTTTGTGGATCTTTGCATGACACAGGCACTCTCATCTCATCCCCACACCTGCTTTGTTTTCTTTCAATGATGTTCTTTACTGCCATTGAGCCTTGCTTTTCCCCTGAAACTTAATCGCTTTTCTCTGCCTTGAATTTTCAGAGAGGCCTTTATTAAACATCCAGGCTGAAGTAGTTCTAGTTCTTATCCTTAATAGCACTTAGCACAGTTGAGAATTATGTACTTACTTTTATTTACTTGTGTAATGTCTTTTTATTTTATATTTTTGGCTGCTCTGTCTGGCTTCCAGAATCTTAGTTCCCTACCAGGGATCAGGCCTGCGCCCTCTGCAGTGAAAGTGCAGAGTCCTAACCATTGGGATTGCCAGGGAATTCTCGTCAGTGTCTTTGTTATGTAGGGTTGCAGGTTCTGTGGTTGTGACTGTCTTAAATTTACTAAGTTTTGCAGTGCCTTCTGCAAACTGGGAACGATCTGTATCTGTTAAAATATTTGAAAAATCTTAGGATCACTGTAGGTGGTTACTGGAAGATGAGGGTAGGCTGGGTGTGGTGGTTTTTCCTGTTTTCTCAGTTTTGGGGGGAATTTCAAAGCACTGTCAGTCCTTTTATGATGTCCTGCTTTGTACTCCAGCTTCATTAAAAGGTACTTCTTTGATGAAAAAAAAGAAACTTTGATTTTGTCAGTTCCCCGCCACCCCCCATGTTCCTTGATTTTAGCACCTACAGAATAAAAGTTTAAGATTGGGAATTAGTTTTGAAGCCAAGTTAGGACTCTACATGGACCAGGAAGAAAACCCTATTTAGCAGAAAGAAAAAGGAATTTTTAAAAGCCAGTCAAGGTGTGTGCTGTGTTCTGGTGTGGTCTACTCTTTGTTTGATTTTGTTTTTTAACTTAAACAGTGTTGTGTTAATTTCTCCTGTACAGTGAAGTGATTCAGTTATGTATATATATACATTATTTTTTATATTTTCTTCCCATTATGGTTTGTCACAGGATATTGAATATAGTTCCCTGTGCTATACAGTAGGACCTTGCTGTTTATCCATTCTTCCTGTAATAGTTTGTGTCTGCTAACCCCCAAATCCCACTCCATCCTTCCCTCACCTCACCTTCCCCTTGGCAGCCACAGGTCTGTTCTCTCTGTGAGTCTGTTGCTGTTCTGAGGTAGGTTCATTTGTGTAACATTTTAGATTCCACATATAAATGATATATTATAATTTACTTGACTTAGGATGATAATCTCTGTGTCCATCCATTTTGCTGCAAATGGCATTATTTCATTCTTTTTTATGACTGAGTAGTAGACCATTGTCTGTATATGCCGCATCATCATTATCCATTCGTCTGTCAGTAATTATTTACAATGTTCCATGTCTTGATATTATGAATAGTGTTGCTATGAACATAGGGGTAGATGTATCTTATTATAGTTTTGTTCAGATATGTGCCCTAAAGTGGGATTGCTGGATCATTTGGCAGTTTTATTTTTAGTTTTTTGAGGAACCTCTTTACTGTTACCCATAGTGGCTGTACCAGTTTACATTCCGACCAACAATGAAGGAGAGTTTCCTTTTTTCCTGGTGTGGTCTACTCTTAATCTAAGATCCATATAATATTACAAAGACTCTTAACTTCTCTGTGGCTTGCTTTGCTGTGCTTCCTTGGTTTGGCATTTCTCAGAGTAGCAGAAATGGCTACTGCACACCATCTTTATACCACACTAGAAGCCACATATTTATACTACGCAAAGCAAAGCAGAATGTTTTCTGAAACCTGCTGTGTAAGAACAAAGAAGCTACTTTTTCCAAAACCTTGCTAGCAGATGGTGCTTCATAGATCATCGGCCTTATTTCTAAAGTAGAGTTCAGAGAGGATAGATTTTGGTTGATTTAAACTGATGACCCATTCCTGAAGCTGATCCCAGCAAACCTCATAGATTTAAAAAAGGTGTTTTCCCCAAAGAAATTTGGCATGTTGTGATTATACAGAAGGTGAAATTTTTGGGGGACAGCAAGGACATAGATACCTAGTACATTGTACTATACTGAAAACTCCATTTTTTTTAACTTTTGGAAGTTTTATAATTTTATTTGGCAGTCAATGGTTAGCTCTCATCTATAAAGTTTTGGAAGTGAT
The DNA here is from genome assembly GCA_006410875.1 of Neotragus pygmaeus. Lineage (NCBI taxonomy): Eukaryota > Metazoa > Chordata > Mammalia > Artiodactyla > Bovidae > Neotragus > Neotragus pygmaeus. The sequence continues at coordinate 78,155 of SJYV01016732.1, read as the reverse complement.
GGCAGGTACCTGAGTAACTAATGTATTGAGTTTGTTTATTGAATCTTCATCCTCATTGTTTTTTCTGGATAACCACACACAGATACAGTATGGGATAGTGCTTATTCCTTTGGCCCTTACTGCTTTGTTGAGCCTAGTGTCAATGGGCACATCTGGACATTCTGTCTCCTTAATGGCAAATTTCTGGATCTCTTTTAGTGCCTGAGGGGCATACTTCTTGATGTTCACTCTATGGATGCACTCATGAATGTTGATGGTATATTTTCTCATTACTAACCAGAATGGTTGAATGGTCTTATTCTCGTCACCCATCTTTGTGGGAGTCATTCTGCTGGGTTCAGGTTGGAAGACTGAAAATCATTTCTTAATATTCTGTTTACTGACTTGATTATTTTTTATGTGTCTTTATATTTAAATACTTTTTTCAATATATAACATATATTGAATATTTAACATTTGTAAAGCATTTGCTGGGCTCTGTTGTTCTGTCACTAAGTCATGTCTGACTGTTTGTGACCCAATGAACTTCAAAATGCCAAGCTTCCCTGTCCTTCTGTCTTCTGGAGTTTGCTTACACCCTTGTCCACTGTGAGTCACTCATGCCTGTCTAACCAACCATCTCATCCTCTGCTGCCCCTTTTCCTCTTGCTCTCAATATTTCCCAGCATCAGGATCTTATCTTGTGTATTGGCTCTTTGAATCAGGTGGCCAGTGTATTAGAGCTTCTTCAGCTTCAGCATCAATCCTTCCAATGAAAATTCATGGTTAATTTCCTTTAATATTGACTGGTATGCTCTCCTTGCTGTCCGAGAGACCCTCAAGAGTCTTCCCCAGCACCACAGTTCAAAAGCATCAGTTTTTCGGCGCTCAGCCTTCTCTATGGTTCAGCTCTCACATCCAAACATGACTACTGGAAAAATCATAGCTTTGACCAGATGGACCTTTTTTGGCAAAGTAATGTCTCTGCATTTTAATACACTGTCTAGGTTTGTCATAGCTTTTAAAATTTCGTGGCTCCGATCACTGTCCGCAGTGATTTTGGAGCCTAGGAAAATAAAATCTGTCTCTGTTGCCACTTTTTCTCCATCTATTTGCCATGAAGTGATGGGTCCAGATGCCATGATATTAGTTTTTTTGAATGTTGAGTTTTAAGCCAGCTTTTTTAGTCTCTCTTTCACACTTGTCAAGAGGCACTTTTTAGTTTCTCTTCACCTTCTGCCATTAGAGTGATATCATCTGCATATCTGAGGTTGCTGATATTTTCTGGCAATCTTGATTCCAGCTTGTGATTCATCCAGCCTGGCATTTCGCATAATGTACTCTGCATATAAGTTAAATAAGCAGGGTGACAATATACAACCTTGGCATATACTCCTTTCCCAATTTTGAACCAGTCAGTTATTCGTGTCTGGTTTTAACTGTTTCTTCTTGTCCTGCATATAGGTTTCTCAGGAGACAGGTTAAGTAGCCTGATATTCCTATCTCCTTAAGAATTTTGCACAGTTCATTGTGATCCACACAGTCAAAGGCTTTAGCATTGTCAATGAAGCAGAAATAGATTCTTTTTGGGGGAATTTCCTTGCATTTTCTATGATCCAGTTGATAATTTGATTTCTGGTTCCTCTGCCTTTTCTAAATCCAGCTTGTACATCTGAAAGTTCTCGGTTCACGTACTGTCTAAGCCTAGCTTGAAGGATGCGGTGGTAGATATAGAAATACATTTAGATATGTATCTACCCTTAAAGAAGATTAGAGAACAATACAGTTGAGGCAGTATGATAGTTGAATGAGCTCTATGACAGACCTGAGTTCAAGTCCTGTTTCTGTCATGTATTAGGTCTCTGGCTTTGGTTAAGTTCCTTAATCTCTTAGTATCTTATTATTTACTTGAAAATGAGGGTGATAACACCTAAAATGGAGGGCTTTGTGAAGATTAAATAAGATAATGCATATCAATGCTTAACATAGTACCAGTTTGTAAGAAATACACAAAAAACAATGGTATGTGAGGAAAAGTGTTAAATCCCCTTAAAGTATGTATAGCTGAAGAGCAATGAAGGGAGTAACTTTGGTATATATTACTCCAGCTAATTTTCTGTGAATACTTATGAAAAATTGAGTTCATTTGTACTCTTACGAACATTTTCTCATATCCTTATGCTTATTTGAGAACAGAATTTAATGGCATACTACTTTTAGTATTTTGAATGTAACACATATTTAACTAGTGTTTTTCCTGTGAAGAAAAAAAAAATATCCTTGAGCATAGAAACCTAGGTCATGTCCAGGGTCAATAGGTAAAAACTTCTAAGACTTTTATTGCTAAATTGCCTTCTAGAAGGGTTCTACTAGTTTACACCCCAACAGCAGTGTTTGAGAGTGCCTGTTTGTTTGCATTAGATACTCTAAAAATTTCATGTAGTAGGGGGAAAACAGATGTAGTTACTATCCTAAAGTACTTGATTTCTGCAACAGTTTAGATTTTAAGGTGTTATGGCATTGTTTGTATTGATGTATTTGGTTCTTAAGTTTTAGTAGCAAGTAGTCTATTATTTAGAAAGACTTTTCCCATTCTGAGATCACATATTCTTTGCTATTTTTTCCAGTTTTTACAATTTTTTTAGTTTTTAATCCATGTGGAATTTATTTTGGTGTATTATAAAGTAGATCTAATATTCTTTCAAACTACTATTCATTGATTCTAGCATCCATCTGTTTTTTTCACTGTTTTGATATGCCATCTCTGTCTTATACAGAATTTTTGAGTGTATTCCTGGAGGTCTATTTTTAAGCTTTTTATTGTTTGTTTGGTTTTACTTTAGTCACTTCATGATACAGCGTAATTAAACCACGTTATTAGTGAAAAGTTATGTATTCCTTGAGAGAAAACTTCAGAATTCTTTTGTTGTTGTGTTGCCCTCCTCCACCCACATTTTGTTGATATTAAAAAAATTTTCTTGTTGGAATTTTTATTGAAATTGCATAATGTTTATAAACATCAGGAATTGACATCTTACAGTATTGATTCTTCCGCTTGTGGAAGCATAATGTGTTTTCCCATTTATATATTCGTCTCTGTTTCTTTGTGAAATTTTGTGGGGTTTTCCCTTTATGTAGATTCTGCACATTCCTAGGTATTTTTGTTTCTTATTATTAGTGGAATTTTCACACACTTTTATCATTATTTTACTTTGTGTTTGATAGCAATTTTGAGATACATACAAGTCACTCATTAAGACTGTACAACTTGATGGCTTTCGGTGTATTCACAGAATTGTGCAATTTTTGCCACAATTTAGAGCACTTTCATCACCTCAGAAAGAAACCCCATACCTTTTAACTATCACTATAAATTCCTTGCCCTCCCAGCCCTAACCAACAATCTACTTCCTTTATGTATTTGCCTATTTTGAATCTTTTCCTTCAACCTCCTCGAAGATGTGTTTCACCAGCAGCTGGAACACTTGCCGGACTGCATCACCACTCATTACTCCAGGGCCTCACATTCCTCCACTGCCTCCCCTCTGNACCAACAATCTACTTCCTTTATGTATTTGCCTATTTTGAATCTTTTCATACAAATGGAATTATAGTATATCTTGTGACTGACTGCTTTTACTTAGCATTTTCAAGATTCATCCATATTGGAGAATGTATCAGATCGTCATTCCTTTCTGTGACTGAGTAATATGCCATTGTATGAACATACCACATTTTGTTACTAATAATTCATTCATCAGTTGATAGACATTTGAGTTGTTTCTACCTTTTGGCTTTTATGAATAATGCTTCTGTGAACATGTGTGTAAAAACTTTTTCGTGGACTTAGTTTTTACTGCTTTTAANGAACATACCACATTTTGTTACTAATAATTCATTCATCAGTTGATAGACATTTGAGTTGTTTCTACCTTTTGGCTTTTATGAATAATGCTTCTGTGAACATGTGTGTAAAAACTTTTTCGTGGACTTAGTTTTTATTTCCCACAGGTTATACCTGGGAGTGGAATTATTTGGTTAAATGGTAACTCAGTTTTATTTTTTCAAAAACTGCCACACTGAGATGGAGGTTCAAGAGGGAGGGGACATATCTAATATATGGATGACTCATGTTGATATATGGCAGAAACCAGCACAATAATGTAGAGCAATTATTCTCCAATTAAATAAATATAAATAAGTGGATTTATGTTAGCACAGTATTTGCAAAAAAAAAATAACCACTGAAAACCACCAAACTATTTTCCAAAATGCTGCAACATTTTATATTCCCTTTAGCGGTGTATGAGGATTCCAGTTTCTCAACCTCCTCAACGAATACTTGTTATTTTGACTGTTATAGCCATCCTAGTGATCTTACAGTGGGATCTCATTGTGGTTTTGATTTGCGTTTTTCCGGTGAATAATGATGAATATCTTTTCATATGCTATTTGTTACTTGTGTATTTTTTTGGAGAAATGTCCTTTGAGAGCCTTTGCTCACTTTTTAATTGGGTTATTTATATTTTTATTATTGGGTTGTAAGAGTTTGCAGTTCCCCCGCCTCCCGCCCCCCATACAGTAGGTAGTTGTTCACTTTATCAGTACTGTTCTTGGAAGCACAAAAGGTTTTAATGTTGAAGTTTAATTAATTTATTTATTTTGTTGCTTATGCTTTTGGTATCTCATCTTATTTCCAGAATCTATTGCCAAATCCAAAGGCATGAAGATTTACCCCTTTGTTTTCTTCTAAGTTTTATAGTTTTGGCTCCTATATTTTAGATCTTTTATCCATTTTGAGTCAGGTTTTTATACATGGTTTGGGATAAGGGTCCAACTTCATTTGTTAGCATGAGCCTGTCCAGTTGTTTTAGCACCATTTGTAGAAGGCGGCATTTTGCTTTGAGTGGTCTTGGCAGCTTTGTTGGAAACCTGTTGACCATGGATGCATGGGTTTGTTTTTGTATTCTCATTTCTGTTTCGTTGATTTGTATGTCTTGATTACTGTAGCTTTTTAGTAGTATTTGAAATGGGAAAGTGTGGATCTTCTTTCTCAAAATCGTTTTTGGCTGTTCTGGGTCTGTTGAGTTTCCATATGAATTTTACAGTTAGTTTCTACAAAGAAGCCAGCTGGGATTCTGATAGAGTATGATGAATCTATAGANAAGAGGTGTCTAATTGGTTGTTAGGAAATGCGGGACATAGTCAATAAGAGTGATAAATATTTATAGTATTGAACAGAAATGGAGTGGAAAACTACATTCATGGCACTGAGCCTTTTGACCATATTACAAAGAATATTTGTTTTGAAAAGAATTTTAAAACATCATGACTTTAAAGAAAAATAGTTAGGGGAAGTATTTTATATTTACATATAAATTTCTATTAAATAATGTCTTTTGTATTTTCTCATATTTTTATTTCAGCATGATTATTTTATTTAATAGTCATTTATATAATATGTGGGAATAGAAAATATAAATAATTAAAATAAAAATAAATACCCATATTATTGCTTTTTATTGCATGTAGTTAATCTTATATATCATGAATATTTTCCCCTCCTTTACAAATTCAAGACAGACTATGCATCAAGACCCTGAACTCTGAAGTCAGAAATTCTGGAATTAAATTCTGCTACTTACTATTTGTGTGCCTTTGCTTACTCAACTTATCGAAGATTTAATTGCCTTGTACAAATAATGGGATGATAAAAGTAACACCTATCTCATAGCACTGAAGTACAAANGCACCAGCCCCGAGCATCTTGTATCATGCATCAAACAGACGGGTGATTCGTTTCTTATATGATATTATACATGTTTCAATGCCATTCTCTCAAATCATCCCACCCTCGCTCTCTCCCACAGAGTCCAAAAAACTGTTCTATACATCTGTGTCTCTTTTGCTGTCTCCCATACAGGGTTATTGTTACCATCTTTCTAAATTCCATATATATGTGTTAGTATACTGTATTAGTGTTTTTCTTCCTGGCTTACTTCACTCTGTATAATCAGCTCCAGTTTCATCCACCTCATTAGAACGGATTCAAATGCATTCTTTTTAATGGCTGAGTAATACTCCATTGTGTATATGTACCACAGCTTTCTTATCCATTCATCTGCTGATGGACATCTAGGTTGCTTTAATGTCCTGGCTATTATAAACAGTGCTGCGATGAACACTGGGGTACATGTGTCTCTTTTATCTGCTCCTTTTTTTGATCCATGAATTTGAGCCTGCTCAGATGTATATACCAATTTTTTTTCACTTTCTGTTACAGCATCACTCAGATGTAGCACCATCAATAGTAAGAAAAACACTGCCATTAACACTCTTTTCTGTAGAGTTCTAGTTAGAAAAAATAATTAAGAGTCTTAATGTTTAAGCCATTGCTACATGGATATTCTGGTTCATGCTACTCAAGGCACGAATAAAGAAATTCAGTCGATAGTTAAAGCTTCTGACCTAAATGGCTTTATTTAGGTATTCTTCCAGATTTTCAAAGACCAAATTATTTACGTCTTATGTAAACATTTCAAAAAAATAGAAAAAGTGGAAATATTCTCCAGCTCTTTCCATAAGACCATGATAGCCATGATACTAAAACCAGACAAGGAGAGAAAGAAAAAGGCCAATCTCATAAAAATTCTAAAAGATGTGTATAAGAGACAGCTATTAGCCTTTGCCCTGCTTCATTCTGTACTCCAAGGCCAAATTTGCCCATTACTCCAGGTATTTTTTTACTTCCTACTTTTGCATTCCAGTCCCCTATAATGAAAAGGACATCTTTTTTTTGGTGTTAGTTCTAGAAGTTCTTGTAGGTCTTCATAGAAATGTTCAACTTCAGCTTCTTTAGCATTACTGGTCAGGGCATAGACTTGGATTACTGTGATATTGAATGGTTTGCTTTGGAAATGAACAGAGATCATTCTGTCATTTTTGAGATTGCATCCAAGTACTGCATTTTGGACTCTTTTGTTGACTATGATGGCTACTCCATTTCTTCTAGGGGATTCCTGCCCACAGTAGTACGTATAATGGGCATCTGAGTTAAATTCACCCATTCCAGTCCATCTTAGTTCGCTGATTCCTAGAATGTCAATGTTCACTCTTGCCATCTCCTCTTTGACCACTTCCAAGTTGCCTTGATTCATGGATCTAACATTCCAGGTTCCTATGCAATATTGCTCTTTATAGCATCGAACCTTGCTTCTATCACCAGTCCCATCCACAACTGGGTGTTGTTTTTGCTTTGGCTCCATCCCTTCACTCCTTCTGGAGTTATTTCTCCACTGATCTCCAGTAGCATATTGGGCACCTATGGACCTGGGGAGGTCATCTTTAAGTGTCTTATCTTTTTGCCTTTTCATACTGTTCATGGGATTCTCAAAGCAAGAGAGTTTCAGAAAAAACATCTATGTCTCCTCTGTTGACTATGCCAAAGCCTCTGATGGTGTGGATCACAATAAACTGTGGAAAATTCTTAAAGAGATGGGAATACCAGACGACCTGACCTGCCTCCTAAGAAATCTGTATGCAGGTCAGGAAGCAACCGTTGGAACTGGACATGGAACAACAGACTGGTTCCAAATTGGAAATGGAGTACGTCAAGGCTGTATATTGTCACCCTGTTTATTTAATTTCTATGTAGAGTACATCATGAGAAACGCTGGGCTGGAGGAAGCACAAGCTGGAATCAAGATTGCCAGGAGAAATATCATAACTTCAGATATGCAGATGACACCACCCTTATGGCAGAAAGTGAAGAAGAACTAAAGAGCCACTGGAAGTCAAAGAGGAGAGTGAAAAAGTTGGCTTAAAACTCAATATTCAGAAAACTCTGATCATGGCATCTGGTCCCATCACTTCATGACAAATAGATGTGAAAACAGTGGAAACAGTGGCTGACTTTATTTTTCTGAGCTCCACAATCACTGCAGATGGTGCTTGCTCCTTGGAAGGAAATTTAATTCCAACCTAGATAGCATATTAAAAAGCAGAGACATTACTTTGCCAACAAAGGTTTGTCTAGTCAAGGGTATGGTTTTTCCAGTGGTCATATATGGATGTAAGTGTTGGACTATAAAGAAAGCTGAGTGCAGAAGAATTGATGCTTTTGAACTGTGGTGTTGGAGAAGACTCTTGAGAGTCCCTTGGACTACAAGGAGATCCAACCAGTCCATCCTAAAGGAGATCAGTCCTGGGTGTTCATTGGAAGGATGTATGCTAAAGCTGAAACTCCTATACTTTGGCCAAATGATGTGAAGGGCTGACACATTGGAAAAGACCCTGATGCTAGGAAAGACGGAGGGCAGGAGGAGAAGGGGACGACAGAGGATGAGATGGTTGGATGGCATCACTGAGTCAATGGACTTGGGTTTGGGTGGACTCCAGGAGTTGGTGATGGACAGGGATGCCTGGCGTGCTGTGATTCATGAGGTTGCAATGAGTCGGACACGACTGAGCGACTGAACTGACTGACTGACTCCTCCAATTCTATGATGTCTGTATCACTATTCCAATTCAAATGAACAAAATGAGGATTAGACTTTCTATATTGTTTACACACTATATTAGACCTTGTGAATATAAATAGCACAAGATTTATACCTCATACTTAAGTGACAGGGAAGGCATTTAAGATTAGATTTCAAAGTCCCTAATTCTGTTTTTCTGGCATGTACAAAAATTCTGTTGTATAACACGTTGGATCTATCTCCAGCATTAAAATGCACAGACTTCTCTTATTCTGTATATAAAATATATTCATATATATACATATATTTAACTTAGACTATAACACCTATCAAGTTATATTTCATTGATTTACTTCCAAAAAGTTCATTATTTTTTATAGATTTTTAAAATATGTATTTTGACTGTGCTGGGTCTGTCGCTATGTGCAGGCTTTCTCTAGTTGAAATGCATGGTCATCTCATTGAGGTGGCTTCTCTTGTTATGGCACACAGTTCTAGAGCACATGGCCTTCAGTAGTTGTGGCACATAGGCTTAGTTTCCCTGTATCATGTGGAATCTTCCTGGACCAAAGATCAAACCCATGTTCCCTGCATTGGCAGACAGATTTTTAACCACTGGACCACCAGGGAAGTCCAAGCTCATTCTTTTTTTTCCTTTGTGTTTATCTGTGGCTTACATTTTTTAAAATTATTATTTTATTATTGTTATTATTATTTTTTACTTTACAATATTGTATTGGTTTTGCCATACATCAACATGAATCTGCCACGGGTATACACGTGTTCCCAATCCTGAACCCCCCTCCCAACTGCCTCCCCATCCCATCCCTCTGGATCATCCCAGTGCACCAGCCCCGAGCATCTTGTATCATGCATCAAACAGACGGGTGATTCGTTTCTTATATGATATTATACATGTTTCAATGCCATTCTCTCAAATCATCCCACCCTCGCTCTCTCCCACAGAGTCCAAAAAACTGTTCTATACATCTGTGTCTCTTTTGCTGTCTCCCATACAGGGTTATTGTTACCATCTTTCTAAATTCCATATATATGTGTTAGTATACTGTATTAGTGTTTTTCTTCCTGGCTTACTTCACTCTGTATAATCAGCTCCAGTTTCATCCACCTCATTAGAACGGATTCAAATGCATTCTTTTTAATGGCTGAGTAATACTCCATTGTGTATATGTACCACAGCTTTCTTATCCATTCATCTGCTGATGGACATCTAGGTTGCTTTAATGTCCTGGCTATTATAAACAGTGCTGCGATGAACACTGGGGTACATGTGTCTCTTTTATCTGCTCCTTTTTTTGATCCATGAATTTGAGCCTGCTCAGATGTATATACCAATTTTTTTTCACTTTCTGTTACAGCATCACTCAGATGTAGCACCATCAATAGTAAGAAAAACACTGCCATTAACACTCTTTTCTGTAGAGTTCTAGTTAGAAAAAATAATTAAGAGTCTTAATGTTTAAGCCATTGCTACATGGATATTCTGGTTCATGCTACTCAAGGCACGAATAAAGAAATTCAGTCGATAGTTAAAGCTTCTGACCTAAATGGCTTTATTTAGGTATTCTTCCAGATTTTCAAAGACCAAATTATTTACGTCTTATGTAAACATTTCAAAAAAATAGAAAAAGTGGAAATATTCTCCAGCTCTTTCCATAAGACCATGATAGCCATGATACTAAAACCAGACAAGGAGAGAAAGAAAAAGGCCAATCTCATAAAAATTCTAAATAAATCATTAGTAAACTGAACCTAGCAGTGGATTGAAAAGAAAATATGATAGATCTAATTGGGTTTATTCCAGAAATACAAGGAGGTTTAACATTCAAGACAAAACACACTGTCACTGTAAATTTCCATATTAACAGATTAGAGGAGGAAAAACTGTGGTCATCTGGGAAGAGGAAGAACAAGCATTTGAATTCAGTACCCATTCATGATAAAAGCTCTTAATTGTTGTTGTACAATTGCTCAGACTCTTTGTGACCCCATGGACTGCAGCACACCAGGCTTCCCTATCCTTCACCATTTCCTGGACCCTGCTCAAAGTCATATCCATTGATGCCATCGAACCGTCTCATCTTCTGTTTTCCCCTTCTCCTCCTGCCTTCAATCTTTCCCAGCATCAGGGTCTTTTGCAGTAAATCGACTCTTTGCATCAGGTGACCAAAGTATTGAAGCTTCAACTTCACCATCAGTCCTTCTAATGAATATTCAGGATTGATTTCCTTTAGGATTGAATGATTTGATCTTCTTGCAGTCCAAGGAGTCTCTCTAGAGTCTTCTCCAACACCACAGTTCAAAAGCATCTGTTCTTCAGCATTCAGCCTTCTTCATGGTCCTACTCTAGTATCCATCCATACATGACTACTGGAAAAACCATACACTATACAGACCTTTGTTGTCAAAGTAATGTCTCTGCTTTTTGATATGCTGTCTAGGTTTGTCATAGCTTTCCTTCCAAGGAGCAAGTCTTTTAATTTCATGGCTGTAGTCACCATCTGCAGAATTTGGAGTCCAAGAAAATAAAGTCTGTCACTGTTTCCATTGTTGCCCCATCTATTTGCCCTGAAGTGATGGGACCAGATGCCATGATCTTAGTTATTTGAATGTTGAGTTTTAAGCCAGCTTTTCAACTCTCCTCTTTCAACTTCATCAAGAGGCTTTTTAGTTCCTCTTCACTTTTTTCCATAAGGGTGGTGGCATCTGCGTAACTAGGTTATTGATATTTCTCCTGGCAATCTTGATTCCAGCTTGTGAGTCGTCCAGCCTAACATTTCATATAATGTACTCTGCATATAAGTTAAATAAGCAGGGTGACAGTATACAGCCTTGATGTACTCCTTTCCCAATTTAGAACGAGTCAATTGTTCCATGTCCAGTTCTAACTGTTGCTTCCTGACCTGCATACAGGTTTCACAGGAGGCAGGTAAGGTGGTCTGATATTCTCATATCTTTAAGAATTTTCCACAGTTTGTTGTGGTCCACACAGTCAAAGGCTTTAACGTAGTCAATGAAACGGGAGTAGATGTTTTTCTGAAACTCTCCAGCTTTTTCAATGATCCAATGGATGTTGGCAATTTGATCTCTGGTTCCTCTGCCTTTTGTAAATCCAGTTTGAACATCTGGGAGTTCTCAGTTCACATACTGTTGAAGCCTGGCTTGGAGAATTTTGAGCATTACTTTACTAGCATGTGAGATGAGTACAATTGTGTGGTAGTTTGAACATTCTTTGGCATTTCCTTTCTTTGGGATTGGAATGTAAACTGCCCTTTTCCAGTCCTGTGACCACTGCTGAGTTTTTCCTATTTGTTAGGGGAAGCACACTGACTGAAACCGCCCACCCTGGCCAGGCCCTTTAGTAACCATTCTCATGAGCTGCTTTATGACAGGAGATCCTGGTAAGGAATACAGAACTAATAAGCCACCACCAACCGGAAGAGTTTGGGAAAGGTCTAAAGGAGACATCGCGTGTCCGTCCACTTCCCAGAATCCCTCTCGCTAGCATCCGTCTTGCCTGAACGATGCGTGCGCCACCAGGAAAGACTCTGATTTAGAACGATTGGCCAATGACCACCTGGAAACTAATCCCATCACCATAAAACCCGAGACTGCCAGCCACGTGGCAGAGCTGTTCTCCTGGGTTCCCTTACCTTACTGCTCTCCACCCAGGTGCCCTCTCCCTATAAAATCTATTGCTTTGTCAGCACATGTGTCTCCTCAGACAGTTCATTTCCGAGTGTTAGACAAGAGCCCACTCTTGGGGCCCAGAAGTGGGGCCTCCCTCTTCCTGTAACATACTAAGTGCAGCACTTTCACAGCATCATCTTTTAGGATTTGAAATAGTGCACCTGAAATTCCATCACCTCTGCTAGCTTTGTTTGCAGTGATACTGCCTAAGGCCCACTTGACTTCGCACTCCAAGATGTATGGCTCTGGGTGAGTGGTCATACCCTCATGGTTATCTGGGTCAAAAAGACCTTTTTTGTATAGTTCTTTTGTGTATTCTTGCAACCTATTCTTAATATCTTCTGCTTCTGTTACGTCCATACTGTTTCTGTTGTTTATTGTGTCCATTTTTGCGTGAAATATTCCCTTGGCATCCCTAATTTTCTTGAAGCCATCTCTAGTCTTTCCCGTTCTATTGTTTTCCTCTATTTCTTTGCATTGTTTACTGACGAAGGCTTTCTTATCTCTCCTTGGTATTCTTTGGAACTCTGCATTCAGATGGGTATATCTTTCCTTTTCTCCTTTGCCTTTACCTTCTCTTTTCTCAGCTATTTGTAAGGCCTCCTTAGACAACCATTTTGCCTTTTTGCATTTCTTTTTCTTGGGTATGGTTTTGATCACCGCCTCCTGTACAGTGTTACGAACCTTTAACCATAGTTCTTCAAGCACTCTATCAGATCTAATCCTTTGAATCTATTTGTACTTCCACTGTAAAATCATAAAGGATTTGATTTAGGTCATACCTTAACGGCCTAGTGGTTTTCCCTACTTTCTTCAATTTAAGCTCTTAGCAAACTAAAAAGAAAACTTTCCTAATATGTTAAATCTACAAAAAAATGTAAAGTGAAAATCATTTTCAACATTAAAACATTATAAGAATTCTCTCTAAAACCAGGAACAAGGGAAGTATATCTACCATTTTGCCACTACTAAACAGAATTGATCCTTTTGAACTGTGGTGGTGGAGAGACTCTTGAGAGTCCCTCGGACAGCAAGGAGATCAAACCAGTCAATCCTAAAGGAAATCAGTCCTAAAGGAAATCAAGATGAATATTGGAAGAACTGAAGCTGAAGCTGAATCTCCACTACTTCGGCCACCAGATACAAAGAACTGACTCATTAATAAAAAATCCTGATGCTGGGAAAGATTGAAGGCAGGAAGAGAAGGGGATGACAGAGGATGAGATGGTTGGATGGTATCACCGATTTGATGGACATGAGTTTGAGCAAGCTCCAGGAGTTGGTGATGGACAGGGATGCCTGGTGTGCTGCAGTCCATGGGGTTGTAAAGAGTTGGACAGAACTGAGTGACTGAACTGAACTGAACTGAAGCAGTATTTTATAGATAAAAGTCCTAGACAGGGGAGTAAGTCAAGAAAAAGAAATAAGAATAAATCTAACAAAATATGTGGTAGATACAAGGAGTAATTTTAAAATTTATTGAAAACATTAAAGAAGCTAATGAATAGAAGAATATACCATGTTTACATACAGGAGGACTCAGTGTCAAAAAGATACTAATTATTCCAAATGTATCTATAAATTCAATGCAGTCTAATAAAAATCCCAACAGTATTTTTCTAGAAACTTGACAAGTTGATTCTAAAAGTTATAATAATTAATATATAATATGGTATTGTTGGTACTAGTATTGGTAAGTCAATGAAATAGAATATAGGGCTTAATAATAGATTCCTCCCTAAAAGGATTAATTCGATATATGATTATACATTGCATTTCAGGTCACTGGCTGATGAGGTAGTCAGTAAAAAGTGTTGGGATAATTGGCTATTCATATGAAAAGATAGGAAATAGTATCCTTTTCACATCAGAATAAATTTCAGGTTCCATAAAGCCCTAATATAAACATCTCTACGAAGCAGAGAATAGGAGGATTTGGAACTAAGTGACAATAATTTAATAACTGGGGCAGTACATTCCATCTGGTACCAATTGGTACCAGTACAGTCTATCTTTCTTCTAGATCATGTATGTGTGTGGTTAGTCACTCAGTCGTGTCCAACTCTTTGCAACCCCATGGGCTCCTCTGTTCATGGGGATTCTCCAGGCAAGAATGCTGGAGTGGGTTACCATGCCCTCCTCCAGGGGATCTTCCTAATCCAGGGATCAAACCCAGGTCTGCATTGCAGGCAGATTCCAAACCCAGGTCTCCTGCATTGCAGGCAGATTCTTTACTGTCTGAACCAGCCAGTTTCACTATGTCTTATCTTTCATCTTGTCCTCCCCAGTCCATTCTCTATACCAGTAGAATATATGCTCTAAAATGAAAATTTTATTGTTACTCCCCAGCTTAAAATCCATTCATGGCTTCTCATTATCCTCAGTATAAAATTTAAAACCCTCACTGTGGCCTGCTGCATGCTTACGTCTCTAGCCTCATCTCTTAGGTCACTACACTCACTCTCCCTTCCCTGCAGGGTAGATTCCAGCTCTTTTGAACTTTAGATCTTGAAGTACAATACTGTCTGGCCTCTGGATCTTCTCATGTCAGGTTCTTGAACTGGAATACTTTTTCTTACCGTGTTTCACTTGATTAAATCTTCTTCCTCATTCAGTCCCATCCTAGGGGTCATTTTTCTTGTAAACTTCCTCTGACACTCTAAACTAGATTAAGCATCCTTTCTAAAACTCCATTTTTAACCTCTAAGTTTACCTATTATTATCACATCTATCAAACTGTATGATAAATGCTTGTTTGTTCCTTTACTGGTTTCTTCCAGTTCATGAAAGCTGGGGTTGTTTATCTAATTGACCACTGTTACATCATAGAGGCTTAACACATTGTTGTATAGGCATTCAAATACTTATTAAATTATCTCAAATATAATTTCCTTATTCTTTTTCTTTCCTGCCTACCTATCCATGATATGACTTTGAAGTGTATACATTTTTGTTATTTTATTCCTAAAAAAATGTTTCTAGGGAATTCCCTAGAAGTCCAGTGGTTAGGACTCCAGGCTTCCAATGAAGGGGATAGAGATTCCATCCCTGGTTGAAGAATTAATATCCTACATGCTGCATGCAGGGCAGCCAAAAAAAAATTTTTTTTTTTTAACTTCTAGTGATGTTTTCATGATAGCTAAATCCACTAGCACATGGGTCAGCAAACTATTTCTATAAAGGATCAGTTAGTAAATATGTTAGACTCTGTGGACCACAGCATTCATTGCTGCTGTTTCTACTTCTCCTTCCTCTTCTTCTTTTGCTGTTAAAACTCTTTAAACATGTAAAAACTATTTACATACAAAATAGGTCATGGGTCAGATTTGGTTCACATGTTATAGGTTGTTAATCTCTGCACTAAAACACAATTTGAGTGCTATAGATTTTGTTAAAATTAACTCAGCCAGTTAACTCATTCATTGCTTTTGTAACTTGATGATTTAGATTGAATATTACTATTGCCACTTCAGAAACTGAAAACTGAAGCAAAGGAGGATTAGATGATTTACCTCAGATCATACTTTCTGTGTAGTAGAGCTCAGACATGTTGTTCTCATGTATCATTTGTGTCTTAAATCAGTCCTAAAATATTCTACCTTTGTAAATAAACTGGTAGAAGTGGAATAAAAGGAACTAAGAGTTTCAGTTATTCTAATGGTCAGAAACATTATTAACATTTTTTAGATCCTAACATTGAAGGAACACCCCAGAACTAGGTCCATTGGATAAGAATATTGTGTCAAATATTGTATGATTAAAGCATGTTGCATTAATAGAAGGACTGATCATGAAGCTGAAGATGAATCTCCAATACTTTGGCCACCTGATGCGAAGAACTGACTCATTGCAAAAGACCCTGATGCTGGGAAAGGTTGAAGGTGGGAAGAGAAGCGGATGACAGAGGATGAAATGGTTGCATGGCATCACCCACTCAATGGACAGGAGTTTGAGCAAGCTCCAGGTGTTGGTGAAGGACAGGGAAGCCTAGTGTGCTGCAGTCCGTGGGGTCACAAAGAGTCAGACACGACTGTGCAACTGAACTGAACTGAAAGCATGTTGCAATAAATATGTCATGATGCTTTCCCAAGGAGTGAGAAAAAGTCAGCAATGTCATCCAGGCCATAGCCTTATGCAATCTGACCTCAACTTGAAAGCAAACAATTTATTCCAATCATTTAGAAGTGATGGAAGTTTGTGATAATTGAATTCTGACAGTTGGTTCTAAATGGTTATCTACAGAATCTTTACCGTAAAAGAAGTCCCAGATCTTCCTTTCATTGGGAGATGTTTTTTTCAATAGATTTTATTAGCAAAGTGAAAGTCACTCAGTTGTGTCCAACTCTTTGCAATCCCATGGACTATACAATACAGGAATTCTCCAGGCCAGAATACTGGAGCGGGTAGCCATAACCTTCTCCAGGGGATCTTCCCAACCCAGGGATCAAACCCTGGTCTCCCACATTACACGCAGATTCTTTATTAGATTTATTAGAGAAGTATAAATTGTGTTTTAGGGTTGCTTGATTGATTTTGTCTTTTAAGTGTTAGGCAATGCCAGGATCTTTGGTAAACTAGGGTTTTCAAATAGAAGATGAATTAGAGCTATGAACTCCAATTAGTTCATCTACCTAGAGAACTGGAAGACAGTGCTTTAGTTTTAGCACTCTTATAATTAAAAATTAATACTTGAAATGAAGACTGACCATATTTCTTATCTTGATTTCTATTAAGTTGTTTATTTGTTGAATAGATAAACTAGATAGAAAAGAAAGGAAGAAAAGATATAGTCCTTCATAAGTAGCTTTTATTCTAGGTGGAGATAATCACCACTTACTTACAAGAAAGACTTTATACCTATCCTCTCATTTTGTCCTTTGCTTGAGGCTCTTCATCAAGGCAAAGCCCTTTAAACTGAAGCAGGACCAAGTCCAAAATCTTAAATTGCACTATCCTTAAAAGATCTTTTGTCTTCCAAACAAGTCAGATAATGTTGGAGCTTTCCATTAGTGAGTCATGCTGACCAAACATAGTTTCTGTGTTTTTCTTGCCATAAACTTTTAATCTCTTTCTTTCCTATTGAATGACTACTGTGAATGCAAAACTCAAAGTTAACAAGCTCTTGTATAGAGTATTTTCATGATTTAAGACATTTTTGTCATCTAGGCATTGACAGCAGACTATATGGTCAAAGAACAGTTTTTTATCTTAGTAGATAAACAATCCAAATTTTTACTTTTGGTGCACTGTCTGTGGCAATTTTAAAACGTTCACAAATTCTTTGATATTCCTTCCTTCAACAGGTAGGGTCCCTCCCCTTGAACATGGATAGTACTGAGGGGCTTGCTTCTAATGAATAAAATGTGGCAGAAATGACAGTGTGGCATTTTTGAGAATAGGTCATAAAATGGCCTTGTGGCTTCATCCTTTCTGTCTCTCTTCAATCATTGGTTCTGGGAGAAGCCAGATACCATGTCATAACGATACTCAAGAGGCTCTATGGAGAGATCTACATGACTTCAGCCAACAATCATGTGAGTGAGCTAATTTGAAAGCAGATCCTCAGGCAACATCTTGACCACAACCTCCTGAGAGACCTTGAGCCAAGACCAGCTAGCTAGACGCTAGTGAATTCCTGACCCACAGAAATTATGAGGTAATATGTGTGTGTTGTTTTAAGCCACTAAATTTTGGAGGTAATTTGTTACAGTGACATACCATCGTGTAATACTTTGTAGTAAAAGTTTTGATAAACCTTTTATATCTTATAGATAAGCCAACCAACATTGCTTTTAGTTCTCTTAAAATCTTAATTTTGTCATTATTTCTTTGGACTATCTTGGACTGAGAGATATTCATTAAAGTCATTATTATAATAGCATCATTAGCATTTTTCTATTTCTCCAAAATTCTCCTGTAGTTGCTACTTTATAAAAGTTGTTGCTGTATTATTTGTTACATAGATATTCATGACTATTATATCTTCATAGTGAATTATAGCTTTTAGCACTATGAAGTGTTATTTAATGCTCTTTTTTTTGCTTGAATATTACCTTGTCTATTATGATTATAACCATTGATTTTAAAATTTGCATTTACCCAGTACCTCTTTGTTCATTCTTCTAGGCTATCTTATATAGAGCCAAGAATTAGGTTCTATTTTGTGAGTCAGTCTTAAAATCTTTTTCTTCTAAGTGCTTTAACCCTACACACACACACACACACACACACACACACACACACACACATGATTGCTGTGTTTGATCTCAGTTATGTCATCTTTATAAATACGAAAAGTCCATGGTCTGCCAAAAAAACTGTGTTCAATTTTCTTTGCTCTTTGTTTTTCTCTTGATATTTATTTTTTGTTTTAATGATTCCCTTTTATACCAGTCTCACATTATACCTTGGTACTTTTTTCTTTACTACTACTACTACTACTACTAAGACGCTTCAGTCATGTCTGACTCTGTGCGACCCTGCCGCATAGACGGCAGCCCACGAGGCTCCTCCGTCCCTGGGATTCTCCAGGCAAGAACACTGGAGTGGGTTGCCATTTCCTTCTCCAATGCATGAAAGTGAAAAGTCAAAGTGAAGTCACTTAGTCATCTCCGACTCTTAGCGACTCCATGGACAGTAGCCCACCAGGCTCCTCCATCCATGGGATTTTCCAGGCAAGAGTACTGGAGTGAGGTGCCATTGCCTTCATTTCCAGCTTGGAGCACTAATGAAAGAACTTGAAAGCACCTTCTCTTTCCTCTGCACCCTCCACTATCCAATTTTAGTTGTTAGCGTTATTTTTCTTAATGTTTATTCTTGTGTTCCTAAATATGTTTTGGTTCATATGATTCAGTTTTGGCCTTAAATGGCATTCTTTTTTTAAAAAAGAATTTTTATTTATTAATTTTTGGCTGTGCTGGTTCTGCATTGCTGCACACTTTTCTCTAGTTGCAGTGAGCCGAGCTACTCCCTAGCTGCGATGCATGAGCTTCTAATTGCAGTGGTTTCTCTTGTTACAGAGCACAGGCTGTAGGGTGCACAGGCTTCAGTAGTTGGAGCTCCCAGGTTCTAGAGCATAGGCTCAATGGTCGTGGCACATGACCAAGGCATGTGGGATCTTCTCGGACCAGGGATCCAACCTGTGTCTCCTGCATTGGCAGGCAGATTCTTTACCACTGAGCCACAAGAGAAGCTCCTAAATGACAGTCTTTAATTCCCACTTTTAACCTTTTAGACAATCAGTGAGGTTATTCTACTTTTTCCTCATTCCCCCATCTCTCATTTTTTTTCAATTCTGACTATATTGTCAGAGCAGGTAACGTTTATTTACTATTCTTATTCTCACCTTTGTTTTAGCCTTAGATATATAGCCAAATATATCCATTGAACACTACCAAGCTCTTTGCTGAAGTTTTCTCAGTCCTCTCTTAGTTGGGAGCACTTTGTCCTCTGGAAGGACTGCCAAGTATAATATTCCCGAGGTTTAGCACGCTGTAGTTTTTCTCCCCCTAAAGCCTTGCTATTTATGAGACAGTTTGTCTGCATTTAAAATCCTCGGGGCGCATTTTTTTCCCCTTGACTATATTGTAGATGTTGCTTTACTATTTTCTGGCTTTGAATGTTGCTGAGAATTCTGATGACTAACTGGTTTTCTGTCCTTAGAAAGTGACTTGGTTTTCCTGCCAGGAAGCACAGGAAGTTTTTTTTTTTCCCCTTTGTATTAAAATGTAATAATTTTTTATGCTAAATCTAAGAGTTGATTTTGGGTCTATTTAACTTGGAATATGGTATGCCCTTTTAGTGCGTGGGTTTGGATCTTCTTCCCCTACACACTCTACCCCCCAAAAAAGAGTGTATTGAATTATAGTTCTGTTACATTATTTTTGTTTTCTTCATCAAGACATTCAGAATATGTGTAGAATGTTGTTCATCTGATTTCTAGATCAGTTTCTCTTTGATCCTTTTAATCTCTTTGCTTCACCATTCTTATTTCCATCCTCTGGGTCCTAAATGTTATATTTGGTCCTAGTTACTCTTTTCTGTTGTTTTAGGTTGTATTCCCTGGGACATAGACTCTGAGACAGAGATATGAATGCATGAAGTATACTGGAGAGTACCTTTGGGATCAATACTTGTGTTGATGTTAAGGAAGGAGAATTGGACAGAAGGAGGAGCTGAGCTGTAATTAGTGGTATGCTGATGAATGTTTAACAGCCAGTTCTCTGGAGCAGGGGGAGCCCTGATCTGTTGCATTTTCCAGCATGTGTGTGCGTGTGTACTAAGTTACTTCAGTCGTGTCCAACTCTGCGACTTCATGGACTGTAGGACACCAGGCTCTTCTGTCCATGGGATTCTCCAGGCAAAAAGACTGGAGTTCCTCCAGGGGATCTTCCCAACCCAGGGATCAAACTCACGTCTCCTGCAGCTCCTGCATTGTAGGCCGATTCTCTATGCTGAACCACTGAGGAAGCCCTTTCCAGAATGTAAATACTTCCATCTTGGCAAATTCTAAGCTACCAACATGATGTCACTGAGCATGGATTTGCGTAGTAATACAGATGCAATAGATATAACCTCAAGAGCATAGATAATAGTAAATGTAATAAAATGATTAGGAAGTAATGAATATTGGGTCTTTATTACCTTGGTTTTGAATATAATTTATTTAATTTTAACTTTTATATAATTTAAATTTTAGTAATGGGTTTTGGCTAACAACCTGCTTGCAAAATTCTTAAAAATGTTAATTGGGTGTAGTGCATTACTGACCATGACCAGTCACAACACAGATTTCAGCTCTTACCATGAAGAGTTCTGAAGCTGCAAGGGCCCTTCAGCACTGCTCCTCCTTGAGGCAAGGGCCTTGTCCCTGAATGCAGGTAGACCCTGGAGAGAGGGTTAGGCCTTGAATGAGGGAGTTTTCTTTGGTTAAAGGAAATACTCAGAAGACTTATCCTCCAACATTTCAGCAACTTGGGGTATGAGGGTATCAGTCTCAAAGGGAGTGTCTAGGGAGTGTATCACAGAATCCATTACAATTAAGTATCTTGTAGTTTAGTCTTAATTCTGCTTTGGGACAGCATTTTTTTTTCTGGTATCTGGTATACTTTAATTTGTCAAAACTTGTGACTTGTTTCTGTTTTTTTTTTTTTCCTTATAGTAATTTTGTGTATATATATTGATTTTTTGGTTATTTTCATTCATGTTCAAATATTGGATTTTTCTGGGTCAGCTCTCACTTTTGGAGAGAATAGAGAGGCTTTTGTGGTTTTTCAGCTCAACCACTCCCTCTTCTGTTGCTATAGTGAAGAGCAGTTTTCTTAATTGTAATGTGTATGTAGTGGTGTTTTGTTTTTTTGTAGTCAGACTTCTGATTTTCTTGTTCTTTTTTTTCAGTACTTTGCTTATTACAGTAACTATTTTTCTTTCTTCCAATTACTACTGGCTACTGTCTCCAAGGAATAATGACTACTTTCCAAAGTGCCTTCTCCGAAGGGCACTTCTCTTCCAAAGGGCACTTTCCAAAGTGCCTCTTCCAAGGGCCCTTCTCAAGACTACCATCTTTATTCCCGTGAATTTTCTGAGCCATATATATTTTAACATTTATTTTTATTTATTTATTTGACTGCTCTGGGTCTTAGTTGCCCGATGTAGGATCTTTGATCTTTGCTGTGAAGTGCAGGATCTTTATTTAGTTGTGGCTTGTGAACTGATTCCTATCTTTTGACTTCTCTTGCCAGTGCTGATCTGCCATTTTTCAGATCAGATCTCAGCTGTTCCCAATAAAGTTTGGGTTATTTCCTCCTTGGACATGAATCCTTGTTGATGTTACTGGGTTCTACCATTACCAAGACCCTCCATATTCCCTTACTCTTTCAAACAGATTCTGTGACCACAGATAAACTTGTAGGGGTTCCAGATGGTCTCTTCTGTATTTTCCTCAACTTCCATATAAATTAGAGATTGTAGGATTTTTTTTTCCTGTATTTATTATCAGTTGTAGGAAGTTTTATTTTATTTATTTTTGGCTGTGCTGGGTCTTCATTTCTATTTGGGCTTTTCTCCAGTTGTGGAGAGTGAGGGATAATCTCCAGTTGTGGTGCCTGGGCTTCTCATTGCAGTGGTTTCTCTTATTGACGAGCATGGACTCTAGGGCGCATGGGCTTCAGTAGTTGCAGCATGTGGGCTCTGTAGTTGCGGTTCCTGGGCTCTAGAGCACAGACTCAATAGTTGTGGCACACAGGCTTAGTTGCTCTGAGGCATGTGGGATCTTCCCAGATCCGGGGTTGAACCTATGTCTCTTGCATTGGCAGCTGGATACTTTACCAGTGAGCCACCAGGGAAGCCCCAGTAGTAGGAATTCTTATTTGTTTTTCTTTTTGCTCCCTACAGCTTTTTGGAAGAGGTATGGGAAGAGTTGTGGGTTTCCCTGGTAGCTCAGCTGGTAAAGAACCCATCTGCAATGCAAGAGACCATGGTTTGATTCCTGGGTCGGGAAGATCCCCCTGGAGAAAGGATAGGCTAACCACCCCCCACCTTCAGTATTCTTGAGTTTCCCTTGTCACTCAGATGGTAAAGAATCCACCTGCAGTGAGGGAGACCTGGGTTCAACCCCTGGGTTAGGAAGATCCCCTGGATGAAGGCATGGCAACCCACTCCAGTATTCTTGCCTGGAGAATCCCCATGGATGGAGGAGACTTGTGGGCTACAGTCCATGGGGTCCAAAAGAGTTGGTCAGACATAACTGAGCTGCTCAGCACAGCACAGCACATGGGAAGAGTCATAGAATGCCAGAATGTGTATTTGTATTAATAATATGCATAAATAATATTGTGCTTCAAATATCCTTCCATTTTTTCACTTCTCATGGTTTAAAATCTGTCTGTGGACTATATGTACAATAGGTTGTTGCTTTTGTTGATACATTTCTTCTCATTTGCATCCACGCTATTTTATGTACCTGTTCCCCTGGTTAATATACCTGAGTTTGTTCCACTAACCTGCTACCTTCCTGGAAGAACATCTTGACTGTTGAATTCAGTTGTATAATATTTATTTGTATCTATTTTTTAAAACCTATTTTCATTAGTGATATAAATTATGATTTTCTTTTCTTGTACTGTCTGTCTGATTTTGGAATAAATTTTTTTCCTCTTTTCCTATTTTCTGGAGCAATTTAATTGACAAAAGGATTAGTGGTTTCTTGGTCTTAGAAACTCACTCTAAAACCATGTAAGCCTGAGGCTCTTTTCTAGGGAGTAAGGTCTTACTTTTCAATTTATTTATAGTATTTGGTTTGTTTATATTTTAATTTTTTTTGCCAATTTGGCATTTTATAATTTTATAAAATCATATACTGCAGGTAAGTTTTTTAGTGTATTTGTCTATAATTAACCATAATACTCTTTTCAGTCTCTGCTGTATTTGTAGCTAGTTCCCTTGATTTTATTATGTGATTTGAATATTCACATATTTTTTGCTGATTAACTCATTAGGGAGTTGTCCATCTTACTCATTTTTGTAAATAAAACAGCAAAAATAAGTTCTAATATAACTGAAGTTACAATAAATGTTAACTAGTTAAATAAGACAAAAACTCAGATTGGAGCTTAGACTGGACATAAACTAGCAATATATTTGCTAGCAATATATCATTTATAAAATACACTTAAAAAATATGGACAAATTTGAAGTGGAGATATAAGTAGATGTTTCAGGCTAATATCAACAGAAACACCAAGCAAATAAGCAGAAACAAAATAGATATATTCAAGGTACAAATTCAAGGTGAAAAGTATCAGGGACGAAGTCTAAGGAGTAGGCAGACTATCAGGAGCTCAACCACGTGAAAATACCAAGTTGATAGTTGGATATACAGGACTAGAAGGCAGGGGCAAAGTTCAGAAGCAAAATAAAAGCTGAGACATAAGTTTGGAGTCATCAGCATATACATGGTATTTAAAAGCATAAGACTGAAGCTGTCAAGGAAGTGTATGCAGGAAAAGAGGTCCAAAGAGTAAACTTTGAACTATCCCAACATTTTGCCGTCAGAGAGATGAAGAGGAACCAGCAAAACAATGTAGAAGTTGCCAGAAAGATAACGGGGCAAACCAGGAGAGCATGATGTCCTAGATCCACGTGGAAAAGATGATTACAAAGAAAAAGAGTGATTGGCACTTTCAAATGTAGCTGACAGGCCAAGTAAGAGTAAGGCCAAGTAAAATGACCTTTAAACTTAACAATCTGGAGGTTGTTGGCAACCTTGCTAGCAGTAAGCTGGAAGATGGAACTGGGGCAAAGACCTGATTAGTGTGGGTTCAAGAGAGGGAAGAAATTTGAGACAGTGAGTTTACACAGTATTTAAAAGGAATTTTTCTGTGAAAAGGGTGAGAGAAATGGACCAAAACTGGCAGAGGAGGTGGATCTAAGAGAGCTGTTTGTTTTTAAGTTAAATGTTAAGAAAATTAACATCATGTTAGAGAGGAAAAAGTCGGTACTGAGAGAAATGGGAGAATTATTGAACTGCTGTCCTTGAATAGAAGAGGTCTAGTGTGCAAGTAGAGAAGCTGGCCGTAAATAGGCAGCACACAGTTAAGTTCATCCACAGACAACAAGAGAGAAAGAAGACTATAGAAATACAAATTTAGATAATTAGAGAGATATGGTGGCTAATAATGGGGCTTCCCAGATGACTCAGTGGTAGAGAACCTGCCTGCCAAGGCGGGAGATGCAGAAGCTGCTGCTACTGCTGCTAAGTCGCTTCAGTCGTGTCCGACTCTGTACGACCCCATAGACGGCAGCCTACCAAGCTCCGCCGCCCCTGGGATTCTCCAGGCAAGAACTCTGAAGTGGGTTGCCATTTCCTTCTCCGATGAATGAAAGTGAAAAGTGAAAGGGAAGTCTCTCAGTTGTGTGCGATTTCTTCTCGACCCCATGGACTGCAGCCTACCAGGCTCCTCCATCCATGGGATTGTCCAAGCAAGAGTACTGGAATGGATTGCCATTGTCTTCTCCTGAGATGCAGGAGATGCAGGTTCAATCCCTGGGTCAGGAAGATCCCATAGACTAGGAAATGAAAACCCACTCCAGGATTCTTGCCTGAAAAAAATCCCACGGACAGAGGAACCTGGTGTGCTACAATCCATGGAGTCGCAAAGAGTCAGACAACAACTGATCAAGTACATGCTGCTGCTGCTGCTGCTGCTGCTAAGTCGCTTCAGTTGTGTCCGCCTCTGTGCGACTGCAGAGACGGCAGCCCATCAGGCTCTGCCATCCCTGGGATTCTCCAGGCAAGACCACGGGAGTGGGTTGCCATTTCCTTTTCCAATGCGTGAAAGTGAAAGTGAAGTCGCTCAGTCGTGTCTGACTCCTAGCGACCTCATGGACTGCAGCCTACCAGGCTCCTCCATCCATGGGATTTTCCAAGCAAGAGTACTGGAGTGGGGTGCTGTTGCCTTCTCTGAGCAAATACATACGGATGGCTGATAATCTGAGTTAATCATGATTGCTTCCATTTTCTCAGTGCAGTAGGGAGCTACATGACTAGCCAAGAAAGAAGATGGAAGAGAAGGCCTCAGAGATCTGAAGGGACAGGAGAAAATGCAGAATTTTTTCCAGGACAGTGAGAGCAATGGATTAGAGAAATAGAGTATATTTGCCAGGCAGTTTTATGGCCACTTGAGGTTAATGATTATTTGACGTAAGATCAGTCAGCAAGTTTGAATGTTTTCCTGAAGCCACAGTCAACTTCCGGAGTGCAGTTATGAGATAGAGAAAACTGAATTTAAGCTGGGATGTGATCAGCCAGGGAGTATTTCAGAGCAAGAAAGAAACAAGTGAGTTCAAGTTTAGAGCGTATATCAGAAACTGGTTATAATTATCAACTATGGAATTCTAGCTGGGTTACAAAGGAAGTGAGGACATGAAGGGATGAGAGACAGTAAGCAGGTAGTTAAATCAATAAAGGAAAGGACCCTGTGGAGTTCAAAAGGATTGTTGGAGTTGGGGTACTAGAAGGAGCAAGCCAGAAAGAGATGATGTTTGGAGAATGAATTATTTGAAACTGAGGCTATGGAAGGATTGCAGTTTTCCTCCCCTCACCCCTACCCCCACTTTTTTTGTGATGACAAAGTCAAGGTTATGGTTAATGGATCAAGGGTTATATCTCTGAAGAAGAATAGATCAAAGAATTGTGAGGCCAGGTGTTGGAAAGAGCTATATGGATATTGAAATTGCCAGTGATGACTGCTGGCTCATTCAGTAAAGAGTCTGCCTGCAATGCAGGAGACCCAAGTTCGGAAGATCCCCTGGAGAAGAGAATGGTAACCCACTTCAGTACTCTTGCTTGGACATTTCCATGGACAGAGGAATCTGATGGCTACAGTCCATGGGATCGCAAAGAGTCGGACATGACTGGGCAACTAACACACACACACACACACACACACACACACGTGTGACAGAAGTATTGGATAAAGTTACAGTGAGTAAGGAAGAGGTAAAAGATTTCAAGAGAGAGAGCACGGACGGTATTCAGTCTAATGACAGGAGATTTAAAGTTGAATCTTATTAGAAACTAGGAGAGAATGATCTGGAAGTAGCATTGGGAAGCAAGGAAGATCCCCACCTCATTTCCAGGCCAAGTGAATAAGGGGGATGAGAGTTAAAAGAGACAACATTTGACGGACTTCCCTGGTGGTCCAATTAAGAATCCGCCTGCTGGTGCAGGGGACGTGGGTTCAATCCCTGGTCTGGGAAGATTCCACATGCTGTGGGTCAACTGAGCTCATGTGCCACAATTCCTGACCCCCCCGAGCCACAGCTGCTGAAGCCAGAGCGCCTAGAGCCTGTGCTCCACAGCAAGAAAAGCCACCTCAAGGAGAAGCTGGAACACTACAACTGGAGTAGCAACTTCTCACCGGACTAGAGAGAGCCTGGGCAACAACGAAGACCAAGTGCAGCCAAAAATATAAAATAACTAATTAATTTAAGTAAATAAATAAAATAGACATCATTTGAGTGGGTGGCAAGTGAGGAAGTATTATCAGTATTATCAGGGAAGAACAAGGGGTCAGTTACTGCTTTGCATATTTTGCAGTTATAGTGTTATAAACATCTTTATTAGCAATATAGGTGCATGATATTATCTCTATATTCTTTATCTACTATCTCCCTTTGCCCCAATGATGCTTCTTGCCTTGAAGTTTATTTTTGCCTGTTATTACATGTCTGCTTTGCCTTGGCAGGTGTTGGGTGGGGTGTACATATTTGTCTTTTTCTATCTCTTTGTCTTAACTTTGTCTCGTCCTCCTTTTTAAAATTTTTAATGGCGTTTAGTTAATCTATAGTGTTGTGCTGCTTTTTGCTGTTCTGCAAAGTGAGTCAGTTATACATATATCTGCTCTTTTTTCAATTCCTTTTGTCCTGTCCTTCTTTTAAGTGTCTCTTGTAGACATTATATTGCTAGATCTTATTTTTAAATTAAATCTGAAAGTTCTATCTTTTCTTGGTAAATTAAACTAATAAATTATTTTTATGTTGAATGTTTTATTTCATCCTAGTTTAAACTTTCTTTCATTTTTTTCTTGCTTATTTCCTTATATTAATCAGTTTTTTCTATGGATTTGAAAAGTACACATGTTATATTCGTTCTTCCATTGGTTATGTTTAACTTGTTAAGATTCTTACTTCTTTTTATCTTTTCCAACTTACTAAACTTATCAGCATCTATCTGTGTCTTCGCCCTTAGTGGTACAGATACTTTAAAAAATATATTTATGTTTTTATTTGGCTGTGCTAGTTCTTAGTTGTGGCATGTGGGATCTAGTTCCCTGACCAGGGATCAAACCCTGGTCCCCTGCATTGGGAGCACAGAATCTTTGCCACTGGATCACCAGGGAAGTCCTAGGATAAATCCCTTAATATACACTCTTAGCTACCTCTGGATATTGCACTCTCCCCCTACTTTGTTATATCTGGTATGTGTGTGTGTGTATAATGCTTATGTATACATGTATATAAAATGTTTTTTAGACACCAACAAGCCTTACAAAATTATTTTTTCATTTTCACTATCTTATATTTTATACCATTTCCTAAAATTTTCATTCAGTAGATTATTTCCTTCAAGAATACTTTTAAAAGGGGTCTTAATGACAATCTGATGAGACCTTGAAGATATGAGAATATATTTGTTATACCCTCATGTTTAAGCAATAGCTTAGTTGAATATAACTTAGCTTCAAAGTTTCTGTTTTTAATATTTTAAAAATATTTATTATTTTCCTGTCCATAGCACCCCACTCCAATACTCTTGCCTGGAAAATCCCATGGATGGAGGAGCTTGGTAGGCTGCAGTCCATGGGGTCGCTAAGAATAGGACACAACTGAGCGACTTCCCTTTCACTTTTCACTTTCATGCATTGGAGAAGGAAATGGCAACCCACTCCAGTGTTCTTGCCTGGAGAATCCTGGGTATGGGGGAGCCTGGTGGGCTTCCCTCTATGGGGTCGCACAGAGTCAGACACGACTGAAGCGACTTAGCAGCAGCAGCAGCAGCATCAGCAGTCCTTACTGTTGCTCCTAAGAAGTCTGACATCATTCTGATTCATTTTCTTTGTGGGTAAGCTGCTTTGCTTAGAATTTTCTCTTTGCTTTGGAGTTCTTAAATTTCATTAAAATATCAATAAGTATTCAATTTTCCTATATCAACCTAATTTATACTCCCTATATACCCTTCCAATGTCAATCTTTCTTTGAAGGTTCTCACTTAAAAAAATATATATATCATCTTCCCTACAATAACTTTTTTCTCTCCTGTTAGGACTCCTATTATATAAATGCTCTCTTTTCTATGTCTAAATTCATTTTTTTCCAATTTATTTTTATTTATTTGGCTGCATAAAGGATCTTAGTTTCAGCACACAGGCTTAGCTACAACATAGCATGTGGGATCTTAGTTCCCTGACCAGGGATTGAACCCTCGTTCCCCACATTGGAAGGCAGATTCTTAACCACTGGACCACCAGGGAAGTTTCTCTAGCCTCATATTTATTCATTTTTGTATTTTTTCATCTCTTATTTCTTTTCAATGTCTTCTAGAAAAGTTTCTTGACTGATCTTAGGTTATGTCCATTTTGCTGTTTATATCATCTAGTGAGTTTATTTCAATTATGCATTGAATAGTCAGTAATCCTACTTGGTTCTTCATAAATGTTTGTTTCTGCTTCATTATCAATATCCTGTTGAGAACATTTATTTGGCATATTGTTGTTGTTCAATTGCTATGTTGTGTCTGACTCTTTGCCACCCCGTGATCTGCAGCATGCCGGGCTTCTCTGTCCTTCACTGTCTCCCTGAGTTTGCTCAAAACTCATGTCCATTGAGTCAGTGATGGCATCCAACCATCTCAGCCTCTGTTGCCCACTTCTCCTCTTGCCCTCAATCTTTCCCAGCATCAGGGTCTTTTCCAATGAGTCGGCTCATCACATCAGGTGGCCAAAGTATTGGAGCTTCAGCTTCATCATCAGAACTTCCAATGAATATTTAGGGTTAACTTCCTTTAGAGTTAACTGGTTTGATCTTGCTGTCCAAGGGACTCTCAAGAGTCTTCTCCAGCACCATAGTTTGAAAGCATCAATTCTTCAGAACTCAACCTTCTTTACAGTCTTTATTTGACTTGTATTCTAGTAATTCTTTCATCTAGAGTAGGTTATTTAATTTATTTTCTTCCCAACTGTCTAGGTTCTTTTCCCTGTGTTGTCATTTTCTTTCGTGAGTATCCATTATCTCAGTGGGTAATGGAAGGAGAATGAGGTGGGAAGTGTCAAAACCTAGGCTTTAGCTTGTATACCACTCCTGGTGAGTGAGGCAGTCCAACTTTGAATATCCTTATGTCTATTGCTCTCATCAGAGGGCCTTGCCCCTTGGCGAACTTCTCTATACCCAAGGCTTTGTTCTTTTCTAAAGATGTATTTGTCTAGCCCTCTGGATAAAGAGAAAGCCTATGAGGAAAGGTAAGAGGAAACCCTTAGATGCTTGTTTCTTGAATCAGAAGTTACTGGTTTTTTTTTCAATCCAACTTTCCAGTAGTGTTACCCTGTGAACTGAACTGAACTAAACCCTGAATACCAGAATACTTTCTGGTATTGTAGGAGAGCTGATGGGAAAGGTAGTGATCTACTCTGGGCAGTGGTGGATAGAAAAGAGTCCAACTCAAGATTTCTCCCCAAATCTACTCTCCATGTTGGAAGCCTGGCCCTTCTCTGTCCAGGGCTTCTATTTCCCTTCTTTATCAAATCATAAGTATCTCCTGACCCTCCAGGGATTTCTGCTGGTTTCATTTTCTTTTTTTCTTTACCCATTCATTTCTTATTTCTGAGGTATATTTAGGCTTAGGTTGGCATGGGAGGTATACTGTGCCACTTTGTCATTATATCAGGGATCATTTTGTAACAGCCTACCTTAAAGCTTGAAGCCTACCTTTAAGCTTTGTGTTTCCAGCAATTTAGAGCAGAAGATATTCTTTCTTGAGTGGTAGTAGTCTGGAAATGAAGGTGTTTAGCCTGAAGAACTATAGGCAGAAATAAAAGCATAGGATAGGCAAAGCAATGTATATACATGAGAGAGAGCAAAATAGGCATTTTACTGAAATGTCAAAATTTACTTTCAACATATTTGTATTTAATTTTACAGTCACCTGGGAATCTTCTTAAACCTGGAAACAAGACAAGAAAATCTTATTATAAGTTGCTCTTGAACACATTTGTGGGAATACAGATGATTCATAGGGAAATTGAGTGCCTCCAGAACTCACAAAGTTAAACTAGTAAAATTAATATGTAAGCCATATATATAAAAGTCACCTTAACAAGGTAGAATGTTTCCCAGGATAAAATCAGGAACAGCAGGACTTGGCAGTAGTTTATATTTATTAGACAGTATTTTTACACCTAAAGTCAAAACATGGCCTGAGTATTGACAGTGGTTGTTATTTCTAGGCATGGACTTGTCTATATTTTCCAGATTTTTTATGATGAATATTCATTACCTTTGTAATTGGAAAGAAATTATTTTATGGAATTTTCATAGGGAGATCATCATATAAATATACAAACCTCTACAAGGATATTTGCTGCAGCATTGTTTGCAATGCTGAAAAAGATCCAAATTTCTATCAGTGGAAGAACCGTTCAATAAATTATGATAGACCTACATAATAAATATCATGTAAAAAATAAAAATGATGCTGTAAGTCTATATTAATGTAGAAAAATTTCAAAGATTTACTGTTAAGTGAAACACAAAGTAGGTTAAAAGATGTGTCTGATACGAGTCCATTTTTGCAACCAAAAGTAAGTACATGGAAATTTTTTGAAAAATATATGCAAGAAGTTACTACTCAGTCTTAACAAATAGGTTAAACAAAGTGAAAAATCAGCAACTCTTCTTTGATTCTTCAGAGAAGTGAGGTCACAGGGCAAACCACTACCCCCAAATTGGAGAGACGGATGATAGAGAATTACAGCTTAGCTAAATCAGAAGCTCATGAGCAAAAGCTTCTGCAGAAACCAGTGCCTGTTAGAAAACGTAAAACTGTAATTGATGAGTGGTTGGAGGTTCAATATAAACAAGTCTGAGAGTTAAAAAATCCAGGGGACCTAGTCAAAGGGACCTCCAGAAACTCTACTAGGTCCTGACAGTGAAGATTGGAGAAAAATCCCCTGTTTACCCCAGGGGACTGGTGAAGGCAACCATTCTGAAGTAGAGCAGAGCATTCTGTTCTTCTTAACAAATCTACCCTCAAGAGAAACTATTTACCAAAGTCTAACATGCTGGAGTTTTATCAGGGACTTAGCAGCAGCAGCAGCAGCAGCAACCTACTTAAAGGAAATACTCAGCTCCAGTCAGCTCTAGCCATCCTGTCCCATCTAAGGTGAGGTAGGAGTCAGGGGTACTGGCAAGCATTGGTAAAGTTCACAGTCCAGAGGTATAGGTTCTCCAAAAGATAAGACCTAATCACAGAGCTGTAAAATGTTTCCCCTTCTCCCATACTTCACTACCATACCACTAGACGCCTATTTGCCAGAGTTCCTTTCACCTAATATATCATGTCTGGATTTTAATTTAAAACTTACGAAGCACACTAAAAGAAAAGTCTAGTTTGAAGAGGCTGAACAAGCATCAGAACCAGAGTAAGGTATAGTAGTGATATTGTAATTAAGATAATTACAATCATAATTAACTATGATTAATATGCTAAGGATGTTGATGAAAAAGTAGATAGCACACAGGAATACTGGATAATGTGAATTTTCCTTAAAGAAGACTTTTCAAGAGAAATCTTAAAATATTTTGAACTAAATTAAAATGAAAATAGAAACTTATCAAATATTTTGAGCTGCAGCAAAACAGTGTGCTTAGAGGGGAATTTATAGCATTGAATGCACATGTTAGGAAAGAAGCTTCCACTTTTGGAAACTAAAAAATGAGGAGCAAACAAAATCCAAAATAATCAGAAGAAAAGAAATAATAAAAATTAGAGCAGAAATTAGTAGAGAAAAGCAGCAGATTTAACTGGGCACCTTGGTCAATTATGTGTTTATGTTTTTAAGTACACAGCCAAATGTGTAGAAATATTAACACTATATTCAGGATCATGGTTTCTCTGGCACATGAAGGCAAAAATGGTCATTGGTTAGGGGTACAATGGAGAAATTCACTTTTATGTGTGTTTGTACTATATATTTTTAAGTTTTGCTTTTTGGGTTTTTCTTTTCTTTTGTAAAGAGCAAATTTTATTTCTGCATATGCAGATTTTTAATATTACTGTGTTCCTTGCAATCTGAAATATCGATAATAAATACTGAAAAAACTTTAATAGCCCTCTAGATAAAGTCTGGGGAACCTAATATGGATTACAAACACCTTCATGGTTTCTCTGACCCTATTTACCTCTCTAATCTTACCACTTCGAGTTTGTACATAACAGTCTCATCAGGCTGACCAATTTTCCTCAAAAGACCTCATTCCTTCTCTCCAGCACAGCCATTCCTCCTTCCTTTATCACCCATCTTTCTCTTGATATTAAGTCTTTGCTTAATTATTCATGTCTTTAGGAAAATGTCTCTGGCACTTTATCTTTGTCTGGGTTGAATACTTCTTTGTACTTCCAAAACATTTAGCACTTTCACCATCACTTACCACTTAATCGTACAGTATTGGAACTGTTGATTTACTTCTCTATAGCTCCCATTAGAATATAAACCCCAAAAGTATAGAAACTTATGTCTCGCTTATTCTAACATCCCTGGCCTCTGCTTAATACTTAGCAATAATAGGCCCTCAATAAATATTTTTATAGAAATTATTTAGTTAATTAATGATAGTCTGATTTATTTAATGTTCTTGAAGCAAGCTATAATTTTATTTTTAATGTGAGCCCAGTTTTCTAATCAGTATTTAGTTGGAATCATAAAATATTACCATCCCATAGTGTGGTTAGAAATTATTTCCTGGAAACAAATAAACAAGGAAAACCAAAACAGAAATCATTACCTGGAATAAAATTCTCTTCAGTCATTCATATAACAAAGTTTGGGTTAAACTAGGTCTTGCTCTTGTTTTTAAGATTAGCTCATAGTAAGTATTCACACAGAAGAACTGTACAAAAAAGATCTTCACAACCCAGATAATCATGATGATGTGATCACTAATCTANATTGAAAAAGACTCTGATGCTGGGAGGGATTGGGGGCAGGAGGAGAAGGGGACGACTGAGGATGAGATGGCTGGATGGCATCACGGACTTGATGGACATGAGTCTGAGTGAACTCCAAGAGATGGTAATGAACAGGGAGGCCTGGCATGCTGCGATTCATGGGGTTGCAGAGTTGGACATGACTGACAGACTGAACTGAACTGAATGGGTCAAAATGTCAGACCTCTTGGGATACAAAGAGACAGATGCATAAAGAGATCATTATAATACATGTGGTAATACAATGATAGAGTAATAAGCTTAGAAATGGCAACCCACTCCAGTATTCTTGCTTGGAGAATCCCATGGACTGAGGAGCCTGGTGGGCTGCAGTCCACGGGGTCACAAAGAGTCGGACATGACTGAGTGACTTTACTTACTTACTTAATATTATGGAATTTGGGGAAATGGCACATGATGGCAATATGGAAGATTAGGAAAAGCTTTCCTCAGGGGGAAAAAATATAAACTAATTAAGTCAGTAATGTTTTTGAGCTGTAAGTAACNCTGAGTGACTTTACTTACTTACTTAATATTATGGAATTTGGGGAAATGGCACATGATGGCAATATGGAAGATTAGGAAAAGCTTTCCTCAGGGGGAAAAAATATAAACTAATTAAGTCAGTAATGTTTTTGAGCTGTAAGTAACAGTATCTCTGATTAAGGATGGTTGAAACTAAGAAGTTATTCATTGCTCATGTAACAAAAAGGCCAGGGGCAAGTATACTCAGGGTTGTTCTAGTAACTTAATGTCATCAAAGATAAGGTTTTACTTATCTTCCTCCTCTATAATTCTTGGTGTATTGTCTTTTTGGTCCCGTGGTTATCATCCCAGGGTTGCCAAAGATGACACTAGCTCTAAGCATCACATAACACAACAAGGCAGGAAGAGAAATTTTAATCCCAGTCACCCCTGTAGGAAACAGGAAGAAAGGGTACTGGGGGAATAGGGAGGTTTCTGTTTGTATATATTTTTAATTAAAAAAAATTATGAGATAAAGTAAAAGAAGCAATATATTATTGGTCCTGAATTTTTTCACATATTGTTCCTTCTGCCTGGCATCCATGGTCTCTTGAAACTTTCTCACATATTGTATCTCAGTACCTCATAGGAGCCTGGTGGACTGCAGTCCATGGGGTCACTAAGAGTCGGACATGACTGAGCGACTTCACTTTCACTTTTCACTTTCATGTATTGGAGAAGGAAATGGCAACCCACTCCAGTACTCTTGCCTGGAGAATCCCAGGGACGGGGGAGCCTGGTGGGCTGCCGTCTATGGGGTCACACAGAGTCGGACATGACTGAAGTGACTTAGCGGCGGCAGCAGCAGCACATAGTAAGTAGTAAATATTTTTGAAAGTAAAGCAAATGGCAGAGCAAAAAAAGAAGCAGTTGAACACAATAAGCAGCTAATCTCCCTAAAATATATTGTC
This sequence comes from Neotragus pygmaeus, assembly GCA_006410875.1. Lineage (NCBI taxonomy): Eukaryota > Metazoa > Chordata > Mammalia > Artiodactyla > Bovidae > Neotragus > Neotragus pygmaeus. Next base: position 42,792 of record SJYV01016732.1, on the reverse strand, counting down.
TAAAATCAGGGAAGATAAGTAATAAGGTAATTACAATACATGGTAGGTGCAAGGATAGTGTTAATTACAAGATACTAGTAAGATTATGCTCAAAGTACTTCAAGCTAGGCTTCAGCAGGACATGAACCCAGAACTTCCAGATATACAAGCTGAGATTAGAAAAAGCAGAGGAACCAGAGATCAAATTACTAACATTTGTTGGATCATAGAGAAAGCAAAAGAATTCCAGGAAAACATCTGCTTCTGCTTCATTGACTACATGAAAGTCTTTGACTGTGTGGATCACAACAAACTGGAAAATTTCCAAAGAGATGGGAATAACAGACCACCTTACTTGTCTTCTGAGAAACCTGTATGTGGGTCAAGAAATAACAGAACCGGACATAGAGCAATGGGCTGGTTCAAAATTGGGAAAAGAGTATATGACAAAACTGTATATTGTCACCTTGCTTATTTAACTTACATGCAGAGTTATGCAGAGTAAATCATGTGAAATGCTGGGATGGATGACTCACAGACTGGAATCAAGATTGCCAGGAGAAGTATCAACAACCTCAGATACGTAGATGATATCCCTCTACTGGCAGAGAGTGAAGAAAAACTAAAGAGGAGAGTGAAAAAGATGATTTGCAATTCAACATTCAAAAAACTAAGATCATGGCATTTGGTTCCAACCCTTCATGGTAATTGGAGAAAAAAGTGGAAACAGTGACAGATTTTATTTACTTGGGCCCCCAAATCACTGTGGATGGTGACTGCAGACATGAAGTTGAAAGACACTTGCTCCTTGGAAGGAAAACTATGACAAATCTAGGTGCAGTGTATTAAAAAAGCAGACACATCACTACCAACAAAGATGTGTATAGTCAAAGCTATTATTTTTCCAGTAATCATATATAGATGTGAGAGTTGGACCATTGAGAAGGCGGAGCACCAAAGAACTGATGCTTGCAAATTGTAGTCCTGGAGAAGACTCTTGAGGGTCCCTCAGACTTCAAGGAAATCAAACCAGTCAATCTTAAAGGAGACCAACCCTGAATATTCATTGGAAGGACTGATGCTGAAGTTGAAACTCCAATACTTTGACTACCTGATGCAAAGAGCCAACTCATTGGAAAAGACCCTGATTCTGGAAAAGATTGAAGGCAAAAGGTAGAGGAGGCAGCAGAGGATGAGAAGGTTAGAGAGCATCACCAACTCAATGGACCTGAATTTGAGCAAACTCCAAGAGATAGAAGGACAGAGGAGACTGGTGTGCTACAGTCTGTGAGGTTGCAAAGAGTCAGACACAACTTAGTGACTGAACAGCAGCAACAAGATTACATAATGTTTTTGCCGTTATTTTACTTTATTATAGTAAAATTTTCAGTGTCTTATTTCATGGTATCTGCCACCGAAATAAATTTATGAGTTAATGCTGTTTCTTCTTATCCCAGGACTTGGATTTCACCAGAATAAGTGAGACTGCTGCCACAAATTCTTTCAGGTTACAAAGTTCAGTCTTCTAAATTGTTAGTTTAGAACATTAAATAATTTTCTTTCCTGAAAGAGGTAATGCAGACTTTAAAACTCTTTAGTTCCACTGGAATGATTTCCAATGATAGGTCTGGTTTAACAGAATTTGGAAACATGGAACCACATGACCACCTTACCTATTGTTTCCAAGTATCTTTAGTGTATCCTGGGATATAAGCCCTGAATTTCCTTCAGATTGGGCCTAGATATGACAATTGAATTTAAGGTCATGTTGCTGAAGCATGAAGTGAGCAAAAGCATTTTACAATGGTCTTTCTGGTATTTTCAATAATAAATCCCTAAGTGGAATTCAAAAGTGGACCTTTCTAGTGTTAGATTAATTTTGCCATATTATAACTGTTTTTTTGCCTGTTTGTTTGTTTATATTATTCCAATAGGCCCATGAAAAGAGCCACTAAAAGACTAATGTTGAATTTATGGGTACTTTTTTATAACTGGTGTGAGTTTGACGTCACTCCAAGAACCTACTTTTGGTAACTCCCTGGTGCTGTAAGTCAAGTTAAGGAAACAAAAGGTACATGACCAAAGGCCCAGTTATCAGAATTCGCCCAGTCCTTAACTTACCTTGATTGAATACATGTAAGAGATCTTATGAAGGCTGACTGAACATCTAACTGAAGCAGCATAGGAATATCTGGGTACCCACCCAGCTGGGCCCAGAGTGAATGCATTGATGTCTTCTCTGTTATTGGGTAACTCGAAGTGGATAGATCTGCATTCCAGATGGCTTGCAGTTGGTCGTCTTTTCTAGAGAGTCAGAGAGCACTCCTTAAGCGTCAAACTCTCCTGAGCTCCAAAGCCATTCAAGATATAATTCCTATTATCCTTCTTTTTCTTCACCACCACCCTGTCCTATAGAGCTCCCACTGGCACTGAGGAACTTTAGCTATGATCACTTCAACTGAGAGATGGATTAAAAAAGCAGAATTTGCAGAAATAGCTTTTTTTTTTCCTGAAAGTTGCCTTTCCATGACTTTATCTACTAATACATTTTAAACAACTTTCTTAGCTTCATGGAGTATACATTCCATATTCAAGCTATTGCCTCACCTCCACAACAATCTTTTCCTTTTCTTTCCCAAAGTTTCTACCTTTTTATTTTTTTAATGTTTCTAAGTTTCTTCATTGTGTATATTGAAATAATTTGTTTCTTACTAACGAAGAATCAACTTCATTTTTTAAAGGAACTCAAAACTAGATGTTAAAGTTTTAAGTAGAAATAAGCCTTTTTCAGACTAGCTAAGAAGATTAATACTTGCACCACCAATATCCACTGCATCATATCATAATTGTAGAGAAAGGGAATCTCTTGGGCAGAAAAAAAAAAGTATTAGGTTCCATTTATTATCCAAAGAAAGTTTAATGTAAGTCTTTCCTACCACACACCTAAATTTATTGAGAATGTTATACTTCCTGTTGTCTTCTTTAAGTAGCTTTGGACATGGCTGTTGAACAGATTTGGTAGAGGCAGGTATTTGCTTTTTTTCAGTGACCAAAGGGATAGGTTGATCGAGATTCAATTTATATATCTCTTGAAGCTAAAAGTAAATAAATCAGAAAGAGGAAATCATGAAAAGAAATGGCCAAAGTCTTTAGGATGATCTTCTGAGCTGGCCCTAGTTTCCTCTTCCAAGTTCTCTTTCTCCATGCCTTTTCTCCCTTCCTCCAAGCACTCTTCAATCAGTACCCACCACCAACACACAATTTCAGAGTGAGCAGCTATTAATATATAAAGATCATGGTCCTGCTTTAAGTTCTAGTTTTAGTTCTCTCATTTCCTAGCTTTGTGACTTTGGGTTAGTTGCGAATTTTATTGGGCACCTCTTTCTTCTCATTTCTAAAACAAGAATAATAATACAAGCTTGTTGTGAGAATTGTATAATATGTTTGGAAAACTCCACAAATTGTGAAGAAGCACTGTGCAAATGTAATGATAGCTAACGTTGACTGTCAGATGCTTTCTATATATTAACTTGCCTGCAGTGTGGGAGACCCGAGTTCAATTCCTGGGTCAGGAAGATCCCCTGGAGAAGGAAGTGGCAACCCACTCCAGTCAGTATTCTTGACTGGAAAATCCCATGGATGGAGGAGCCTGTGGAGCTACAGTCCAAAAGGTTGCAAAGAGTCGGACACGACTGAGCAACTTCATTTTCACTTTTATTTAATATTTACAGTCTAATGAGATAGGTGTTATTATTATCCTTGTCTTACATATGGGGATATGAAGCTCAGAAAATTTAAGTGGCTTGCTCAAGCTCTCTTAGCTAGTATGTAGCAAAGCCAATCTGGTAGCAGAACCAACTTCTTGACCACAGTTCTGATTCAGTGTAAGGTATTTATGCATTTCTACCCTTTTATTCCTTTTGTTTTTCCCTCTCCTTTCTTACCTTCATGCCTACTTCATTATCTAGATTGTAGCTTTCCTGACCCCAGACCTTTATTCATCTTTTGAAATGCCCTAGACATTGTCATTCCTCTTAGACAGCCCATGACATTGCCAATTCATCTTGCCTTACTCCATCTACCTTGGTCATATTTTCCAAACCCAGAACTATCAAAAATATCCATTTTTAAGGTGAAAGAGTTTTAATATTTATATATTGTAACTTATAATGTAATTTCTGGAGAGTTCCCTGATGGCCTAGTGGTTAGAATTCTAGGCCTTCATTCCAGGCCTGGGTTCAATCCCTGGTTGGGAAACATGGCTGTGTGGCACAACCAAAAAAAAGTAACTTCTAAAAAATTCACAGCATGTCTATAATGAGAAGTTTCTCTGTACCTTCTAGAGTAGCAAGTAAGCTAATCTTATTAATTAATCACTTTAGTGAAACAGAATGATGTGTAAATAGAAAATATTCCTAGAACTCCAAAAACTTTCCAGAGCTGCATGCTGGAGAAAGTAAGGGCAGTGTGTAATTCCAGAGCAAAGAAGTCTAATCTCAGCTCTGTAACTTTTGGAAGGTCACTATCACTTCCAAAAGCCATACTGTTGGTTATCAGAGTGAATTCACCCATTCACACTGGGAGAATGTCAGAGTTTAACAGAATCTTCTGTGCCTGGTACTATGTAAGCAAGTTAATTAACTCTTATCTCCTTTTTTGTAAATGCTTGATATTAAAACTTGCTTTCTGATAGTTTTGAGGAAAGAAGTAAACACCAAGAATCAGTTGGAGAGCATTTCTGGAAGTCTCTCCCATTCTTACAGGCTTCCAGGTGGTGCGGTGGTAAAGAATTTGCCTGCCAGGGCAGGAGATGCAAGATATGTGAGTTCAACCCCTGGGTTGGGTAGATCCCCTGGAGTAGGAAATGGCAACCCACTCCAGTACGCTTGCCTGGGAAATCCCATGGACAGAGGAGCCTGGCAAGCTCTTCTGGGTTGCAAAAGTCCATAGGGTTGCAAAAAGGTTGATACAACTGAGCAACTAAACACCACCATCAATAGATATAATTAAGTTAAGGATCTCAAGATGCCTGGTTTAATCAGATGGGTCCTAAATCCAATGATACATTGGCTTTATAACAGGAAAAAACAAAAAACACACTGGGCAGAAGGCCATGGAAAACACAGAGGCAGAGACTGGAGTTATGCAGCGACAAGCCAAGGATTGTCTATAGCCACCAGAGTCTAGAAAAGAAGCTTGAAAAAATTTCTCCCTCAGAGCGTCTGGAAAGAACCAAACCAACCATTTCTGTTGTTTTTAAGCCATGAAATTTGTAATATGTTAACAGCAGCACAGGGCACTAATATACATGGTATCTCTAGGCAACTGTTATTAATATTTTCAAAACCTGCCCCTTTCACTTTTCTTACAACAGACTGGGGAGAGGGAGTAGGAAACAGATTACCTGGCTGAAAAAGTACATCATTTTCCTTAGGCACTGATTCCGTTTCTGCTCTAGAGAATTCTGCTTCTCTGTCCACATCTGCATCACCTTTTTTTGATAATCATCAATCCTCTTCAGCATTATGTAGAGGTTCTGGGTCTCATAAGTTCTTCCAGTATTCTGGATGGCTTGTAATCGTTTAATTATGTTGTTCCTTGGAAAAATTAACAATAATTAGGTTGATAAAATTTCTGACACTAACTCAGCTAACCTGGCTTCAGTTACTTTCCATTCTCATCTCATCCTTAGTAAGTAGAGATGGTAGAGGGGTGGCAGGCTTGCTTAATGTGACCATCATCTAGTTCCCTATGTGACTAAACTTTCAAAACTCTATATGACTGTCAAGATTTTATTTAACTCCTCACAGAGTTTTTAGTGTTACAGTAGTATTGCTTATTGTTTTTTAAAGAAAGTGAAGTCGCACAGTCGTGTCCGATCCATGGGATTTTCCAGGAAAGAGTACTGGAGTGGGCTGCCATTGCCTTCTCTTAAAATACAGTAATATTTTAGTAGTGATATATATAAGACATATAGAAGGTATTTAATACCTTGAAAAAGACTGTTCTTGCCTTCAAAGCACTTACAAGCCAGGTTAGAAGACTCATAAAAATTAACTATGTCAGAGAGAGAATGAAATAAATGCTAAATAGCAGTTGATCTGTTTGAACTAAAAGAAAAACATAATTAATTCTAACAAGAGGAATAAAGAAGGCACCATAGGAAAATGTTGAATATGATCTGGAGGATGTAGTACTCTGTTTTTTGTGCCACAACATTTGGGCCTAGATAGTTTTTTTTCCATCCCCATTCTACAGGAGAGGAAAAAGAATCTGAACAAGTTTTCAAAAGTCATGTAACTAATTAATGACAGATTTGGGAAGCAAACCCAAATCTTTCTTTCCACAATACCAGTATTTCTCAAAGTGTGGACCCTAATCACCTGGACTGATTCATCTTGTGGGGAGGAGGGAGGGTGGTACTTGTTGAACATGGGGTACCTCCCCAGACCTTTTGAATAAAAAAGCTTGGTGGTAGGCTTGTATTGGTGGTAGGATCTGTATTTTAAACAAAATCTCAGGTAACCCTTACAGCCACTAAAGTCTGAGAAAAGGAGGATGAAGAATTCCAGATTGAGGGAATACTATAAATACAGGCAAGACAATGAAAGTTATATTTTGGGAGTGGTGAATAGTATGGAACTTTTTAGAACGCAGATACATGAAAGGATACATATTGGGGGATAAGACTGTGAAAGGCTTTAAAAAAAAGGTATGTTGTGGAGTTTGGATTTAGGGGGAGGTAGGCAATGGGAACACACTGAAGATGTTTTTCTGAATAAATGTGTTTTTCATATATAGCGGGGCTTCCCAGTGGCTCAGTAGTAAAGAATCTGTTTGCAAGCAGGAGCTACAGGAGGCACATGCTCAGTCCCTGGGTGGGGAAGAACCTCTGGAGGGGGGCGTGGCAACCCACTCCAGTATTCTTGCCTAGAGAATCCCATGGACAGAGAAGCCTGGCGGGTCGTGAAGAGTCAGGCCAGAAATGACTGAAGCGACTTAGTGCAACACATGCCATACATATATAGAGAGATTGTGGGGGGAAGGGAATAACTTTTAGGTCTCCTTTACAGGTTGTAATTAATAGCATAGAATGTACTGTATATATGGATCATTTAATACTTAAATATATTAGCTTTCTAAATTATTTCATTTTAAATTAATTTTCCAGTAGGCTCCAGGCAGACACTTTAATCTCTGAGCCACCAGGGAAGCCCTCATATCCCATAAGTGATTTTTATTTTTCTACTTCTATGATCATATTTAATACATGTGTTTTTTCCCAGTTTTTTTAATTGAAAAATATAGTTGATCTACAGTGTTGTGTCACAGCAAAGTGATTCAGTTATTTATATATATACATGTCTATAAATAGTATAAATGTATTTACATAGTCTCTTTCAAATTATTTTCCATTATAGGTTATTGTAAGATATTAAGCATAGTTCCCTGTGATTACATGCATTTTTAATTACATGTAATCATACACATGCATCTCCTGCATCATTTCTCCATGCGATACCAAATTCCTATCACATCCATTCCTATAAATAAAGGTGTTCTCAATTAAGCAGTTGGGTAGCATTCTAATAACCATATTTCATATGGATTTGAGATATAAGTGACTGTGTATATTTATAATTGAGGTATTCACTGCAGATGGTGACTGCAGCCATGATAAAAAATGCTTACTCCTTGGAAGAAAAGTTATGACCAACCTAGATAGCATATTGAAAAGCAGAGACATNGTAATAGCTGTCTTCGAATTCTGTTGGGCAATAAGCTCACTTCCAAGCCTGCCGCCTTCCCAGTGGAGGAACCTTGGGGTACCTGAGAGTTCTCATTACCCTTATGAAGGCTCTGGAACAATTTGACTAAGACAACCATGTCCTTCACTCCTGCTGCCTTTGGTATTTCCTTCCTGCTGTATTGCCAACAGTCATCTGACAATAAACGTGCTGAAGAATAGAACCGGGTGTTTTCTGATGTCATTGAACACTTGCAACCAATCAACACAGAGGAAAATGTTTTTTTAAATCCTTTAAAAAAAATAATCACAGTGAGTTTGAAAGCCAGTTAGAGATTCAAAATGGATATATCTGATGCAGCAGTAGACAATACCAGTGTTATATGGGAGGTATTGTAACTCATCTCTCATTTGGTTGTTCTTTAATTCGGGTGTTCCTTTGAGATGGGTGAAGCTGATTGCCTCACTATTTTAGATTGGGTTCCTGAATGTTCTGGCTTTAATTCTTGGAGGTTCAGAAAAAAATTTTTTTTTCATTTTTCCTTAGGAAAGTAGGTGATTGATTTCTTAATGGTATAGCCAAAAGCTGATGAACTGTAATGTCAAAGTGATTACTTTTAAAGGAATACATTCTAGGCAGGATAGCTGAACTCAGTATGTTCTTAAGAGGAGTTGGACTGCTTTTGTTTTTATAACAGCTTTATTGAAATATAATTTACATACCAGAAAATGCACCTTTTTAAAGTGTATATTTTAGTAGATTTTATAATACTCACAGAGTTGAGCGATCATCCACACTATTTGTGGAACACTTTAACCATCTCCCAAAGAAATCCTGTACCCATTAGCAGTCACTCTCCATTTCCCTGTTCTGTGCAGCCCTTTCCATGTGCCTGTTCTGGTCATTTTGAATAAATGGAATCATACAATATGTGATCTTTTGTGACTTGCTTGCTTTCTTCCTTTTTCTCTTTCACCTAGCGAAATGATTCCGGGGTTCATCCATGTGGTAGCATGTATCAGGCCTTCCTTCCTTTTAATTGTCAGATAATAGTCCATTGAATGGATATACTAGATTTTGTTTGGCTATAAAGAATAATGCTGCTGCAAACATTTGTGTAAAAGTTTTTGTCTGAACTTATCTTTTCATTTCTCTTGGGTTTAAACCTAAGAGTAAAAATGCTGGATCTCTATGTTTAACAGTTTGGAGAACTAGTTTTTCTAGTGTTGCACCATTTTATAATCCTGCTAACAATGAATGAGGGTTCAAGTTCTTCCACATCCTTGGCAACTTGTTATCTAATTATCTGTCTATCTATCTATCGCCTATTGTTTCAATTTCTCTGGAGAACTCCGATATACAGGGTAATACTAGACATAAAGAGTATGTTGGAGAGTGTTCCTTACTCTTCTAGTTTTTTAGAAAAGTTTCTGCAAGATTGGTATTAATTCTTCCTTTAAATGTCTGATAGATTTCATCAGCAAAGTCATTTGAGTCTGAGGGTTTCCTATATGAGAAGTTTTAAAATTATTTATTCTGTCTCTTTACTTGTTATAAGTCTATGTAGGTTTTTTACTTTTTCTTGAGATAGTTTCATTAGTTTGTTTCTAGGAATTTTCCTGTTTCATCTAGGTTATCTTCATTGGCATAGAGTTGTTTATAGTATTCTTTATATTTCTGTAAGATTAGTAGTGATATCCTTCTTTTATTCCTGCTTTTAGCAATTTTCTTTTATTTTCCTTGGTCAGCCTAGCTGAGAGATGTTCAATTTTATTAGTCTTTACAAATAAATCAACTTTTGATTTTACAAGTTTCCTCTATTATATATAGTTGACTGTTCCCTATTTCCTCTATTTCTGTTCTACACTTTATTATCTCCTTCATTCTGCTCACTTTGGGTTAACTTTATTATTATTTTTTTTTCTTTCCCATTTTTAGTTAAGATGGGAGGATAGGTTATTGACTTGAAATTTGTCTCTGTGTTTTTTTTTGTTGTTGTTATATTTCTTCATTACTGCCTTCTTTTTTGTTAAATATACATTTATTTGCATGCCATTTTAATTACCACCCCTTTTAATTATACATTTTTGGGTTATTTTCTAAATGGTTGCCCTGGGGGTTACCTTTGACATATTTTCTTTTAAAAAATCTAGTTCTGATTAATACTAACTAAATTTCAGTAGTAGGAGCAAACTTGCTCACATGTAACTGTTTCCTCCCTCCTCCTTTGTGCTATTATCGTCATAAAAATCACAAAAGTTATATCTACACCAGGACCATTTTATCATTATTAGCTGATGCAGTTGTCATTTAAATCTGATAGAAAAAAAGAGTTAATAAAAAACACTAATATTGCTTCTTGTATTTACCTATGTGGTAACCTGCAGCACCAGTCTTTATTTCTTCATGGGTATTCACGTTACTGGATAACATGCTTTCATTTCAACCAGGAGGACTCCCTGTAGTATTTCTTGTAGGGCAGGTCTGCTTATAAAGGGTTCTTTCAAAATTTGGTTATCTGGTAATGTCTTAATTTGTCCTTCAATTTGAAGCACAGTTTTGCTAGATTTGATATTGTTGACATTTTTTTCTTTCAGTTCTTTTAATAATTTGTCATCTATTGGCTTCTGGCTGCCATATTTTCTGATGAGGAGTCAGCTGTTAATATTATTAAAGCTTGCTTGCATTTGATGAGTCGTTTTTCTTTTGCTGCTCTTGAAATTCTGGTTTTTTGCTTTGTTTCATTTTGTTTTCTTTTCTTTTGACAGTTTAGTATCTATGTGGATCTCTGAGTTTATCCTCCTTGGAGTTCACTGACTTTCTTGAATGTGTCATTAATATTTTCCATCATTTGAAAACCTTTCATCCATGACTGTTTTTTCCAGCTATCCTTTCCACCCTACTCCTCTTCTGAAACTCCCTTTTTGTATAACTGGGACGGCTGTCATGTCCCATGGATTTCTGAGGCTTTATTTTTCTTCATTTTTTCCCCCTCTTTCTGTTCCTCAAATTGAATAATTTCAGTTGACTTATTTTCTGTCTGTTCAGTTGTGCTGTTCATCTCTGTCAGTGAGTTTTTCACTCATATTATCGTATTTTTGAACTCTAGAGTTTCTATTTTACTCTTTCTCATAACTCTGTCTCTTTGTTTATACTGCCTGTTTGGTGAGTCATCAATAGTTTTGTTTTTCCTTTATTCTTTAGGCGAGATTTCTTTTAGTTCTTTAAATATACTTATAACAGCTCATTTATAACTTTGTATAGTAAGTTCAACATCTGGGCTTTTTCAGGGAGAGTTTCTACTGATTCATTGATTTCTCTCCTCTGTTTCATTGTGTGTCTCCTGTTCTGTCTGTGTTAATTGCTGAAAACTCGACTTTTAACATAGCATAACGAGGCATCTCTGGAAACCAGGTTTGTGCCCTTCCCCTCAGTTGGTTTTGTTCCTGCTTGTAGTGGTTAGTTATCAATGTTTAGTGACTTCATTAACTTTTTAAGGTCTATATTCTTTATGCATGCAGATTCTGAAGTCTCTGCTTGATTAGTTTAGTGGTCAGCTATGATTGGACAGTTATTTCCTTAAATTCCTTCAACTAATGGATCTTCCACCCTTTTGTATGTATGTCTGTGAGTTAGGGTGTGCATTCAGGGCTCTGACACTTTACAGGTCTGCCTGCCTTCACCCCCAACTCTGTCACCCATAGATGAGAGATTAGGGGGACTTCTCAGACCTTTCCTGTGAACATATAATGCCTAGCACATGCACATGGCTTTTTTGATTCCCGGGAATGTGTCAGAGCTTTCCAAAGACCTCTACGGCTATCTCATTCCACAGAATTTTAGGTTTTTGGTCAGCTTTCTGTTTTCCCCAACTAGTATCACCACTTCAGTTAGCTGTGATGTTAAACAGTTCCTGATTCCTTTGGGAAAACACCCCAGAGATAGGCATTTCCTCACTTAATGATATCTGCATTGTCAGATAATGATATTAATAAGTTCTGTGAATGGGCTTTTTCCAAAGAGCTGCCAGACAGTAGTGATTGTTCTCTGAAAATGTGGCATTTTGGGCACCTCCAGACCCATTCTACTGTCTCCAAGAGCTGGTAGTTTTCACAGCTACCCTGTCTCTAAAGCTGCTTGTTTTCAGAGATCCTGCAGAGATGAGAAGAGGGAGAAGGGCACAGGGAAAGTTTAAATGCCACAGAGCTTTGTTCTAGAGAATCAACCATTTTCTTGCAACCCTTTGGTTAATTTCTGTGTTTTGAAAAAGTTAATTTTGGCCATGTTTGCCAACGCGCTTACTGCTTTCAGGGAGCACCGTTCTAGAAGTGCTTTTTCTTTCTAGGTGGTTTTAATGTCAGGACTATTTTTGAGACACAGATTTCAGACCAGAAAGTTGTTCAGTGAGTACAGTATCAGAAAAATGGAAATGGATGTGCTCCAAGGCTACACGGTGATTAAGTCTGGTGCTTGTTTCTACTTTGGAGAGATGGATATTTATGTCTCCAGGGGAATGTTGTACCTCATCTTTCTGTGTACAAGATCCAACACGATGAGGCATTTCCCTCAAGCCTCGAGCTCATGAAAGAAGGGAGGGCTATTTGCTATGGATAATAAAGTTGGAGTGCATGTCTCAGCTTAGAACCCTAAAAAAGCCAGAAGAACCTAATTGTGGCAGTAGGGTTTGGGGATTGACTGGTTGATAGTGAGCTGTTGGCTGGGGACCCTTAAGATGTGCTTGCTGTTGACTTGCTACTTGAAGTGCATCTCAGGAACCATAGCGTCAGCACTGCTTCAGAGAGAGCTTGTTAGAAATGTAGAACCTCAGATTGCTCTCCAGACTTACTGAATCAAAATCTGCATTTTAACAAGGTGATTTATGTTCACATTAAAGTCTGAGAAGTACATGCCTATAGAATTTTTACATCTTTATGTGGTTGTCCTGGGAAGATCCCTGCAATTGACTAGCCTTATCTAATTCATGTTGATATTTCTCAACCCAAATCTCAGAAGTTTATTATCAGCTTCCCTAAAATTTTGGAGGATTCTAGTCTTTGTACTACCTTGTCTTTCCTGTAGTTCTTTATAGTGGAGATAAACAGTTGAATTTGAAGAATATCAGAGAAAGAGACAGTTCATCTGAGCTGGAGTAGTCCAGAAAGGCATCATTTGAGTTAGGCTTTGAGGAAACTAACAGGAGGAGGTGTGTATATATCAAGTGGATGAAAGAATATGGGCCAACCTACAGAGGTGAGAGTTATTTATTATATGCAGATCTCCAAACTGTAAAGTTTTGAAGGCCTAAATTATGTCTCGCTCTAGATCCTCAGTGACTGGCACAGAGTAGGCGCACTGTAAACTCTCTGTGAACTGAACAGTGGGAGGATTAGCTTGACTGGAGGTAAGGGATTATATAAAAATTATGGGAATTGATACACATTTTGGGGGTAAGACTAGATTATGGGGACCTTGAAAGCTTGGTAAGGGTTTGTACTTAAATTTGTTGAGTAATTTTCAATAAGGCATGAGGGGGTAGGAGGATGCTTATTTGGGGTTGTTTTTAGGAAAATGGTTAACAGGTTTAAAAGACACTTTCAAACTTAGGGCAGAATATAAAGCCCTTCAATATATTCTTGACTATTCCAGATATGCAGATGTTTGAGATATACTGTAGAGATCACACTTGAAGAGGAGAGGAAGCTGGAGAGATATCATAGACATTGGTAGCACCTATTAATTTTTTAAATGTTGCAAGCTCTTAAGCAGGAGAACCATGTGAAAAAAGTGGTGTTTGAAAGTTATTAAAGCACAGTGAAGTGCTAGGTGAACCGGAAAAGGAAGAGAAGGGAGTCAGGTAGACCAGGTAGGGGTCTGTTTTCATAGTCTAGGAGGTGCAGGCAGGTCGGTGTAGACCAAGGTAATGGCAGGACAGAGGTTGTTTGCTACTGAAGTTTCTGTTATTATAAAGGAGAAAAATCTCATCAAGCAGTTGAGGCCTTATATTGAAGAGAAAGAAGAAAGGATAAAAGAAATAAACCACCTGAGGCAATAGTAGTAATACCAACTCTCATAATCTTCATGGTGAGGATTAAATGAGCTAATTCTTACAAGTTGCCTGGGAAAATGCCTGGCACATGGTAAGCACTCAATACATGTTAGCTATTAGCTGTTACTTCCTGGAAGAAAGGACCTCCTGGTGCTGTCAAGTGGCACTTCTGTTCCTCAGAATCAGCACCCAACTCCGTGCTTATTTGTAACAGTTGCATAATAAATGTTTGATGAATGGATGAATGAGAAATAAAATCTCTCTCAATATAGGAGTGAAATATATTGATTCTAAATAAAATCACATTTTACTGTTGATTTCCATTCTAAATGTAATCCCCATGGAGAATTGGGGGAAAGTGGTTATTGATCTTTCGTCTTTTACTCTCCCAATTAGCTTTATCTCTCATTCTCTTTATTTTTCCCTTTTCCCACTGGCACCCTAATGGATACCTATCTGTATATTCATGATTCTTGGAGACCAGCACTCCTTGTCTGTATTTTATAGCAGATGCTCAGTAAATATTTGTATTAATTGATAAACCAATGTGCTCTAGGCCTATGGCTCATACTTCGGAGCAATGCTGTTAATGAGAAAGATACTCTCTTTTCTTCACCATATTTAAATCAGCTTTTAACAATAGTTTGTCCTCTCTGAATAATCACTAAGATGTTTGGTGGTGGTTGTTCAGTTGCTAAGTCATGTCTGACTCTTTGTGACGCCATGAACTGCAGCATGCCAGGCCTCTCTGTCCCTTACTATCTTTCAGAGTTTGCCCAAGATCAAGTCCATTGAGTCAGTGAGGCTATCTGACCATCTCATCCTCTGCTGCCCTTTTCTCCTTTTGCCTTCAGTTTTCCCAGCATCAGGGTATTTTCCAGTGAGTTGGCTCTTCACATCAGGTAGCCCAAGTATTGGAGCTTCAAATTCAGCATCAGTCCTTGCAATGAGTTTTCAGGGTTGATTTCCTTTAGAATTGACTAGTTTGATATCCTTGCTGTCCAAGGGACTCTCAGGAGCCTTCTGTACATGTGTGTGCTCAATCGCTGCAGTCATGTCTGACTCTTTGCAACCCTAGCCCACCAGGCTCCTCAGACCACGGGATTCTCCAGGCAAGAATACTGGAGTGGGTTGCCATGCCTTCCTCAAGGGGATCTTCCTTACCCAGGGTTCAAACCTGTCTCCTGTGTCATCCTGCATTGCAGGCGGGTTCTTTACTGCTGAGCCACTGGAGAAACTCCCAAGTATCTGCTCTAGCACCACAATTTGAAAGCCTCAGTCCTTCAATGTTTGATACAATCTATTTAATTGTGGCTAAACTACTTTATTTTAGGCTGAAATACATTGAACATTTATGCATGAGCCGATATCCCTAGAAATCTCATCATTATTTAACAGAAGAAGTGAGAGGAAAAGGATTGAGTGGTTCATATTTCACTTATATTTCTTCACTCACCACTAAATAAAATATTCCAGAGAACATTTTGCTCCAGAGAGCAAAAGTCAGGAACTTTATCCACCCCATCACCATGTGACAGCAAACCAGAGTGGAATTAAAACAGAAGCAAGTTGGAGAGTGGAATTTAAATATCTAGCATCTCTTTCCAAGAATCCAAAAGTTCTTTTCAAGTATCACTAGGGCTATGTGATAGAAAAGAGAAGTGCCTGTAAATCAGTTCAGTCACTCAGTTGTGCCCAGCTTTTTGCCATGCTATGGACTGCAGCACACCAAGCTTCCCTGTCCATCATTAACACCTGAAGCTTGCTCAGACTCGTGTCCATCAAGTCGGTGATGTCATCCAACTTGCCTCCTTCTCCTCCTGCCTTTAGTCTTTTCCAGCAGCAGGGTCTTTTCTAAGGAGTCAGTTCTTCATGTTAGGTGGCCAAAGTATTGGAGCTTCACTTTCAGCATCAGTCTTTCCAATGAATATTTAGGACTGATTTCCTTTAGGATTGACTGGTTTAATCTCCTTGCAGTCCAAGGGACTCTCGAGAGTCTTCTCCAACACCATAGTTCAAAAGCATCAATTTTTCGGCGCTCAGCCTTTTTCACAGTCCAACTCTCACATCCATACATGACTACTGGAAAAGCCATAGCTTTGACTATATGGACTTTTGTCAGCAAAGTGATGTCTCTGCTTTTTAATATGCTGTCTAGGTTGGTCATAGCTTTTTTCCAAGGAGCAAGTATCTTTTAATTTCATGGCTGCAGTCATCATCTGCAGTGGTTTTGAAGACCAAGAAAAGAAAGTCTGTCACTGTTTCCATTGCTTCCCCATCTATTTGCCATGAAGTGATGGGACCGGATGCCATGGTCTTCGTTTTTTGAATGTTGAGTTTTAAGCCAACTTTTTCAGTTTCCATGTATGGTGATGACTTTTTCAGCTTTAAGGAATCCTTTTTTTTTTTTTTTTTGGTCTTTCTTTTCTTTTTTTTTTTTTGGCCACATACCACATGGCATGCAGAACTTCTTTGATCAGGGATTGAACCTGATTCTCCTCCAGTGGAAGCACAGTCTTAACCACTGAACCACAGGGCAGATTTATACTTAAGGGATCTTATTGTTGTTTAGTCGCTAAGTCTGTCTGACTCTTTGCAACCCCATGGACTGTAGCTTGCCAGACTCTTCTGTCCATGGAATTCTCTAGGCAAGAATACTGGAGTGGGTGCCATTTCCTCCTCCAGGAAATATTCCCCACCCAGGGATCAAACCTACGTCTCTTGTGTTGACAGGCTGGTTCTTTACCACTAAGCCCCCAGGGAAGCCCAAGGGATTTTATAGGGGCTTACAACCGGTAAAGGTCTTAGTTTAATTGGAAAAATCTGTAGAAATGCAAATACAAGTTCCTCTGACATCTTTGGGTCTTCCTGAGTTGGCGTGCATTTTGACATTAAACAAGCCTTTTCTTTGAAAGTGAAAGTCGCTCAGGTCTCTGTATTGCAGGTGAATTCTTTACCAGCTGAGCCACCAGAGAAGCCCAAGAATACTGGAATGGGTAGCCTATCCCTTCTCCAAGGGATCTTCCCAACCCAGGAATTGAACCAGGATCCCCTGCATTACAGGTGAATTCTTTACCAACTGAGCTACTAAGGAAGGAAGCCCCTTAAGAAAGAGCAATCTAATTTAGGTGATTTGAGAGGGAATGTGAAGCCATTAAATAAATGTACTTCTAGCTCACACCATGGCCCATTGGTGAAGATGAGGGAGGGGACATAGGGGAAGAAATAGGATGGGTTAGAAGAAGAAAAGAAGGAGAGAAATACATGCACTGAGAGGTACAGATGCCCATGGGAATAGAGAAGGGTAAGAACCTCTTGGGTTTCCCTGGTAGCTCAGCTGGTAAAAAATCCACCTGCAATGCAAGAGACACCGGTTCGATTCTTGGGTTGGGAAGATCTGCTAGAGAAAGGATAGGCTACCCACCCCAGTATTCTTGGGCTTCTCTGGTGCTCAGACAGTAAGGAATCCTTCTGCAAGGTGGGAGACCTGGGTTAGATTCCTGGGTTGGGAAGATCCCCTGAAGAAGGGAAAGGCTACCCACTCCAGTATTCTGGCCTGGAGAACTCCATGGACAGAGGAGCCTGGTAGGCTACAGTCCATGGGGTCACAAAGAGTCGGACACGACTGAGCTACTTTCACACTTCACTCANTCCTGGGTTGGGAAGATCCCCTGAAGAAGGGAAAGGCTACCCACTCCAGTATTCTGGCCTGGAGAACTCCATGGACAGAGGAGCCTGGTAGGCTACAGTCCATGGGGTCACAAAGAGTCGGACACGACTGAGCTACTTTCACACTTCACTCACAAGAACCACTTGCAATTCTGTATTGATTAAACACTTGTGAGCTATTCTTGTTAATGGCTAAAATAATTGTTTAATCTATCTGAAAACCTTATAAGCCTTTTATGTGTCTTGTATGTGTCATGTCTTGTCAAATGTGAAATAATGTAATGTGTCTTTAAAATTTTTACCAGGTCAAAAAAGAAATAGAAGGGTAAAGAAGGAGGAGGTTTGTGAGTTTTGAGGTGCTTGTCATATGCCGTTGCTCACTTGCACTGGTTTCTGTACAAATGAGTTGTTTAAGCATTTGCCAGAAGAAAACTCCTCCTATAGCAGTTTGCCAGAAGAAAAACAAATTCTTCTTTGGACTATAGCAACATTAACCCAAGTGATGTCTTTCTGATAGAACAGATACAATTAAGCCAAAGGCTGGAGGTTTGCCTGCTCCCTTGAAGAGAATGCAACTAACATTAACTGAGTCCATATTCTGAAGCACGTGTTCTTTATAGATTATCTATTTAATCCTTCACAAATCCAGCCACAGGTCCTGTTATACTTATTCTACGGGTCATAATATAGTCATTCAGGGATTTTCTGGATAACATAACCAGGTAGTGGAGAAGCATGCACCATCCATCTCCTTAATCCTGCTCTTTCTGTTTCAACAGCTGCATCCACGTCTCTTTCTAGAACTTAAAGGAACTTCGGAAAATCATCCAAGGTTCCAAATTGGTTGAAACTGCTCCAGGCTTCAGACTGATAATAATTTGCTTTATTGAATAGCAGTGCGTCACTGGGCCCCATGCCAGTCAGCCAAGCTTATTATCCATTTAAAGTAGAACAGCATCCAGTTGGTTGCAGGGAGCATTGTATGTACCCTCCCCTGACAGATGGTTTTCTCTTTGGCTTTTGAAATTCCTACAGGAAGGAAGTTCACAGTTTCTCCTGATAACTTATTATGGTTATTGCCGGAGACAGTCATAGGATCATCAATGCCATGGACCCTCCTCCTTTTAAGTGTGGTGTATTCTCTAGGGCCTAGCTTTCTTGCTGGCCAGAGATGGTGCTACAGCTTTTCCTGTAATACATAGAAATTACATTTACAAGGAATACTATGAATAAGGAGTCGGCGAGCTTCTGCCCTGGGGCCAGATTTGTGTGGCTGTTCTTAAAGTTTTATTGAAACACAGCCATACTTATTTGTGTATGTATTGTCACTGGCAAACCAGTCAGTCCTAGAGGAGATCAACTCTGAATAATCATTGGAAGGACTGATGCTGAAGCTGAAGCTCCAATATTTTGGCTACCTGATAGAAAAGATCCTGATGCTGGGCAGATTGAAGGCAGGAGGAGAAGGGGTCAGCAGAGGATGAGATAGTTGGATGGCATCACCGACTCAATGGTCATGAATTTGAGCCAGCTCCGGGAGATAGTGGAGGACAGAGAAGCCTGATGTGCTGTAGTCCATGGGGTTGCAAAGAGTCGGACACGACTTACTGACTGAACAACACAACAGTTGTCATTGGCTGCTTTTGTCCTTTGATGGTGGAGTTTAGAAGTTGCAACAGAGACCGCATGACCTGCAAAGCCTAAATATTTATTACTGGCCTTTTACAGGACAAATTTGTGACCTCTGTTATAGATAAGTCACCAGAAGAATTCCTGCAGTGATAAGGTAGCTGTAGCAAAGTGAGGATGTTCTCTAGGCAGTGATACTATGAGGGTCAGCTGCAGGTGTTTTCCAGGGGCCCCTAGCTGTGTTTGGGGGGAATCTGAAGGGGACAGGGCTCTTAGTTATATGATGAAAAGACTCCTCAGAGTAGGAGTTGGGAGTCCCTGATAGGAAGATTGCTTGTGCATCAAAATATAGACCCATGCGTCTCTGTTCTGACTGTGTCCAGGCAAGTCTGGAAATTGTGACTCCTTGAAACCATTCAGGCAGCCAAGTATTCCAGCTGATGTTTTGTGATTTTTTTTTTGTTTTGTTTTAAAATAAACTTTGTAGAATCTTTTTCTTTACCCCTCACAGCTCTCTAAATATTCTGTTTTGAAACATTTAATTACCCAGGTTATTTATATGGAAAGGTCTGATAATGTTTCTATGGGAGTCTGTTATTTATTCCTTTTTCTAAATTTTATCTTATATTAGGGGAAGGGCTGAGGTGGTTGCTATGGTAACATTCTCAAAACTGCAACAGTCCTATTAGGGATGCAGAAACTATAGTCATTCTGGTGGGAAGGCAGCATGGGTAGTGGGTGGCAGTCTTTTTATTTTTATTTTAGTTTTTTTTTTTAAAGAAAACCTCTCCCACTTACATCCCTTTTGCATTCATTTATTTTAAGCTTTGCAGTGTAAAATACCAGAGTAAGAAATGAAAAGGAGAAAGGGCTCATGTCTCTCTTCATTAAATTTCCGTCATCTTTATCTGCTTCATTTTAGGTATACTCTACTTTCTATATGATCTTTTATTCTTTTTTGTGTTCATTTATTCACCAAACTTACAAAGAGGCCTACTCTGTGTTAGGGATGAATTAGAGAATCTGTGTTCTCATTTTTCTTTCAAATTACAAATTCCTTGAAGTCACTAAGGACTTTAATTCAGTTAAACAAATATTTGTGAGCACTTGCTCTGTACCAGGCATTATGCTGGCAAACAAAAAGGAGGCTTTTGTCAAAGAACATTGTTTTGCTTGGTTGAATAGCACAGGGACGGGCAAATGATTAAGCACTGAGCTGTTTAAAATAAAATTTGATAAATGCTATTGCAGAGGTGTGTAACCCACTTAACTCTCCAGCCTGGAGAGCATAGGAAAGTTTTTTTCAAGGGAGGTGACATCTGGGTGGCTTTGAAGACAAAGAGGCATTTTCCAGGTAAAATTCTGGGGTTGATAAGGCATTCCAAGCAACTCTGGACCAGCAAGAATAGAGGTGTAGGGAGCCCTTGGCTTTGTGCATGAGATCTCTAAGAACATGCAGATGAGTGGTGGTTGAACACGTAGGCAGGATATCACCAAGAGAAGTTATGTCTGGTAGCCACTGAAAAATGCAGGCAGGGGAGAGACTTGAGTGTTCTGGTTTAAGATCTTTCTGTTGGCGGTGTGTGGGATGGGTAGATAATGAAGGGGAAGGAGCAGATTGGGTTGAGAAGGATATGGAGATCTGTAAAAAGTGACAAGTTCATCTTGGGACACAGTGAGTTGAGGATGAGCCCCACCATATTGGACTATCTAGTAGGCAGCTGGAACTATGGGCCCAGGCATGAAGGAAATGTGGATGGGAGCCAGAAATCTGGGTGCCATCTGAGAAGGCTTGTGGGGAGGCGCAGGGGCCTCAAGGGAGATAATCATGAAACAGCCGTTCATTCTTTAAACCTGCATGGTGGGGTGTGTCCTTCGATGCTACTGCCGGTCACTCTTAGGTAATTAAAGTAAAAAACCCAAAAAAACAGCTTTCAGTTGTAAAACACCACACTAACTCAGTCACTAAGACTTCAGAGGTTGGGAAAAGTAAAAACTCTCAACTTGAATCAGAATGGAGGCTTCCTCCCTCCCCAGCTCTGGCCTGCCATGGGCCTCCTGCAGTCAGGGAGAAGACGAGTGGTCAGGCCCCTGTTAACTCCACGCTGCTCTTTTACCATTTCTTCCTATTTGCTGGCCTCAGTTGCAGACTTCTCTCTCCCTCTTTTTTGTTGCTTTACACTGTTATGTTAGTTTTTGGTGTACAGAAAAGTGATTCACATATACACACACACATACATACAAACATGTATATAACTCTTTGTCATATTATTTTCCATTATGGTTTATTACAGCATATTGAATTANTCTCTCTCCCTCTTTTTTGTTGCTTTACACTGTTATGTTAGTTTTTGGTGTACAGAAAAGTGATTCACATATACACACACACATACATACAAACATGTATATAACTCTTTGTCATATTATTTTCCATTATGGTTTATTACAGCATATTGAATTATTTCCCTGTGCATATAGTAGGAGCTTGTTGTTTATTTTGTATATAGTGGTTTGTGTCTGCTAATCCCAGGCTCCTAATTTATCCCTTCCCGACCCTCTTTCCCTTTTGGTAAGTTGGTTTTCTATGTCTGTGAGTCGGTTTCATAAATAAGTTCATTTATATCATATTTTAGATTCCATATATAAGTGGTATCATAGGACTTCCCCGGTGGCTCAGAAGGTAAATAATCCACCTGCAATGCAGGAGGCCCAGGTTCCATCCCTGAGTCAGAAAGACCCCGTGGAGAAAGAAATGGGTACCCACTCCAGTATTCTTGCCTGGAGAATTCCCTGGACAGAGGAGCCTGGTGGGCTGCCGTCTGTGGGATCACAAAGAATTGGACACAGTATGTACCACGTTTCTTTATCCGTTCCTTTGTCGATGGGCTCATGAGTTGCTTTCACGTCTTAGCAATTGTGAACAGTGCTGCAATGAACATTGTTGCTGTGTGGTCACTCAGTTGTGTCCAACTCTGCGACCACATGGACTGCAGCCTACCAGGCTCCCTTGTCCATGGGATTTCCCAGGCAAGAATATTGGAGTGGTTTGCCATTTCCTTCTCCAAGGGATCTTCCTGACCTAGGGATTGAACCCAAACTACATTAGCAGGCAAATTCTTTAGCATAGAGCCATCAGAGAAGCCCAGTGAACACTGGGGTGTGTGTATCTTTTCCAATTAGACTTTTGTCTGGATATATGCCCAGGAGTAGGATTGCTGGGTCATAAGGAAGTCCAAGTGTTAGTTTCTCAGTCCTATCTGACTCTTTGTGACCCCATGGACTGTGGCTCGCCAGACTGGATCATGTGGCAACTCTATTTTTAGGATTTTAAGGAACCTCCATGCTGTTTTCCAAAGCGGGCTCCATTGCAGACCTCTCTAGAGCTGAAATTGGGTTGGGAGAGAGGAGGAGGGAGGAAGCAGGTTAAGTACCTATGTGATTCATAGTTGTGTTTCTCATGTCAGGGCTCTCTGAATCTAGCAGGTATTTAAGGTGACTTCTTCTCTTTGAAGATCTTCTATGGCGTCTTTGCAGCCTCTATGCCCTCATTGCTAAGGATCCCTATTTGCAGTTCCTGGAGACAGGGCAACACATTGCTCTCCTGGCTGCAGTTTTCTCAGTCCCTAGGCTCCTGGTAACACATCCAGGTAATCTCAGCCAAGGGCTGTGGCGGAGTGTGTAAGCCCAGCCAGGACATGGCTGTCTCTAGCACATGGTCCACACTGTGTTCCATGGGGGACCCTCAAGCATCCTTTGTTTCTGCAGACTCTGGGAGTGCAGCCGCCTCTCCTGAATTCACCATCAACGCAGCCAGCAAGCCCATCTCTATTTCTAGGTTTCAGCTGTGAATCAGACGCAAATTTGTGTGTCTCCCAAATTGCTTGAACTGCTGAAGACAGATGTGTGTTTGCCTGTTCCGGCTCCTCTGTCTTGATGTGAGATGGAGAGGCAAGCAAGCCTAATCACCGCCCTCCTTGTTTGGAGGGATGTATACTCTCCACTCATCAGCAACTGCCTTGGAAAGTCTCCCCCACCCAAGATGTCCAAATCTTGATCCTTTGTCCCCTTACTGTGGTAAAGGAATTATGAATTTCACAAATAGTTTATAGCCACTTTCTTTGGTAAAATTTGCAAATGGTCTAGCTCCCCTTTTGAAATTTACTGTTGGTTGTTCCCCGAGACTTCAGAAAGAATATTCATTGGAACATCTTGTTACATGGGTAAAATTTTTTTCCCTTCCTTTCTGTCAAACTTTCCTATCCTGTTGCAGAGAGAATTCTGCTACATGGAGGCAGGATTTACGGCCTCTGGGATGGGTTTAGTGGATAACAAAGGTGGAACCAGGCCGTGTTGTGGTAGACAAGAAAGTAAAAGTCGCTCAANGTTTCTGCAGACTCTGGGAGTGCAGCCGCCTCTCCTGAATTCACCATCAACGCAGCCAGCAAGCCCATCTCTATTTCTAGGTTTCAGCTGTGAATCAGACGCAAATTTGTGTGTCTCCCAAATTGCTTGAACTGCTGAAGACAGATGTGTGTTTGCCTGTTCCGGCTCCTCTGTCTTGATGTGAGATGGAGAGGCAAGCAAGCCTAATCACCGCCCTCCTTGTTTGGAGGGATGTATACTCTCCACTCATCAGCAACTGCCTTGGAAAGTCTCCCCCACCCAAGATGTCCAAATCTTGATCCTTTGTCCCCTTACTGTGGTAAAGGAATTATGAATTTCACAAATAGTTTATAGCCACTTTCTTTGGTAAAATTTGCAAATGGTCTAGCTCCCCTTTTGAAATTTACTGTTGGTTGTTCCCCGAGACTTCAGAAAGAATATTCATTGGAACATCTTGTTACATGGGTAAAATTTTTTTCCCTTCCTTTCTGTCAAACTTTCCTATCCTGTTGCAGAGAGAATTCTGCTACATGGAGGCAGGATTTACGGCCTCTGGGATGGGTTTAGTGGATAACAAAGGTGGAACCAGGCCGTGTTGTGGTAGACAAGAAAGTAAAAGTCGCTCAATCGTGTCTGACTCTTTGCGACCCCTTGGACTATACAGTCCATGGAATTCTCCAGGCCAGAATACTGGAGTGGGCAGCCTTTCCCTTCTCCAGCAGATCTTCCCGACCTAGGAATCAAACTAGGGTGTCCTTTATTGCAGGCAGATTCTTTACCAGCTGAGCTATCAGGGAAGCCTGGGTCTCTCTTGATGAGAAGCTGGGCATCTACAGGATCCCAGTTTACAGTCATTGATCTCCCCCATGCTGATGACTCCCCCAGTGTCTCTGTAGCCCAGACCTCTTCCTGAAATGCAGGCTCTTAGATCCGGCAGCTTAGTGGGCTTCCCTGATCAAAATATTACAAACTTACCTCACATCATTATCTGAACCCCTCCCTCCATCCCAAACACCCATCCATCTTCATGTCATTTCTCTTCAGTCTTAATAAATGGCACCTAGAAAATCTACCTAATTGCTCAAGTCAGAAACCTGGGAGTTTGAGCGTCTCTAGGTTCTTAAGCTTGTATGTGCTGCCGGCATCCCTTCTGCAATCTAGTGATGTCTAGTGACACCTTTCAAAACCATGTTTTTACCTCCAGGGGGCCATTATGGAAACCAGTGATATGGAAATACAGTTCTATGTGGATCATTTGGAATCTGTGAATTTTCCCTCTCTCTCTTACGTCTCATAGTGGTTCAGTATCAGTCATCAGTCACCATCTGGATAGTATACATGCATGCTAAGTCATGTCCGAAACCATGAACTGTAGCCTGCCAGGTTCCTCTGCCAATGGGATTTCCCAGGCAAGAGTAGGTGGCCATTTCTTCTTCCAGGGCATGTTCCCCAGCCAGAGATCAAACGTGCCTCTCCAGCATTGGCAGGAGGATTTTTTTTTACCACTGATCCACCTGGGAAATCCTTCTGGATAGCATTCAGTTTCATCTTATCTAACTTAACTGCTACTTCTTTAATCCAGGCCTTCATCATCTCTCACTTGAATTACTGCAAAAACTCAGGTAAATAAAATGGAACCCCTCCCATTCAGAACCTAGTTTTGACAGTTGTCAATATAACAGCTCAACTGACTTTCCAGTCATGCTTGCTAATGATGAGGATGAGGTTAGAGGGTTGTTTTTTTTTTTTTTTTAGAGTAAAATATATATTCATTGAAATGCATAAATCTTAGATATACAGTATGGATACATGAATCCTCAACCCATCCTTCCTTGTGTCAGACTCACACGTTTTGAAGTTAAAGAGCTTTTCCATTTTCCCAGAAGTTCCCTCTTCCTTTCTTACTCTCTTCCCTGTCAAGGCAAGCAGTGTTCTGTTTTTTTTTTTTTTTTAAATCTTACTTCAGTTTTACCTCTTTTAGAATTTCATAGAAATGGAATCATACAGCATATATTCTTTTTGTGCCTGACTTTCATTCAGTGTAATGTGTATGAGATTCATCTATAAAGTTGCCTGTATTATTAATGGTTCGTTCATTATTATTGCTGAATGTCAGTCCATTGTATAAATAAACCACAGTTGCTTGTGAATCTCCAGTTGACGGACATTTTGGTTGTTTAGATCTTTGATGATTGTGAATAAAGCTGCTTTGAAAGTCTCTTTGTGGGCATATGCTGTCATTTCTTTTGGGTAAATACCTGGCAACGGGGTTGACAGTAGGCTGTATTGACTTTTATAAGAAAACAAAACAAAGACTGGTAGATCTTTTCCAGAAGTACCGTTTTATTTCCCACTAGCAAAGTATGAGCATTCCAGTTGTGCTGCATCCTCACTAACATTTGTATCATCAGTGTTTAAAACCTACTGTTTGGGTAGGTTCATGATGATATCAGTATGGTTTTATTTTGCATTTCCCTGGTAACTGATTCTATAAAGCATTATTTCTCATTCAACATTCACATGTTTTCTTTGGTGAAGTGTATGTTTGGGCTCTTTTTTTTTTTTGCTTATTTTGTTAAAAAAATTTTTTTTTTAATTTCACACCCTAGTAAAGTAATGCTCAAAATTCTTCAAGCCAGGCTTCAACAATATGTGAACTGTGAGCTTCCAGATGTTCAAGCTGGTTTTAGAAAAGGCAGAGGAACCAGAGATCAAATTGCAAACATCTGCTGGATCATGGGAAAAGCAAGAGTATTCCAGAAACGCATCTATTTCTGCTTTATTGACTATGCCAAAGCTTTTGACTGCGTGGATCACAACAAACTGTGGAAAATTCTGAAAGAGATGGGAATACAGACCACCTGACCTGCCTCTTGAGAAATCTGTATGAAGGTCAGAAAGCAACAGTTAGTACTGGACATGGAATAACAGACTGGTTCCAAATGGGAAAAGGAGTACGTCAAGGCTGTATATTGTCACCTGCTTATTTAACTTATATTCAGAGTACATCATGAGAAACGCTGGGCTGGATGAGGCACAAGCTGGAATCAAAATTGCTGGGAGAAATATCAATAACCTCAGATCTGCAGATGACACCACCCTTATGGCAGAAAGTGAAGAAGAACTAAAGAGCCTCTTGACGAAAGTGAAAGAGAAGAGTGAAAAAGTTGGCTTAAAGCTTAACATTCAGGAAACAAAGATCGTGGCATCTGGTTCCATCACTTCATGGCAAATAGATGGGGAAATAATGGAATCAGTGGCTCCAAAATCACTGCAGATGGTGATTGCAGCCATGGACTTAATAGACACTTACTCCTTGGAAGGAAAGTCATGACCAACCTAGACAGCATATTAAAAAGCAGAGACATTACTTTGCCAACAAAGGTCCGTCTAGTCAAGGCTATGGTTTTTACAGCATGGATGTGAGAGCTGGACTATAAACAATGCTGAGAGCCAAAGAATTGATGCTTTTGAACTGTGGCATTGGAAAAGACTCTTAAGAGTCACTTGGACAGCAAGGAGATCCAACCAGTCCATCCTAAAGGAAATCAGTCCTGAATATTCTTTGGAAGGACTGATGCTGAAGCTGAAACTCCAATACTTTGGCCACCTGATACAAAGAACTGACTCATTTGAAAAGACCCTGATGCTAGGAAAGATTGAGAGCAGGAGGAGAAGGGGAAGACAGAGGATGAGATGGTTGGATGGCATCACCAACTCAATGAACAAGAGTTTGAGTAAACTCCAGGAATTGGTGATGGACAGGGAGGCCTGGTGTGCTGTAGTTCGTGGAGTTGCAAAGAGCCGGGCACTACTGAGTGACTGAACTGAATATAAACATATAAAAATATAAATTATTTAGAAAGCAAAACCCACCAAAAGGACAGTCTAAACACAAGTGGGGAAAGTTTGGTATTTTATATCACAGACAAGGGGCTAATTTTCTCAATATTTGAACAGGTCCCAGAAATCAATTAAGAAAGCAACAGAAATAAAACAAAAATAAACAATTGGGACCCAATTAAACTTAAAAGCTTTTGCACAACAAAGGAAACTGTAAGCAAGGTGAAAAAACAGCCTTCAGAATGGGAGAAAATAATAGCAAATGAAGCAACTGACAATTTATCTCCAAAATATTAAAGCAGCATAGGCTGCTCAATACCAGAAAAATGAATGACCCAATCAAAAATTGGGCCGAAAAACTAAACAGACATCTTTCCAAAGATGACAAATGGCTATGGAAAAGATGCTAACATCACTCATTATCAGAGAAGTGCAAATCAAAACCACAATGAGGTACCATCTCATGCCAGTCAGAATGGCAGCTATCAAAAAGTCTACAAACAATAAATGCTGGAGAGGGTATGGAGAAAAGAGAATCCTCTTACACTGTTGGTGGGAATGCAAACTAGTACAACCACTATGGAGAAATCTCCAGTGTGGAGATTTCTTAAAAAACTGGAAATAGAACTGCCATATCACCCAGCAATCCCACTTCTGGGCATACACACCGAGGAAACCAGAATTGAAAGAGACACATGTACCCCAATGTTTATTACAGGACTGTTTACAATAGCCAGGACATGGAAGCAACCTAGATGTCCATCAGCAGATGAATGGATAAGAAAGCTGTGCTACACATACACAATGGAGTATTACTCAGCTATTAAAAAAGAAAGAACACATTTGAATCTGTTCTAATGAGGTGGATAAAACTGGAGTCTATTATACAGAGTGAAGTAAGTCAGAAAGAGAAACACCAATACAGAATATTAAAATGTATATATGGAATTTAGAAAGACAGTAACAACCACCCTATATGTAAGACACAAAAAAGACACAGATGTAAAGAACAGACTTTTGGACTATGTGGAAGAAGGCAAGGGTGGGATGATTTGAAAGAATAACACTGACATGTCTGTTACCCTATGTAAAATAGATGACCAGTGCAAGTTCAATGCATGAAGCAGGACACTCAAAGCTGGTGTTCTGGGACAACCCAGGGGAGGAGTGGGGAGGGAGGTGGAAAGGGGGTTCAGGATGGGGGGACACATGTGCACCCATAGCTGATTCGTGTCGCTACATGGCAAAAACCACCTTAATATTGTAAAGTAATTAGACTCCAATTAAAATTAATTATTTTAAAAAGCAACTTGATAACCCATTGAAAAATGGGCAAAGTATTTGAATAGAATCTTCACAGAAAATAAAATACAGATGGTTCTTAACTCTATGAAAAGATGCTTAACTTCAACCTATAATAAAAGTAATGCAAGTGAAAGCATGGAAGTGCCATATTTCATCAATTACATTGACAATGAACAAAAAAGTTGATAATATTTGTGGGGAAATACTCTTTTATAATGCTGACTGATATATAAATTGTTCCAATCTCTTTGGAGAACAATTTGACCAAAAATTTATCACAGTTACAAAATGCTTACCCTTGATTTAGAAGTTCTACTTTTAGGAACATACATACATGTATACATATGTATATACAAGATTGTTCATTGAAGTACATTTTTATAATGCAAAATATTGAAAACAGCATAAATGTTATGTTAACCTCATCAAAGGTTAAGTAAATTCTGGTAAATCTAGACTTTGGAGAACTATATGAATGAGTAGACTCTTTATATATTAATATCTAAATTCTAGCTTGTTATGAAAAAGCCAAACATTGTAATTTTAAATGTATAAAGAATGTGATAAAAGACCCTATGTACTTTGCTACATATGCAGAAAGTATCTCTGGATGGAATACCTGGGTAGCCCTGAAGGAGGGGCCTAATGACCAAGAATAAGACTATTTATTAAAGAGGCTTTTCACTCTATTTGTATTTTTTAAAATACTGCACCAAGTGAATGCAATTATTTATTTTAATTTAATATAACAAAGGAAAAAAGACATAAAGGAACTGGAGAATGACCAGAAACATGTTATTTCAAATTCTCAAGTAGATGAAAGTGTTTATGTGTAAAAACAGATTTAAAAGACTAGGAACATTCATTCTGGGAAGAGAAAAACACACTATAGAGTAGAAAATATTTCAACAATTCTAAGGTAACCAGTTTTGAAATGAAAATTTCTGTCTATACACTGAATAATTCTTTTATACCTTGTTATTCCAGTGCTTAGTTTTCAAATGAATTCAGTCCTCACAAATGTAAATATCATAAGAACAGGGTACTTTGTTTTATTCACTGCTGTATCCATAGCATCTAGAACAGTGCTTGCCAAATAGTACATATTCAATAAATATTTGTTGAATAAATGACATAGATTGTTTCTATAATTAATGATAGCTTTTTCTATCATAGATCTTAGTTTGACATATTGTAATTTTAGGTTAGAAAATTTCTCCAAATAAGATAACACAGTATTATAAATTAATTATTTTAAAAAGGGGAAAGAATTTCTACAATAAAAAAATGTTTTTTAAATCCCCAAAACAATAAGTTGGCAATCTCAAACACAAAGGCCAAGAATGGCAGGCTAATTTCAGTTTTAAAAATCAAGACTAGAACAAGTTTCCTGTAGGTCATTCCAGCATCAAAGCTGCTATGGCAACATGAAGTATGTAAACCTGTCTGTCATCTCCCACGTTAATAGATCTTCTGTCCAACTTCACTGCAATAAAAAGTAAATNTCATTGCAAATATTGATGCTGAAGCTCCAATACTTTGGCAACCTGATGCAAAGAGCTTGATCATTGGAAGAGACCCTGATGCGGGGAAAGATTGAAAGAAAGAGTAGAAGTGGTCAACAAAAGATAAAATGGTTGGATGGCATCACCGACTCAAAAAAAAAGAATCATAGGTCTTCTGGTGAATGCAAGATTAAAGTAATTCAGAATAACTGCAAGCTTTTCTAAACTTTTGAAGCTGATATTTTGGAGATCAACTATGATCCTCAAAATATATTTTAGAATCTCTGCTAAAGATATATATGAGTGAAACGGGTGTTATATGACATTTCTTATTTCTAAAAAATATACCTCCTTTTGCTATCTTAAATATGCTTCCATCTTACAAACCTTCTATAAGAGAATCTTTTAGAACACCTAACCTTAAATACATATATACTGATGGGGTAATGAGGGAGGATATTTGAAATCAGGACTAAATCAGACAACTAGACACATAGTATTTACATCTACCTTGCACGCTGGATCAGTCTATAGGCATTGTACTTGCGGAATAGGTACCCCAGCCGAACTTTGTCTGTATGAAGTGTCTCAATTATGAGATTCCTAGCTTCTGTGTGTAGCTGTGAAGGGAGTATAGAAGCTTTTGTGGCCTGATTTAAGAGTATTAGGTTCTTCCGCTGAGCCTCCACATCAACAAAATAGTTCTGTTCTTTGAGCTCTTGGGGATAGGAAGTGGGCACCATCATCTTGGGTTGCCTGGTATCTGAAGCTGAAGTCAGTACCCAGGGCTTATTGATAGGGGGAAGTTGGGATTTCTGGTCCCGTTCAGAAGGTGAGCTCTGCCGTGTTTTGAGTAGTTGAGTAGTAATAAGAGAAGGTAGTGGCGTTACAGGCTTCATGAGAGTAGGAAGGGTCCCCTCATCAACATAAGGGGCTTGTGATACTGGTGTCTTGTAATCGGTGAGATGGGACTTAAACATTCTGAATCGTTCCACGGCAAAAGGATCTTCAGGTATCTGGATTTCTTCAGAAGTGTCAGAGACCTCGGCTGCTTGGAACTTCTTAGTGCTGAAAGGGGCTTGAATTACCTTGAAACTTGGAGCACTGGGATGGACTGATACTGATTTCAATTTCAGAGAAGAAATAATTGACAATCTTTCCTTCCTTTTCTCAGAGACAGCAGAGGACAAATCCTTCTGTGGCTTTTCACGGGTTGAGGGAGCCAATGGTGTTAGGGGACGCCCAGGGGTGGGAGAGACCCATAGTGGGGAAGCTTGCCCAGGAAGGGTCCTTGGTGGCAGATGCTGCCTAAGAGTAGAAGGGGCTTGTAACCCAGGAGATTGCTTACGAGTGGCAAAGGTCTGGGATGCCTGAAACTGCTCAGAGAGTGTTAAGGGTCCAGATTTCAAGAGCTCCTGAAGGATGGAAGAGGTCCCAGGAACCAAGTGCTTTCCAGGAGAAAGAGGAGCCCAGATTTGGGGAATCAGTGCAGAGGTGACTGGGACTCCAGATATAAGGGGCTGTCTGAGGTCAAGAAAAGGCTTCAATACTGAAGGTGACTGAGGAGTCATAGAGTCCCTAGATATGAAGAATTGCCTAGAACTAAGAAGGGCCTCTGGTTCAAGGGGCTGCTGTGGAGTGGGAGAGAGTCCAGGTATTGGACTGGGAACTGGTGTTGGGAATGGAACAGAGGTTGATAGATCCTTAGACACTGGGGTCTGTCTGGAGGAAGGAGAAGTCTGTGGTGCCAGGGCCTTCCCAGGGTCTGAAGGAATCCTCATTCCCAAGAATTTCTCAGAGGGGGGTTGTTTAAGAGGAAACCTTGACATACGCAAAGGCACCTCAAATATAGAGGACTCCTCAGCAATAGTAGCAGATGATACTGGGGACTCCTTAGGAGTGCGAGGAGCATGTTTTGTGACAGATTTATCAGCAATGGAAGAGATCCCAGTTTTCAGTGTATGTTCTGAAGGAGGACTGGCCCAGGGTGGTAAGGGGTGCTCCTTAAAGAGAGGAGTTCTTGATGTTAGGTCCTGCCCAGACCTAACAGTAATATCCATGGGCCAGGCCTCCCCTGGAGTGAAAGGAGCTTCCAAAGGTTGGATTTGCTCTGGGATGTGGGGATATTCTAAGGTATACATTTTATCTGAGGTGAGAGGAACCCCTAATTTTGCAAACTGTTCATGAAAGAGAGAAACCCCCAATGCTTGAGCCTTTCCTAAAGTGAAAGGGGCCCCCAAATCCTGAGTCTGTGGAATGGTGACAGGGAT
This sequence comes from Neotragus pygmaeus, assembly GCA_006410875.1. Classification (NCBI taxonomy): domain Eukaryota; kingdom Metazoa; phylum Chordata; class Mammalia; order Artiodactyla; family Bovidae; genus Neotragus; species Neotragus pygmaeus. The sequence goes on along the minus strand of SJYV01016732.1, from coordinate 10,415 downwards.
TCTCAGTGCCTGAGACTGCTGAGGGGTAAGAGTGATACCCTGAGCCTGTGCCTGCTCAGGGGTGATGTGGCTCCTCAGTGCCTGGGCCTGTTGAGAAGTGAGAGACACCCAAGGTGCCTGGGCCTGATCAGGAGTGAGAGTGATCCCTAATGCATGGGCCTGTTCAGGGGTCACATGGATCTCCAATGCCTGGGCTTGCTGAGGGGTAAAGACGATGCCCTGGAGGGTGGTAGGGATCCCCAAACCCTGGGTCTGCTGAGGGGTAAGAGTCAGACCCTGAGCATCACCCTGCTGAGGGGTTATAGGAATCCCTAGTGCCTGAGCCTGTTGAGGGGTGAGAGAAACTCCCACTTCCTGGATATGCTGCAGGGTGACTGAAATCCCCAGTGCCTGGCCCTGCTGAGGGGTGAGAGTGATCCCTGGTGCCTGAGCTTGTTCAGGGGTGAGAGCGATCCCCAGTGCCTGGGCCTGCTGAGGGGTGAGAGTGATCCCTGGTGCCTGAGCTTGTTCAGGGGTGAGAGCGATCCCCAGTGCCTGGGCCTGCTGAGGGGTGAGAGTGATCCCTGGTGCCTGAGCTTGTTCAGGGGTGAGAGCGATCCCCAGTGCCTGGGCCTGCTGAGGGGTGAGAGTGATCCCTGGTGCCTGAGCTTGTTCAGGGGTGAGAGCGATCCCCAGTGCCTGGGCCTGCTGAGGGGTGAGAGTGATCCCTGGTGCCTGAGCTTGTTCAGGGGTGAGAGCGATCCCCAGTGCCTGGGCCTGCTGAGGGGTGAGAGTGATCCCTGGTGCCTGAGCTTGTTCAGGGGTGAGAGCGATCCCCAGTGCCTGGGCCTGCTGAGGGGTGAGAGTGATCCCTGGTGCCTGAGCTTGTTCAGGGGTGAGAGCGATCCCCAGTGCCTGGGCCTGCTGAGGGGTGAGAGTGATCCCTGGTGCCTGAGCTTGTTCAGGGGTGAGAGCGATCCCCAGTGCCTGGGCCTGCTGAGGGGTGAGAGTGATCCCTGGTGCCTGAGCTTGTTCAGGGGTGAGAGCGATCCCCAGTGCCTGGGCCTGCTGAGGGGTGAGAGTGATCCCTGGTGCCTGAGCTTGTTCAGGGGTGAGAGCGATCCCCAGTGCCTGGGCCTGCTGAGGGGTGAGAGTGATCCCTGGTGCCTGAGCTTGTTCAGGGGTGAGAGCGATCCCCAGTGCCTGGGCCTGCTGAGGGGTGAGAGTGATCCCTGGTGCCTGAGCTTGTTCAGGGGTGAGAGCGATCCCCAGGGCCTGGGCCTGCTGAGGGGTGAGAGTGATCCCTGGTGCCTGAGCTTGTTCAGGGGTGAGAGTGATCCCCAGTGCCTGGGCCTGCTGAGGGGTGAGAGAAACCCTTACTTCCTGGATTTGCTGAGGGGTGACAGGAATCCCCAGTGCCAGGACCTGCTGAGGGGTCAGAGTGATCCCTGGTGCCTGAGCCTGTTCAGGGGTGAAAACGATCCCCAGTGCCTGGGCCTGCTGAGGGGTGAAGGTGAACCCTGGTGCTTGAGCTTGTTCAGGGGAAAGTGTGACCCCCAGTGCCTTGGCCTGCTGAGGGGTGAGCGTGATGCCCTGAGCTTGAGCTTGCTGAGGGGTGACAAGAATCCCCAGTGCTTGGGCCTGCTGAGGGGTGAGAGTAATCCCTGGTGCCTGAGCTTGTTCAGGGGTGAGAGTGACTCCCAAGGCCTTGACCTGCTGATGGGTGAGCATGATGCCCTGAGCTTGAGCTGGCTGAGGAGTAACAGGAATCCCCAGAGCCTGGGCCTGCTCTGCACTGAGAGGCACTCCCAAACCCCGAGGCATCTTAGGAGTAGTAGTTTCCCCCAACGCCTGAACCTGATTAAAGGTGTCCATGATTTCCAGTGCCTTGGCCTTTTCAGAAGCGAGGTCAGTTTCCATTGCTTGGGCAATCTTAGAGGTAAGAGTGATGGACTTTGCAAGAGACACACCAGAAACAGGAAAGGGTCCACGTGAGGAGGATTGTGTGGAGATGGGAGTAGAGGTTGGAATGCGATGCTTTCCTTCAGCCAGATCCCCTAATTTCTTAAGATCCCCAATGAAATCTATTCTTTGGTGTGTCTGCGGTATGTCTTTCTGTGTGCTCTCCAACCTGTGAGACAATGTGATTGAAGTCTGATTGAGCACCTGCTCTAGTTGTTCATATGTCTTCATCTCCTTTGTGGTTTTTTGCTTCTGACTTTCATAGTCCCCTACATTTCTCCTTGCCTTCTGCTTCTCCTTCTCTCTCTCCAAACTGCTTTCTCGCTCCAGATGTCTCACTTCCTTCTGAACCTGCATCGTCTGCTGTCCTTTCTCCTTCTCCAAAGACACACCTTGTTGTTTCGTTTTTTGTTTCCATGCTTCCAACTGCTGCTGCTTTGACTTCTGGTACTCTTCTCTCTCCTCTTCTCTTTGCTTTTGCTTCTCATCTGACTCGATCTGCTTTTGTATCTTGAGTTTTTGCTCTCCCTTCCACACCTCTTCTTCCTGCCACTGTTTCTCTTTCTGTTGTCCTTGCTCTCCCTCCTTCACTGGGAGCCATGCCTCTTCCTTCTCCAAATTCTTCATCATCTCAAACCTCCTTTCTTCTAGCTCTTGTTTTTCCTTATCTTTATAGTCTGTCCCTGCTGTAGAGGCTCCTGGAACATTCCTTTCGCTTTCTATTTCAGTCAAGATCATTCTTATTAAATTGTCAGTTAGTGGGTCAAGCCTCTCCTGTGAAATGAAGGTGCTAATTTCTGACTGTGCACTAGTTGGTTCCTGAGAATGCCGCTCTGGCATAAATGAGACTGCCTTTTTTAGTTTCAAAGGTTTCTCTCCAATTTGTCCTTCATTTTTTATATCTTTGTATTTTCTTAAGATTTTTGTCACAGTTTCAGCCACTTTTTGGAAATATTCCTCCATTTTTGTCTTTATGATTCCTAATTTCTCAACTTCTGATCCTTTTAATAATAGCTCTTCTTTTGGCACAGTCTTTTTATCCCAGGGCTTTCCTATGTTATCAATTTTCTCTTTAAGGAATGACACTATGGCTTTCTGAAATTCTTCTAGGTTACTCTGTTCGCTTTCGCCATCTGGAATACCTGATTTAGCAAGTTCAAGAGACTTGAATTTCTTCGTGAAGACTGACATATCTTTCTCTTCAGATTTTTCTTCTTTTCTTGTAGTGCTTCCTGGAGAAATATGGTGTTTCTTTCCTTTTGTTTTCTCGGAGGAATGATCAAGTTTGCTCCACCTGGATGGCTCTGGTGTGCTACCCATCTCATCTCTGCCGTCCTTGTCCATTGCCGCAGTGGTGAGCTCCTCTTCATTCTCTGAAGACGCTTGACTTTTACTCTGTGAATGTTCCGATTTGGCCTCCCTGACTTGTTCCAGTACACCACTTGTTCCACTTCTACCACCTTGGCTCTTGTCAGAAGGGAAATCAGAAGGAAAATGTTGACTTTTTGATTCAGTGAGTGACTTTGATTTGGCTTCAGGAAAGGATTTTGTTTCTTTTCTCTTCCTATCCAGTGCTTGTAATTCTGAGTGGTGATCAAGTTTGGTCCCTGTGACTTTCTGTTTACCTTTATCATCATTCACATTTGATTCAGAGGTCTCCTGCACAGACAGGCCTCTCGTATGCTTTTTTTCCTGTGACTGGAACTCGTCACTTCCATCTTTCTGAAAGGCACCACCTTTCTTCACTGATATCTTATCTTCAGTGATCTCTCCAGAAGACTCTTTCTGCCGGCCAGTTAAATCTGGAGTTGTTTCACCTTGGGCTGCATATAAACGCGATGAGTCCCAGTTGATCCCCATGGCTTTGGTCTCTTTTGGGGGGGCCTCTTCTACCATGTTTTCAAATTCTTTGGCCAAAATACTGTCTAAACTGTTTTCTGTGTCAGCTTGGCTAATGGTTGATTGTGGAGAAGGCTCAGTTAATACTTTCTGTGTTGATGTGGGCAAAGCTTGGTGCTCTATAACTTTGGATTGAATAAAGTGTTCATATTTTTCTTCTGCTTCTTGAAGTTTTTGCTGAAGCATTTCATTTCTTTTACTGAGATCTTGTATTATCTTCAGGGAAATCTCTTGTTCTCTTTCAACTGTCTCATTTGCATATATATCAGAAGTATGGAGGTTAACAGCTTTCACTTCATCATTTAGTGTACTCAGAGCTTTAGAAAGGTTTACTGTTGTTGATGATATATATTTAATAGCATTGTTTTCCAGTTTACTGAACATTGAAGTACCTATGAGTTCCTGAAGCATATCTTGGATTTCTGACACCTTTGTTTTTGTGGCAAATTGATCACTAATCATCTGATCTGGTCTTAAAGCATGAGCTGTTGCAGGTCGCTTTATAACTCTTTCTTTCCATGATTTCCATAGAGAACTTCTGGATGCTAGAAGAAAACAAAGCATAAAACATAAATGAGATTGCATTTCTCCTTTTGTGCTGTGCTCTAAGTTTAAGACTAAGGAATTTAGCCTAAATTAACAGAAAGATATAGGGTGAAGTTTCATTAGGGAAGTTTGGCCCCAAAATAAATGGCATTACTTTCAAAAGAATGACTTTCCCCACAATTATCTAGAAGTTTTTCTTCCAGAGTTTAGGAGAAGAACTCAGCTGTGACCTCAATTTACTTTAGGTTACAATTTTGAGATTATCTAGGATGAATATCAAAATTTTCCTTTGGTTTTATGCTTGGTGCTTTCCATTTTCTTTAATGGGTTTCTATCTTTCTTTTTTCCCTTTTCTGAGTCAAAGCTAACCTTAGTTGTTTCAGAAGAATCACAAAAAATAGAAGGCAAACGTTTGAAGGGATTTTCAAAATGGCTGAATGAGAAACTCAGCAAATTTTTCCCAAAAGTACAAGAAAAAAGCTGAGCAAAATTGCCAAAAACAACCATTTTAGGACTTTGGAAACTGACTAGAGGCATACAACAAATTGAGAAGAATTAATTCAAGAAAAATTTGCTGTGATGTTTTAGCTTGTAGCTGCTTCCATGTTTTAGCTAGGTAACTGCTTGTAGCTGCTACCTAGCCCTATGGCCTGGTAGTTCTACCAGAGTGAAACAGGCTGTGAAGACTGACAACTCTGCTGCCTGAGGGGGTTGATTTGATCTGAAGCAATGCAATATTATAACAATACTACTTTAACCCATAAACAGATTCATTAGCAAAGAGTATAAGCCTTACTAGATAATCTGGATTAATTGATGATTGATCATTGATTGACTACTAAGTTATGCTGAACCAAAAAAAAAAACAACCCTAAAATTCAGGCTTAAAAATAAAAACAGGGGTTTCCCTGGCAGTCCAGTGGTTAAGACTCCTCTGGTGGATTTGATCCCTGATCAGGGAACTAAGATCCCACAAGCCTTGAGGTAAAAAAAACTAGAATGTAAAACAATAGAAGCAAAAAAGACTCAGATATCAGATTCAATAAAGACTTTAAAAATTGTCCACATTAAAAAAAAAAAAAACTGTGTACACCTGTGGTGGATTCATGTTGATGTATGGCAAAACCAATACAATATTGTAAAGTAATTAGCCTCCAATTAAAATAAATAAATTTATATTTTTAAAATTTTTTAAAAAATAAAAAATTAAATTAAAATTAAAAAAAAAACTTAAAAAAAAACCAAGTGGAAAAATTGGAGTTGAATAGTACAATAACAGAAATGAAAAATTCATGAAAATGGCTCAACAGTGTATGTGAGCTGACAGAAGAAAATAACCAGCAAACCTAATGCTAAATTACTAGAGACTGTCTAATCTGAAGAACAGGGAGGAAAAAACAATAAAGAAAAATGCAAAGGGTCAAAGATTTGTGGGATACCATCAGGCATACCAGTATACAAGCAATAGAGGTCCCAGAAGAAGAGAGAGGGGCATTTAAAATATCTGAAGAGAGGACTTCTCTGTGGTCCAGTGGTTAAGACTCCATTCTCCCAATGCAAGGGACCTGGGTTTGATCCCTTGTTAGGGGACAAGATCCTACATTCTGCAACTAAGAGTTTGCATGCTGCAACTAAAGATACCCCACGCCCCAGTGAAGACTGAAGACCCCATGTGCTACAACTAAGACCCATCACCATCAAATTTTTTTAATATATAAATAAAAATATATTTGAAGAAATAATGGACAAATGACCCCAAATTTGTGGGAAAACATTAATCTGCACATTCAAGAAGCTCAGCAAATTCTAAGTGGATTAAACACAGAAAGAGCCATACATGGAACATCATAGTCAACTGTTGAAAGCCAAACAAAATAAGAATCTTTAAAGCAAAAAGAGAAAAATGACTCAACAATCAAAGGAGACTCAGTTAGAACAGAGGAACCATGAGAAATTTAATAGGTCACTTCTTACTGGAAACAATGGAGGCAGAAGTCAGGAAATGATATAGTCAATGTGCTGAAAGAATAATGTGTGTGTGTGTTAGTCGCTCAGTAGTCTCTGACTCTTTGCGACCCCTTGGACTGTAGCCCAGGCTCTTCTGTCTACGGAATTCTCCAGGCAAGATTACTGGAGTGGGTTGTCATTTCTTTCCTAGAATTCCATATCCAGCAAAATTCTTCTTCAAAAAATAGCTACCAAACTTGATACTATATTACTAGAAGGTAATACATCATTCCCTGGAATAACACTCTTCCCAAAGTACACGCATGTACAACTCTCATGTTGTTGTTCAGTCGCTAAGTCTGTCCAACTCTTTGCCATCCCATGAACCACAGCACACCAGGCTTCCCTGTCCTTCACTATCTCCTGAAATTTGTTCAGACCCATGTTCATAAGGCCGATGATGCCACCAACCATCTCATCCTCTGTCATCCCCTTCTCCACCTGCCCTCAATCTTTCCCAGCATCAGGGTCTTTTCCAGTGAGTCAGGTCTTTGTATCAGGTGGCCAAAGTACTGGGGCTTCAGCTTCAAAATCAGAACTTCCAATGAATATTCAGGACTTATTTCCTTCAGGATTTACTGGTTTGATCTTGTAGTCCAAAGGACTCTCAACAGTCTTTTCCAGCACCATAATTCGAAAGCATCTAATTCTTTGGCACTCAGCCTTCTTTATTGTCCAGCTCTCACATCTGTACATGACTAGTGAAAAATACCATAGCTTTGACTAGGCAGACCTTTGTCAGCAAAGTGATGTCTCTGCTTTTTAATATGCTGTCTAGGTTTGTCATAGCTTTGCTTCCAAGGAGAAAACATCTTTTAATTTCGTCACCATCTTCTGTGATTTTGGAGCCAAAGAAAATAAAATCTGTCACTTTTTTTTTCACTCTTTTTTCATTTTGACATTTTGCATTTTCACACAAAGAAATAAAGAGCACTAGTATATGTAGGTAAATAAAAATACAGGGAAAAAATTTTTTTCTTTTTCCTCTCCCAGTTAATTAAAAGACAAGCATATAAAACAATAATTATAAAGTTATATTGTTGGGCTTAAATATGTAGTATACATGGCAAAGCACAAAGGAGAGGAAGAGGGTGGAACAATTGGAGCAAAGATTCTATATTTCGCTGGAATTAAGTTAGTACCAATCTGGAAAAGATTGTGGTAATTTAAGATATATACTGTAGTTCCTATAACTACCACTAAGAAAATGTAAGAAAAAGTGGAATTGAAAAGTACACTAGAAAATACCTATTTAACACAGAGGCAAGAAAAGAATAGAAGGAAAAAAAGATACATGAGCAAAATAGCAGATATATATCCAGCCATATCAATAATTACATTAAATGTGAATTAATTAAACTCACCAGCTAAAAGTCTAGAGTTGGACTATAAAGAAAGCTGAATGCCAAAGAACTGATGCTTTTGAACTGTAGTACTGAAGAAGACTCTTGAGAGTCTCTTGGACTGCAAGGTGATCCAACCAGTCCATCCCAAAGGAAATCAGTCCTGAATATTCATTGGAAGGACAGATGCTGAAGCTGAAACTCCAATACTTTGGTCACCTGATGTGAAGAACTGACTCATTTGAAAAGACCCTGATGCTGGGAAAGATTGAGGGGGGGAGTGGAAGGGGACAACAGAGGATGAGATGCTTGGTGGCATCACCAACTCAATGGACATGAGTTTGAGTAAACTTTGGGAGTTGGTGATAGACAGGGATCCCTGTTGTACTGCAGTCCATGGGTTTGCAGAGTCAGACATGACTGAGTGACTGAACTGAACTGAGCTAAAAGTCAAGAGATTGTCAGATTGTATTTTTTAAAAAACCCAAAACATCCAAATATAAGCAACACATCTTAGATTCAATTATACTAACAATAACCACAGTACTCGGGTGCAGTCTCAAAAATGACAGAATGATCTCTGTTTGTTTCCAAAGCAAATCATTCAGTATCACAGTAATCCAAGTCTATGCACCAACCACTAATGCTGAAGAAGCTGAAGTTGAACGGTCCTATGAAGACCTACCAGACCTTCTAGAACTAACACAAAGAAAGATGTCTTTTTTATTATAGGGGACTGGAATGCAAAAGTAGGAAGTTAAGAGATAACTGGAGTAACAGGAAAGTTTGGCCTTGGAGTACAAAATGAAACAGGGCAAAGGCTAACAGAGTTTTGCCAAGAGAGCACACTTGTCACAGCAAACACCCGCTTCCAACAACAAAAGAGACGACTCTACACGTGGACATCACCAGATGGTCGATAGAGAAATCAAATTGATTATATTCTTTGCAGCCAAAGATGGAGAAACTCTATACAGTCAGCAAAAGCAAGACTGAGATCTGACTATGGCTCAGATCATGAACTCCTTATTGCAAAATTCAGACTTAAATTGAAGAAAGGAGAAAAAACACCACTAAAAAATTCAGGTGGTGTATGAAACTGTATGAAAACTGTATGAAATCACTTATGATTATATATAGTGGAAGTGACAAATAGATTTAAGGGATTAGATCCAATAAACAGAGTGCCTGAGGAAGTATGGACGGAGGTTCAAAATATTGTATGGGAGGTGGAGATCAAAACCATCTCCAAGAAAAAGAAATGCAAGAAGGCAAAATAGTTGCCTGAGGAGAACTTACAAATAGCTAAGAAAAGAAGAGAATGAAAGGTAAAGGAGAAAAGGAAAGATATATTCATCTGAACGCAGAGTTCCAAAGAATAGGAGAGATAAGAAAGTCTTCCTAAGTGATCAATGCAAAGAAACACAGGAAAACAATGGAAGGGAAAGACTAGAGATTTCTTCAAGAAAATTAGAGATACCAAGGGAACATTTCATGCAAAGATGGGCTCAATAAAGGACAGAAATGGTATGGAACTAACAGAAGCAGAAGATATTAAGAAGAGGTGGCAAGAATACATAGAAGAACTATATAAAAAAAAATTTTAATGACCCAGATAACCAAGATGGTGTGATCATCCGCCTACAGCCATACATCTTGGAGTGTGAAGTCAAGTGGGTCTTAGGAAGCATCACTATGAACAAAATTAGCGGAGGTGATGGAATTCCAGCTGAGCTATTTCGGATCCTAAAGATAATGCTGTGAAAGTGCTGCACTCAATATACCAGAAAATTTGGAAAACTCAGCAGTGGCCACAAGACTCGAAAAGGTAAGTTTTCATTCCAATCCCAAAGAAAGGCAATGCCAAAAAATGCTCAAACTACTGCACAGTTGCAGTCATCTTACATTCTAGCAAGAAACGCTCAAATTCTCCAAGATAGGCTTCAAGAGTATGTGCTCTGAGAACTACCAGATGTTCAAGCTGGATTTTGAAAAGGTGAAGGGACCAAAGATCAAATTGCCAACATCCGTTGGATCATTGAAAAAGCAAGAGAATTCCAGGAAAACATCTACTTCTGCTTCACTGACTTCCAAACCCTTTGAATGTGTGGACCACAGCAAACTCTGGAAAATTCTTCAAGAGTTGGGAATTCCAGACCACCTGAACTGCCTCTTGAGAAATCTGTATGAAGGTCAAGAAGTTAGAAACAGATATGGAACAATGGACTGGTTCCAAATTGAGAAAGGAATATGGCAAGACTGCATACTGTATCCTGTTTATTTAACTTATATACAGAGTTCAGTTCAGTTGCTCAGTTGTGTCTGACTCTTTGTGACCCCATGGACTGCAGCATGCAAGGCCTCCCTGTCTATCACCAACTCCTGGAGTTTACTCAAACTCATGTCTATTGAGTCGGTAATGCCATCCAACCATCTCATCCTCTGTCATCCCCTTCTCCTCCTGCCTTCAGGAGATGCCTCCAGCATCAGGGTCTTTACAAATGAGTCAGTTCTTTGCATCAGGTGGCCAAAGTATTAGAGTTCCAGCTTTAGCATAAGTCCTTCCAAAGAATATTCAGGACTGATTTCCTTTAGAATGGACTGGATTGTTCTCCTTGCAGTCCAAGGGACTCTCAAGAGTCTTCTCCAACACCACAGTTCAAAAGCATCAATACTTTG
>SJYV01016730.1:0-10248 GCA_006410875.1 Neotragus pygmaeus | reverse complement strand
TCTCCTGCTTTCATGGCCCTCATCGTTCTTAGATAAAGAACTACCTACTTAACAGGACTAGAAAATCCAGCCTCATGTGGACCCCCTTCTCTCTGCTGTCTGTAGTCAGGACCACTTGCCTGCTTGCACGTGGGTATCTTCATCCTACTGCTATGAAATGCTCTCCTCCCCTCCACCCCCCAAGTTTGGTTAACTTACTCATTCTTCTCTCTTAGACCACATGCCACTTCTTCAGGGATACCTTCTCGTGGCTCCTCCACTTCCCACCTTACCAGACTGGGACAGGTCTCCTGTAATATATCTTTATAACACCCCGAACCTCATTGTCATAATAACTCAGTTTGTCATAATGCCTTTGTTTCTGCGCTTATTTACTCAACGACTTTCTTCCTCTGGTAGAATATAAACTCCCAAAGGGCAGGGACCAAGTTAGTTTTTGCTGACCATTGTATCCCCTGCAGGCATTGATAAATATTCATGAAATCAATATGAGATGAATGACTTTTACAACACAACAGAATTAATTTTGAATGCAACAGATTAAATGGCAAGAACTAAATCTCTGTTGAGTGATAGGGAATGTATTAAACTTTAAGGTAGTTAAAATTTTTTGACTCAAAACTCTCTTCTTCTGGTGTAAGCTTCTTGCCACACTCCGAGTATTTCATTGTATAACCCTTTTAATTTTCTCAGTGACATGACAAAATCTAGTCTTTTCCACCCCTGGGTTTTGAAACTTGACCTCACTGTAGTGTGTGGCAGTCAGAGTGTGCTGCTTTGGGATACTGCCTGGCTATTTCCCTTTCTACCACACTCACCAGACTTCCTTGCATCGCCAACTTTCTGGGTTCCCCAGCTAACCTGCCTTCAGGTCAGAGCCTATGGCTGGCCCTCAGTTTGGGTGATTCTATATTTGGTTCCACCCTTGGATTTTGTGTCCCTACAGCTTCAGCAGAAGTGGAGAGTGCAGAGCTGAGGGTAGAAGGAACGGAGGGTAGGAGTGGGGGTATTGATGATTGGGCTCATTCCAGGTCCCTGGCAAGAGGGTTATTTGAGAAGATCTGACCTAGAATCCAAACAGCCTAGACGAAAGAACACAGAATGATGAGAACTGCGTGAAAGGATGAGATACTAATAGGATTCAATATTTTCAGTGTGCTTTGGGGAAATGATTAAGTGCCAGATCTACTAACTCTGAGTCTCTGAAATTGGTCCAGAAATCTGCACTTTTATATGCAGCCCAAGTAATTTTGATACATGTGGTCCTTGTACTGCACTTTGAAACAACACTGGCACAGAGTCACCTTTTATTCAGAGCGCTGTTAACACTTATTTTCAAAAAAAACCACCCATATTCTCAGCTCTGCTGACTTGCTTGGAACAAGATACCTATATTTTACCAGTAGGCTGATCCTCGGGTCCCTTCTATTAAATATAGTAATGGGTATCACTGTGTTTTTATGCTTAAAAACATAGAGGAGCAGCTACCTTATTTTCTTTGTGAATCCCAAGCACATCTGTTGCTGCACACCTGGCGTTCTCTGTAACAGGTGTATGCTCAAGATAGCAATGGTAAAAAATCAGATGATGTTGGCCCAGATCACAATTTGCAGCCTGTTACTCCTGCCAAATGGGTCAGTTGAGATGGAAACCACAATTTGAGCAGATGTGTGTTAATAATTTAGGGGACAGTCATAATTTAAAGGAAAGAGTACAAGAAGATGGGCTGTCTTGTGAAGTGGGAGAGGCGATTACCAATTGCCCAGGAAACTCATTTTGTTTCTTCCTCTTTATAAGCTCTCATTCCACCCTTACTTTTTTTTTTTTTTTTTTACCATAAAGCATTGCTGCTGCTGCTGCAAGTCACTTCAGTAGTGTCTGACTCTGTGCAACCCCATAGGCGGCAGCCCACCAGGCTCCCTTGTCCCTGGGATTCTTCAGGCAAGAACACTGGAGTGGGTTGCCATTTCCTTCTCCAATGCATGAAAGTGAAAAGTGAAAGTGAAGTCGCTCAGTCATGTCTGACTCTTCATGACCCCATGGACTGCAGCCTACCAGGCTCCTCCATCTCTGGGATTTTCCAGGCAAGAGTACTGGAGTGGGTTGCCATTGACTTCTCCGACCATAAAGCATTAGCTACTTCTAAAGCCCATGAAGGAGATGAAGGCTGGAAATTTGAGCAAAAGAAAGCTGTGGCATCAATTGTGGAGACCTCAGTTGGAAGACTGGTAGGTTGTCTGATAGGCTGTCAGGTCATCAGGTTCAGACTCCCATTATTTCGATGAGGCAATGGAGGCTCAGGGCTGTTATGTGATTGAACCCTGGTACAGGCTCCCTTACCTTTTATTCTGTCTGGAACCCAAAGCTCAGCTAGAGTCGAGATGTAGTTTGTTAGTTCTTTCCCCCTAGCTCTAAGAATTCTAAGGAAGGGAAATTGTTAGTGATATTAGTGATATTCTCTCCACTACAGTGGAGACTGTATGACTACAGGCACCTCTCCTGTCTTGTTCTTTATTGTAACCTTAACATTTAAAACAGTGCCAGGCATGCTGCAAATGACTGATAAGTCTTAATAAGCCCTGGTAGCTTCAACTTCTGCATTTCTGGGAACCTTGAGCTGCCTCCGAGAAGTCTGGCTGCTCTGATAGAGAGGTCACATAGAGAGACCGTGTGCCCAGTCGAAAACTGTAGATGAGACCTGATTTGGAAATAGGGTCTTTGCAGGCAGAACTGCATTAAAATGAGATCATATGGATTAGATGAAACTTAGAGCCAATAGCTGGTATGCTCATAAGAAAGTGAACAAGTGAAAGTGTTTGTTGTCCAGTCTTGTCTGACACTTTGCAACCCCATGTACTATATAGGCTGCTAGGCTTCTGTGTCCACAGAATTCTCCAGGCAAAAATACCGGAGGGAGTTACCATTCTCTTCTCCAGGGGATCTTCCTGACCCAGGGATTGAACCAGGTCTGCCGCATTGCAGGCAGATTCTTTACCATCTGACATAAGGTTATGTAAGTACACAGGCACACATCGGGCAAAGGCCGTGTGATGACAGGCGGAGATTATAATGATATAGCTACAAGCCAGGGCACCTCAAAGACTGAGAGCAACTGCCAGAAGCTAGAAAGAGTGACAAAGGATTCTTCCCTGGAGCCTTCAGAAGGAGCATGGCCCTGCTGAAACCTTGGCTTTGACTTCCAGCCACCAGAACTGTGAAAGAATACATATGTGTTGTTTTAAGCCATCAGTTTGTGGTACTTTGTTTCAGCAGCTCTAGGAAATGAATACAAGTGAAGCAGCCTTGGAACGACATGGAGAGGGAGCAAAGACCAGGTATCCAGTAATCATGTGGGTTCTCCAGGTGACTCTAGCCCTAGCCTCCATCAGACCACAGACATGGGAGACCCCAGGTGTGACAAGCAGAACTGTCAAGGGACCTCAGACTCTTGAGGTTCCACAGCATGGGGCACCTTGGACAGTCCAGCCCAGCAAAGCCTCCAGATGACTGCAGCCCCTCTGTGATTACACAGGCTAGAAGAACCACCTACCTGAGGCGGTCCTCCCATTGCACTGTGAGAGATAATAAAATGGTTGTTTTAGCCACTACACTTTGGGATGGTTTTACACAAGCAATAGACAACTAAAATATTTGGACTCCTCAAAAGGAGACTTTGCGATAAGGAAGTGATTTATTAGGAGGTATTCCTGGGAACACTAGAGGTAAATGAGGAAGTGGGACAGCAAAGGAGAGACAACCAGGCAAGGATGTAGCACCAAACAAAGTCCCATGGCGTAGTAAGTTTGATCTAATCTTGCAAGGAGCACTGGAGACAGTGAAAGTCCTAATGCAGCATTGTCCCCATTAGGGTCAAAAATGCTGGCATGTCTAAACTCCTTCACAGTTCAGTCATTGGTTAAGAGCTGCCCCAGGGACAGATAAATTCTCAGTCACTTCTGGCTCTCTGGGGGTTCGTGGGGAGGAGGTTAGGGGAGGTTAGCACCGTGAGAGTAGCTCTTCAGCAAGGAGACACAGGCACCAGGAGTGAAGACACACTCAGAAGCAGATGTGTAAATTAGAAACGAGAGTGACCTGTTCATTCCAGCTTACCAAGGCCTGCATTCAAAGTGGAAAGTCGCACATCTCGGGAGCTTTCTCAGTTCTAAGCAAGTCAAGCTGTTAGTTGGCCACCCTAGAAAGGGATCATAGGGGATGTGGGCAGAGCCTGTGGATATCTCTAAACTGGAGAAAGTGGGGCCCACAGGACTCTCCAGAGGCACCTCTGTAAGAAACCAGGGATGCTGGAGGTCAACCAGCAGCCAGAAACCCTCTTAACGATAAGAGCCTGTAAGCTATGATGAGTATAAATGATTTCAAACTGTTTTAAACTCTGTAGAAGGGCTGAGGATGATCAGAGTGGGGAAATATCTTTTACTTTGGCAGTGAAAGGCATGGGTGAAAAAAGAAGAGCAGAAACACAGTGGTATGACATGAAACCCAACAACGGCCTCACAGCTCTGCATCCTGCGTGGGCGAGGAGGGCAGAGGGAACAAGAAACCCGGCAGTCAGAGGAGTGGTGGGGGACAGGAAGAGATGAATTTACCGAAAGGATTTTAACAAATAATCTGTGCTCCATAAGAATCATTTTTGGATGTTTTCTGATGGAAAAGAGTTCATGGATGAAAATGAAGGTGAAAGATAGTCAGGAGAGGGATGAGGCTGGTGGCTGATGGTTCCTGTAGGGAGACGAAATGGAGTTCCAGTCACTTCAATTATGAGCAGAGAAGCTGATTTATGTAATTAACCAAAGAGAACTAAGAAATTTATTAGCAGGAATGAGAACTCTTCAGTGAGAAAAGGCAAAAGATAATGGGAAGATTTCATTAAGGTTTATAGATTAATGAATGGTTTTGGGGACAATAAATATAAATACATTGATTTAATCTAGGCAGATTAGATGAAAGGGTTGGTTTTTCAACCAAGAAAGAAATGTTTATAGTATAAATGAAAGGAATGCTATTTTATTTAATTCATCAAGTAAATATATGGAAGAGTCTCTGCTAACAGGGTGTAATATGTAGGCTAAACACATAAAGAGATTCAAGACAGGTTTGAAGACATTACTGAATACAAATCTATATCATATCATTAATGAAAGATGTTTAAGGTTTTCTTGTCCATTTTTCACTTTTATATAAGTATTTAGGAAATACAAAAGGCCTACAGTGAAAACTTGTTCCCTTGCAGCTGTTCCATGTTTGCCCAGCCCTTGCATCTCCCAACAGTTAATCACTATTATGGACTTCTTGTATCTTCTATTTTAAAAACCGCATATGTAGACAAATAAGAATAAATTCCATGAAGGCAGGGAGTTTAGTCGGTTTTGTTTGTTGTCATATCCTCAGAGTCTATAAGAGTTCCTGGGACATTGAAAGTATTCAATAAATATATACTACATGATCAAATATATTTACCCCCATAAGTGTTAAACAAATAGCAGCATGCTATACATAATTGCTTGTTGCATCTTGCTTTATTTATTTGAAAATATGCCCTCAAGATCTTTCCTTATGTGTACATAAAGACCTTCTTCATCCTTTTATAGAGTTATAGAGCTGAGTTATAATCCATTGTGTGGATGTGCCTTAATTTATTCAGCCAGTGTCATTAATGACTACTTAGTTGGTTTCCAGGTTTTTGGTTTTACAAACATCACTATAGTAAATAATCTCATGTGATTCTTGTATTTGTAGGATGCATTTTCAGAAGTGCAACACCAGTTTTTAAGAAGTCATGTCCTCCCCCAAATGTCTCACATAATAGTGACAAGATTCTTGATCAAATGGACCACTGACCTGCCCTACATGACATTTATTATGTTTTTTTCAGTAGTCACTGTTGATGCCAGGTGTCTTTAGCCTGATTTAAAAAAAAAAAAGTTCTGCAGAATGAGGAATAATGAGAAGGATTGTTCAGTTCAGTTCAGTCGCTCAGTTGTGTCAGACTCTTTGCGACCCCATGAATTGCAGCACACCAGGCCTCCCTGTTCATCACCATCTCTCGGAGTTCACTCAGATTCATGTCCATTGAGTCCGTGATGCCATCCAGCCAGAAGCAATGAAATTGTCACATGGATGCTCAAGACCAGGCTGAAACATCACTGCAGAATCGAATCTAAAAACCCCAGCTCCGTGTGGCCATTGCTTGGATGGCTAAGCTGTTTTCACTGTGATGTATAGGTTTTAATTGCCACTGTATCATATAATACACATCTGTATTTTTACTTATTTTCTAAGGACAATTGAGTACCCAGGGTTCTTTGCTGATCTTGTTTCATCATAGCCTTTTATTTTCATCATAGCCTTGGGGCTTTGATCTTATTATTTTGGTCAGAAACACCGAGACCATCAGGCTGAAATGACAGTTGGTTTATCTCAGTGTTGCTTCTTACAGGGGAGGGCAGAGCTGAATTGGACATGGATGATGGTGCTAAAAGAAAACGGTCTCTGAATCCTTAACCCAGACACACATGGCTATGCTTCTTTTCACTGCCATGTTTCCACAGGAAACATGAAAATAATGATACATGCCCTGCACCCACTGAGAGTGTGGTGGTGAATATTAATAAGATAAGCTTCAAAATTCAGTTTGAGCTCTTCAGCCCTGAGGTTCTTGATAAAAATTGGTTATAGAATTAGTGAGATAAAGAAGCACATTCCAACCATGACCATTTTTCATTATAGAATACCTGACAACTGCTTTAAGCCTAGAACTCCAGTACAATACCTAAGAACTTTCAGTACAGTGCATATATATTTTTAATATTTGGCTTTATCTTCTTATGTACTTACTAACTGCCAGGGACTGTGGGTAGTTTGGTCAGTCACTGTGCTATGCTGTGCTATGCTTAGTCTCTCAGTTGTGTTCAACTCTTTCCAACCCCATGAACTGTAGCTCCTCTATCCATGAGGGTTCTCCAGGCAAGAATACTAGAGTGGGTTACCATGTCCTCTTCCAGGGGATCTTCCCAACCCAGGGATCGAACCCAGGTCTTCCACATTGCAGGTGGTGTTTCTTTACCTTCTGAGCCACCAGGGAAGCCCAAGAATAGTCTCGAGGGGGAACTTCTCAACCCAGGAATTGAACCAGGGTCTCCTGCATTGCAGGCAGATTCTTTACCAGCTGAGCTACCGGGAAGCCCTTAATCAATCCCTAGATATTTTTTAAATGTTCACTGGGTTCTGTGTAACCTTCAGTCTCAAAAAGAGCCCTGGGCTGCCGGCTGGGAAACGACTTTTCTCTGACTCCTCCCCAACCACCTAAATGCCCATGGGCAGCCACTTCACTTGAGCCTCAGCTTCCTTCTCATCAAATCAGGGTAATGATTGCTGCCCTGTGTGTCTCTGTGGGTGAATGGGAAAGCTCAGTGAGAATGGATGGGCAGGTAGTTCAGTAGGATGTTGTTGTTGTTTAGTTGCTAAGATTGTGTGACTCTTTTGTGATCCCATGTACTGTAACCTGCCAGGCCCTTCTGTCCATAGGATTTCTCAGGCAAGAGTTCTAGAGTGGGTTGCCATTTCCTTCTCCAGGGGCTCTTCCTGACCCAAGGACTGAACCCATATCTTCTGTATTGGCAGGTGGGTTCTTTACAGCTGAGCCACCAGTAAGCCCATTTAGTAGGATAAGGTCCATTAAAGATTACTCTATTAATGTCTATGCAGGGTACTCATACTTTAGTAAAGAAAACAAAGATG
Source organism: Neotragus pygmaeus (assembly GCA_006410875.1). NCBI lineage: Eukaryota > Metazoa > Chordata > Mammalia > Artiodactyla > Bovidae > Neotragus > Neotragus pygmaeus. Next base: position 2,493 of record SJYV01016730.1, on the reverse strand, counting down.
TCAGGAAACAAGGACCACACACTTTAGACTCGGGCTTCTCTACCTCAACTGAACTATAGACCAGTAACATATCTAAGGTTTCTACTCTGATATATCAGAATTATATAGGTCTATATATGTGTAAAACATGTAAACAAAATATATGTAAAATATGCATTTTATTGTTCAATCACTAATTTGTCAGACTCTTCATGACCCCATGGACTTCAGCCCACCAGGTTCCTCTGTCCTTGGGGATTCTGCAGGCCAAGAATACTAGAATAGGTTNAAAAAAAAAAAAGTTCTGCAGAATGAGGAATAATGAGAAGGATTGTTCAGTTCACTTCAGTCGCTCAGTTGTGTCAGACTCTTTGCGACCCCATGAATTGCAGCACACCAGGCCTCCCTGTTCATCACCATCTCTCGGAGTTCACTCAGATTCATGTCCATTGAGTCCGTGATGCCATCCAGCCAGAAGCAATGAAATTGTCACATGGATGCTCAAGACCAGGCTGAAACATCACTGCAGAATCGAATCTAAAAACCCCAGCTCCGTGTGGCCATTGCTTGGATGGCTAAGCTGTTTTCACTGTGATGTATAGGTTTTAATTGCCACTGTATCATATAATACACATCTGTATTTTTACTTATTTTCTAAGGACAATTGAGTACCCAGGGTTCTTTGCTGATCTTGTTTCATCATAGCCTTTTATTTTCATCATAGCCTTGGGGCTTTGATCTTATTATTTTGGTCAGAAACACCGAGACCATCAGGCTGAAATGACAGTTGGTTTATCTCAGTGTTGCTTCTTACAGGGGAGGGCAGAGCTGAATTGGACATGGATGATGGTGCTAAAAGAAAACGGTCTCTGAATCCTTAACCCAGACACACATGGCTATGCTTCTTTTCACTGCCATGTTTCCACAGGAAACATGAAAATAATGATACATGCCCTGCACCCACTGAGAGTGTGGTGGTGAATATTAATAAGATAAGCTTCAAAATTCAGTTTGAGCTCTTCAGCCCTGAGGTTCTTGATAAAAATTGGTTATAGAATTAGTGAGATAAAGAAGCACATTCCAACCATGACCATTTTTCATTATAGAATACCTGACAACTGCTTTAAGCCTAGAACTCCAGTACAATACCTAAGAACTTTCAGTACAGTGCATATATATTTTTAATATTTGGCTTTATCTTCTTATGTACTTACTAACTGCCAGGGACTGTGGGTAGTTTGGTCAGTCACTGTGCTATGCTGTGCTATGCTTAGTCTCTCAGTTGTGTTCAACTCTTTCCAACCCCATGAACTGTAGCTCCTCTATCCATGAGGGTTCTCCAGGCAAGAATACTAGAGTGGGTTGCCATGTCCTCTTCCAGGGGATCTTCCCAACCCAGGGATCGAACCCAGGTCTTCCACATTGCAGGTGGTGTTTCTTTACCTTCTGAGCCACCAGGGAAGCCCAAGAATAGTCTCGAGGGGGAACTTCTCAACCCAGGAATTGAACCAGGGTCTCCTGCATTGCAGGCAGATTCTTTACCAGCTGAGCTACCGGGAAGCCCTTAATCAATCCCTAGATATTTTTTAAATGTTCACTGGGTTCTGTGTAACCTTCAGTCTCAAAAAGAGCCCTGGGCTGCCGGCTGGGAAACGACTTTTCTCTGACTCCTCCCCAACCACCTAAATGCCCATGGGCAGCCACTTCACTTGAGCCTCAGCTTCCTTCTCATCAAATCAGGGTAATGATTGCTGCCCTGTGTGTCTCTGTGGGTGAATGGGAAAGCTCAGTGAGAATGGATGGGCAGGTAGTTCAGTAGGATGTTGTTGTTGTTTAGTTGCTAAGATTGTGTGACTCTTTTGTGATCCCATGTACTGTAACCTGCCAGGCCCTTCTGTCCATAGGATTTCTCAGGCAAGAGTTCTAGAGTGGGTTGCCATTTCCTTCTCCAGGGGCTCTTCCTGACCCAAGGACTGAACCCATATCTTCTGTATTGGCAGGTGGGTTCTTTACAGCTGAGCCACCAGTAAGCCCATTTAGTAGGATAAGGTCCATTAAAGATTACTCTATTAATGTCTATGCAGGGTACTCATACTTTAGTAAAGAAAACAAAGATGTCAGGAAACAAGGACCACACACTTTAGACTCGGGCTTCTCTACCTCAACTGAACTATAGACCAGTAACATATCTAAGGTTTCTACTCTGATATATCAGAATTATATAGGTCTATATATGTGTAAAACATGTAAACAAAATATATGTAAAATATGCATTTTATTGTTCAATCACTAATTTGTCAGACTCTTCATGACCCCATGGACTTCAGCCCACCAGGTTCCTCTGTCCTTGGGGATTCTGCAGGCCAAGAATACTAGAATAGGTTGCCATACCCTCCTCCAAGGGATCTTCTCAACCCAGGGGTTGAACTCAGGTTTCCCACATTGCAGGTGAATTCTTTACCATCTGAGCCACCAGGGAAGCCCAAGAATACTGGAGTGGGTAGCCTATCCCTT
>SJYV01016729.1:0-21110 GCA_006410875.1 Neotragus pygmaeus | reverse complement strand
GTGGATTCATGTCGATGTATGGCAAAACCAATAGAGTATTGTAAAGTAAAATAAAGTAAAAAAAAAAGAGAGAGTAAGTGGGAGAGCTGCTTCTAGTGATTGAAAGACTTATCTTTTATGAAAATACACAGAAGTATGCATTTAACCAGTGACTGGAAGTTAGAAGTGGATATAGACTCCGTCGTTTCATAAAGTGAGTGTTGAGTTTTTATATGATGAATGGGTTATTGATGAAAAGGAGCTTATGATTAAAAACACAGTGGAGAATTTTCAAAGCTTGGGACACAGTTAACCTCCTTGACTCTTGTTAATATCAACAGGCTGTGTGTAACCTCAGGCAGATTTCCAAATATTTACTGCAACCCATCAGCAGAGACTATGAAGTACTAGTTATGAGGGGATGATGTTTGACTTTTCCAGCTGTGATTGGCAGGGCATTTGGTGTTACAGTTTTTTACACAGCACTGACATCTAACATCAGTGTTGTAATAAGAGCCAGCCTGTCACTAACCCAGGGAGGCTTACAACTGTGAGCTGTTACTGTAAAATGCAGTTTAGAGTTTATCTTGGCAGCCATGCCTGAGCCACTAAGCGTATATCTAGAGCAGTGGGCCAAAATGAATTCCAAATTGGGAGTATTGTTGAAATTTTAAAAATTTCAGTAAATTATTTTCTTTGCTGCATAAGGTCAATTCATAGTGGGAAATCTGAAGTACTTTTAAATAAACCATTTAGTTCAACTATTTATTGAGACTTCCCTGGTGGTTCAGTGGTTAAGACTTCACTTTCCAATGCAGGGGTACAGGTTCAATCCCTGGTCAGGGAGCTACGATCAAAAAACAAAAAATAGAAGAAATATTGTAACATGTTCAATAAAGACTTTTAAAAAATGGTCAGCATAAAAAACAACCTTTTTAAAAAGACAAAAACCATTTACTATTAAGCTAGTAAATTTATTTAATAAATCTTACTATTGGATGGTTAAGTAAGATTGTATCATTTTCTATGTAAAAGCTATGGCGTATTAACTCTACCCTTACTTAGGAGATGAAGTTTTCCAAATACCAAACAGGTAAGGAAATAAGATTGGCTCTTCAAACACAAAAATATATGCATCAAAATGAGTGATGGCCTTCAAAATAATAACTTCTACCACAGTAAGCTGAACTCTGTAATTGACTTGTCAGTTACACAAGAAAATGACTCACATTATTTACTTCGTTTCTTGTTTGTGAACAAAAAATAAGATGATCCAGTGTACCTTCCCAGGCTTGGAAGTAATTGAATTTTAACTCTTTTCAAAAATAAAATTTGTCTTCAAAGAATCAAAGTTTGCTTCTTGGAAGATATTAAAGGAAACTCCCCGCTCCCACCCCACCCAAGTCCAGCAAGCAGAGTTCTGTAAGAGTTTCCGTAGCATCACACAAGGCCACTGCCTCGAAGGTCAGTGCTTTCTGGGAGGTAACAGATACTTGCTAAAAATAATGAGCTTTGTCACCTTATCAGACGCTTCTCTCTGCTCTGCCTGGACTAATTCATCGCATATTTTAAGTGAATGTGGTATATCAGCCAAATTTTTCGGTAACACCAGTTGGCAGTGGCCTGTGCAGAGAGTCAAGTAAAAGGGATTGAAAGCGTCTAAATGAGAGTAACTGCCTCACGCTGCCTGTCACCTCTCCGGAAGGGAGCGTGGAGGAGCAGCATGGCAGGACAGAGAGTATCTGGATGACAGAGTCTGTCACAGAAACCTGGGCACTGCTAGAAGAGTACTAACCCAGAGTTAGGAGCAGGGAATGAGTGAGGCAAGTGAGGGCACAAAGGTTCAAAATATACAAAGGTTCCGGTGGTTAAGAACCCACCTTTCAATGCCGGAGATGCAGGTTCAATCCCTGGTCTGGGAACTAAGATCCCACATACCACGAGGCAGCTGAGTCCGCGCTCTGCAAACTGCAGAGCCCACATGCTCCCACATGCCACAGTGAAGATCCCGCATGCCACAACTAAGATCTGATGCAGCCATAAATAAATAACTAAATATTAAGAAAAACTTACTTTAAAGTCAAAAATTAAAAAAAAAATCTTATTTGCCTTAAAAAAAAATCATTTCTGATAGTATTTCTTTGACGGCTCCACTTGGTGTTACAATTCTTATGTGGCAGTGAGTTCCCCCAAATGTTGTTTGTCTTAAAAAAAAAAAATCTTTATTTCATCTTTACTTTTGGGAAGTATTTTCACTTGGAATAGAATTCCAAGATCTCTGTTGATTTTTATTTTTCAGTGCTTAAACGATACCACTCCATTGTGTGCTAGCTTGCACAGTTTCTGAAAATTAGTCTTCTGTAATTCTTACCTTTATATTTGCTGTTTTTCTTTATTCTTGATTTTGAGCAGTTTGGCTATGATACAGCTGGCTGTGTCTTGTTTGGTATCTTTCTCTCTTGGGATTCTGTGAGTTTCTTGGAACTGAATTTTGATGGCTTCCTTATTTCATAAAATTCTCAGCCATTATTTCTTCAAATGTTTCTTCTGATTCTTGTTCTCATCTCTTTCCGAGAAGTCCAATTTACACTATATTAGACTATTTGATAGTCTATTAGAGGCCTTTTGTGCTTGATTCTGTTTTATTTTGTTTTTTAAATTTTTTTCTCCTTGCGGTTTAATGAGAATAATTTCTCTTGACTTACCTTCAACTGTACAGTTTCTTTCCTCAACTTTTATGTCTAGTGAACAAATGTAACCTCTCTGATATATAATTTTTTTGTCTTTAGCATTTCCATTTGATTCTCATTTAACTGTTTCCATGTTATTTGCTGAAATTACCTGTTTATGTATTTTGTCTACCTTTTCCAACTAGATACTTTAACATATTAGTCATAGTTATTTTAAAATTGCTGATTGATACTTCCAACATTTGGGTCATGTTTGAGTTTGTCTCTGTTGATTGCTTTGTCCTTTCTCATGGGCCTTTTTTGTTTATTTATTTTTTTATGTATGTGTTTCAAAATCTTTGATTAAATGCCAGACTCCATGTATGGAAGAATGAAGACTGAAATAATATTTATGCCTGAAAGTGGGCATTCTTTGTTGTCAAGCTGTTGATGTAAGAGCTAATTGAAACTTGAGCTGGATTTGAGGTTCGTTGTTGATACTGTTACTTTCAGTGCACCATCGCTTTCAAATTCCTCTAGAACTGAGCTGCTAATGCCTTGAGCGTATTGTCTAACATCTATAATATTTTCAGACTCTTGAGTTCAAGTCCATTTTTTGCCTCTTTGACCCACATTGGGTGGGCCCTTGCATGCCAGAGTTTTTATTAGTGTTCCCGTTCCCCATCAGATTTCGGGAGTCCTTGTGTGCCTGTATTGCAGAGGGGCTTTCTACCCATACACTTATCCTTCCTCCAGTGGTAAGCAGCAATTTCTTGTTATTCAGTGGTGGACTTGGAGTGGGGCAGGGCTGTTTATGTTATCCTTTCTAGTCTGTCTTAGGTATGAGTCAGTTTCACATATGTGATTGGTCTAAGCAGGAGTTTGCTGCTTATACTCAAGTGAGATCAAACCTCTTCTTGTTATAGAAGTCAGATCTTAGGTTCAAGAAGTTTTTATTTTTAAAATATTTATTTATTTATTTATTTGGCTGTGCAGGATCCCAGCTGTGGCTTGTGAAATCTTCAATCTTTGTGACATGCAAACTCCTAGCAGTGGCATGTGCAATTCAGGTCCCTGATCAGGGATTGAATTCAAGTCCCCTGTGTTGGGAATCCCAAGTTTTAGCCACTAAACCACCAGTAAAGTCCACAAAGAATGTTTTATTTTCCTCCCTTATGGGTTGAGAATTTTTTTCCTCCCACCCTTCTGTGTATTGAAATTATTTTTGAATATATCCTATGGACCTGGGAAAACAATAGCATGGGAAAGACTAGAGATCTCTTCAGGAAAATTAGAGATACCGAGGGAATATTTCATGCAAAGATGGGCTCAATAAAGGACAGAAATGGTAGGGATCTAACAGAAGCAATTAAGAAGAGGTGGCAAGAATACACAGAAGAACTGTACAAAAAAGATCTTTACAACCCAGATAATCATGATGGTGTGATCACTCACCTAGAGCCAGACATCCTGGAATGTGAAGTCAAGTGGCCTTAGGAAACATCACTATGAACAAAACTAGTTGAGATGATGGAATTTCAGTTGAGCTATTTCAAATCCTGAAAGTCGATGCTGTGAAAGTGCTGCACTCAGTATGCCAGCAAATTTGGAAAACTCAGCAGTGGCCGCAGGACTGGAAAAGGTCAGTTTTCATTCCAGTCCCAAAGAAAGGCAATGCTCAAACTATCACACAATTGCACTCATCTCACACGCTAGTAAAGTAATGCTTAAAATTCTCCAAGTCAGGCTTCAGCAATACATGAACCGTGAACTTCCAGATGTTCAAGCTGGTTTTAGAAGAGGCAGAGGAACCAGAGATCAAATTGCCAACATCTGCTGGATCATGGAAAAAGCAAGAGTTCCAGAAAAACATCTATTTCAGCTTTGTTGACTATGCCAAAGCCTTTGATTATGTGGATCACAATAAACTGTGGAAAATTCTGAAAGAGATGGGAATACCAGACCACCTGACCTGCCTCTTGAGAAACCTATATGCAGGTCAGGAAACAACAGTTAGAACTGGACATGCAACAACAGACTGCTTCCAAATAGGAAAAGGAGTACGTCAAGGCTGCATATTGTCACCCTGCTTATTTAACTTCTATGCAGAGTACATCATGAGAAACGCTGGGCTGGAGGAAGCAGAAGCTGGAATCAAGATTGCTGGGAGAAATATCAATAACCTCAGATATNAATTTAAAAAAAAAGAAAAGAAAAAAAATTAAAAAAAATAAAAAATAAAAATAAAGTTATTTATGATTCTAGTGTTCAATATCAAGTGAGAGTCATGTTTTATGTACTTTATGTATATTCATATTGAGTAATATCAATTGTTTAATTTTGCAAAATACTTGCCAGCCTCCATGTGAACTGCTGCAAATACTGAATTAATTTATGGATACCTCTGGGATGTTAAATTAGAGAATGCACAAAAACAAGAAAATGGTTATTTGGTAGTGCTGGGAGATGGTATGTTCTTATAGAAGAATCTCTTGCATTCAAGGAATCTTAGTGGAGAGATCTGATAAGTGGACTTATCTTTCTTCTGTTACATAAGCTCTTCCATTGTTTGTATTCACTGGCGAAGCAGTCTTTGTCTGTACAGGTAGTGGCACAACCTAGGAACTTCACAGCATTCAGATGTTGCCTTTTGTTTCAAGGACACTGGCCAGAAAACATGGATAAGCAGCTCCCTGGGACCTGAGCAGTGTTAACCGTGAGAACAGGATGTCACAGTGTTGCGTGTGAGATCCCAAATAACCAGAGTGTCCTGTGTTCAACTCTAATGTACGTGTGCATGTGTTTGTGGTTTTCGGGCTCCCTTGCCAGCCTGGACCAAGAGCAGTCTATCCCTACCCTGTCAAAAGAGAAATACTAATCTTAGGCATGAGGTGAGATTACAAGTATGGTCTTTCTTCTCAAAATCTCACTGACTCTGATGAATGCAGAGTGGAGGTGGAGGTGGAGGACAGACCAGTGGGTCTCACTTTGCTAACAAAAATAGGCTTTCTCTGCTGAGTTACATAGCATGGCCATTTTAGTGTCACCATATCTGCCAATCTGGCTGTTAAATTCACTGAATTGCAAAAGACAGAGGCAAAGTTTCTCATTCATTCATTCACTCACTCAATGTGAATTTACTGAGCACCTGTTTTGTGGGTCTTCTCTGGATTCAGGGAATAAAGAAGTGAATGGCGTTGTGAGAGTCTCATAATGTAGAGGAGACAGGCATGTAATAAAGGTAATACTGTGAGTTAAGTATTTACAGGTGTGCTTAAGGGGCTCCGGGAACACAGAGGAAAGAGCAACTGCTGTGTCAGTACGGCCTAGAGAAGGCTTCGGGGGATGAGGCAGAGCAATTCTGGCTCCCATTAGTTGCTGACTGAATGCCTGCCATGTTCCAGGCCTTCTACATATACTGTCATGTTTACTGCCCACAGTAACTTGCAGAGGTGGTCATGTGTGTCCATTTTATGCGTGAGAAAGGTTAAGTAAATTGCTCAATGTTACACAGCTAGTAAGTGACGGTAAGATGTTTAACACCCATATCTTCCTAATTCCACTATGGATGGACTTTTCACTCTGTCCTTATATTTGAAGAGTCTTGAAAGACGTGTAGGAATTTACTTGAGTGAAACAAGAGGGTAAAGAGCATCCAGGCAAGAGCAATAGCATTTGTTATTCAAGATCTCAGGTGTAAACTAAAATTATAAAGCATAGCCTATCCATAAAGATGACATCACATAAACGTGTAATTACAGCCATTTGACTGATTGCATAGGGTCCTGTGCAAATCCCTTTGCTTGGTTGATCTACAATACTTTCTAAAGGTCAAGTTCTTGGTAACATCTAAATTCTCTCCATTCAGACACAGCATTCCTACACTTTCATGAATGTACTCCTGTGTGTGTGTGTTTGTGGTGGGGAAACAGGGTATAGGAAGATTCTCTAGTGGGCGGTCCTGGTACTCTCCCATGGATTTCTTTTTTCTAAGCTTTTTTAAACTCGAAATTAGTTTTCCAGACATTTCCCAGCAAGCAGTTTGAGATGTGAGACCATGCTCTGTCTATGGCACCATCTGAAGGTAACATGGATTCTCCAACATAGAATCATTAGTACTGGAGTCTGGTTTCAGTACAACAAACCAAGGTGAAATGAAATATTTTCTGCCATACAGCGAGCAAGAAATGTCACAGCCATCAGTGATTCCAGCCCTCCAAACATGACTGAAGGCTCCCAAAATGGAACACAATGCCTGCAATCCATCAACCCCCCATACTCTCTCCCCCACCNGCATGCTGCGATTCATGGGGTCGCAAAGAGTCAGACACGACTGAGCGACTGAACTGAACTGAACTGAATTGTGGTCTCTTGGGTTGAAAATTCTTGGGTCTCTACTTTCCCTTTTAAAAAGTAATGTCTTTTCCTCTGAAGCATTTTGTCATTCCTGAGTTGATAGAAGTCTCCCATTTTTGGAAGAATGCAGGAAACAGAAAATATAGAGCATTTGCAGTCACCTTCAATGGCTTTATTTCCCTGCTTGTCAAGTTTGCCAAAAAAATTAGATTGCTAGAGATAATGGCTAAATGTTCCTATTGTTTTTAGAAAAACAGTTTTGTAGGAGAGAAAACATGGAAACTTAAAAAAAAATTAAAGTGCTGTTGCTATCCATTGAGGGGTCACTGCCAGTTCTGTGCATGTCAACAAGATTCCGGTCTAGTAAACTGCCTGAAATCCCTGTCATTGTTCAGCATTGAGGAGAAAACCTTAGCCGTTAATTATCTATTTTTATAATACATTATTTATTTATAATCTGAAAGGAGGAAGTTAGAGCCCCAACTTTTTTTCTAGATTAGGATCCATCGATTACTTTCCTAGATCTGCTTCTAGTGGAATCAAAATTGTTCTCATTCATCAGTTCTTATTTTTTCCATGATTTAGTTCAGATGCCTCCTGCCTCCTAACATGCATGCTTAGGCTGTGTTTGCAGAGTGAGGTTATTGGTATCAGGAGCTCCTGGAGAGATACATGGAGGTGGGTAGCCTTATCATGTGTGGTCATCTACTAATTTCTTGTGATCTTGTCACAGGCCCTTTGGGAAGGAACTGTGACTCTGTGTGCCTTTTTACTCTTGGTATCTTAGTGAGACATAGGGAGGCCTTGCATGCTGCAGTCCATGGGGGTCACAAAGAGTCCAACACGACTTAGCAACTGAACAACAACAAAATCTTAGCATAGTGAGTAGCACAAAGTAGGTACTTAATGAAGAAAGAATGACAATGTAAGCTCCACGTGGCCAGGGACCACGTCTTCCTTGTGCATTTTATGTGCCCCTTAGCACAGTTACATAGTAGGTGATCAATAAAATATGACTGAATCAGAAATTTAGTGTCAGATTTNCGCTGCTGTGTGTAAAGCAGGCAGCTGTTGAGAAGCTGCTGTAGCGCGCAGGGAGCTCAGCTTGGCACTCTGTAATGACCCAGAGGCATGGGATGGGGGGCGGTGGAAGGGAAGCTCTACAGGGAGGGGATCTATTCACATTGTTGTATGAGCTTCCCTGGTGGCTTAGATGGTAAAGAATCTGCCTGCAATTCAGAAGACCCAGGTTTGATCCCTGCGTCAGGAAGATCCCCTGGAGAAGGAAATGGCAATCCACTCCAGTATTCTTGCCTGGAAATCCCATGGACGGAAGAGACTGGTAGACTACAGTCTGTTGTTGTACATCAGAAACTAACACAATACTGTAAAGCAATTATCCTCCAATTAAAAAGAAATATGGTATAACCAGCAAAAAAATAAAAATAAAAAAGAAAGGGTTTAAACAAATCTCAGGACTAGTAAACCAAGTGATGATGTTCATGAACCTCTTTTTTTCCCTTTTCAGAAAATGGCTGCCCAGGAGAAAGCCCCTGAGGAGAGGATTTCACAGTTTGATCCTGCTGTGCTCCCAGAGATGTCTGCTTTTCTGGGTGTAAATGCACTTCGATATGTAAAGGAAGTAGAAGAAGAGCACAGAGACAGAGAAAAAATGCAAAAACGCTTTAATTCACAAATGCGTAGTGAAGCAAAAAGCTTAAAGACTTTTGTGACCTATAACACCTTCAGCTCGTGGACACCCCAGGAGATGGCAGAGGCTGGGTTTTATTTCACTGGCACAAAATCTGGCATTCAGTGCTTCTGCTGTAGCTTAATCCTCTTTGGTGCTGGCCTCCAGAGTTCCCCCATGGAACACCACAAGAAATTCCATCCAGACTGTGAGTTCCTTCTGGGTAAAGATGTTGGTAACATTCCCAAGTATGATATAAGAGTTCAGAATCCAGAGAACACGTTGAGGAAGGATGACAAAGCAAGGTACCAGGAAGAGAAGGCCAGACTCGAATCCTTCGAGAACTGGCCATTTTATGCCCGAGGGACATCCCCAAGGGAGCTCTCAGCTGCTGGCTTTGTCTTTATAGGTAATTTGAAATCATTTTCTGAAATGTTTCACTGGAATTAAGTTTAGATTCAGTTGCAATATTTTGTTCAGGTGCAGCATTTTCTGAATCTTTCCTAACTTGGTCTTGGTACATCTATTTGCTCAAGATTCAACTTCAGTAATTTTACTTTAGCTTTAATACAACATGTCAGTTTACCAAAAATATAAGCAAAATAAGAAAGTGACTTTTTCTAAAATTTTGGATGTTAGATAATACTTGACTGGATTTCTAAGGCCCTGAAAATAAACTGTGAGGTCAGCCTGACCCTAGTCTCCTTCTTACTCATCCTCCTTTTACTGCTCTTAAATGGCTGTTCTCTGATTCTTTTAAATTCTTAAGTGATTGTTCTCTTAACTGCTGCAGTATTGGAGGGTTTTGGTGGGTGTGTGTATTTAACCTTAAGTTTAATTACAGCATAGAGGTCAAGTTGCATTTCAGAAAACTGTGTCTGTGTGCTCAGTGCTCACTCAGTCATGTTCACCTCTTTGAGACCCTGTGGACAGGGGCCCTCCAGTCTCCTCTGTCCACGGAATTCTCCAGATAAGAATACTGAAGGAAATTGTACCTTGTTTGAGTTGTCCTAGCCACGCCATAAATGTCATGACAGATCTAAGTGAGAATCCTAATTAATACATACAGCTATCATTTACTGAGCACCTACTTGATTCTAGGCCCACCACCACCACCAGGCATGGATTAAGCACTTACACTAATCCAACAAACTTGTCCTTTCCCCCCATTTCACAGCTAACGTCACTGAGGCCCAAAGAGTTTAAGAAATGTGCCTAAGGATAGCCAACAAAGACCTACTGTGTAGCACAGGGAACTCTGCTCAATGTTATATGGCAGCCCGAATGGGAGGGCAGTTTGGGGAAGAATGAATATGCATATATGTATGGCTGAGTCCCTTTGCTGTCCACAACATTGTTAATCGACTATGTGCTGTGCTTAGTCACTCAGTCATGTCTGACTCTTTGCGAACCCATGGACTGTAGCCCGCCAGGCTCCTCTGTCCGTGGGATTCTCCTGGCAAGAATGCAGGAGTGGGTTGTCATACCCTCCTCCAGGGGGTCTTCTCAACTCAGGGGTCAAACCCAGGTCTCCTGCATTGCAGGCGGATTCTTTACCATCTGAGCCACCAGGGAGCGAATGTTAGTTAGTTAGTTCAGTCGCTCAGTTGTGTCCGACTCTTTGCATGCCAGGCCTCCCTGTCCATCACCAACTCCCGGAGTTCACTCAAATTCACGTCATCAAGTCAGTGACACCATCTAGCCATCTCATCCTCTGTTGTCCCCTTTTCCTCCTGCCCCCAATCCCTCCCAGCATCAGAGTCTTTTCCNTTTGCATGCCAGGCCTCCCTGTCCATCACCAACTCCCGGAGTTCACTCAAATTCACGTCATCAAGTCAGTGACACCATCTAGCCATCTCATCCTCTGTTGTCCCCTTTTCCTCCTGCCCCCAATCCCTCCCAGCATCAGAGTCTTTTCCAATGAGTCAACTCTTCTCATGAGGTGGCCAAAGTACTGGAGTTTCAGCTTTAGCATCATTCCTTCCAAAGAAATCCCAGGGTTGATCTCCTTCAGAATGGACTGGTTGGATCTCCTTGCAGTCCAAGGGACTCTCAAGAGTCTTCTCAACACCACAGTTCAAAAGCATCAATTCTTCGGTGCTCAGCCTTCTTCACAGTCCAACTCTCACATCCATACATGACCACTGGAAAAACCATAGCCTTGACTAGACGGACCTTAGTCTGCCAAGTAATGTCTGCTTTTGAATATACTTACTCCTCTCCATACGGAGAAGGAAATGGCAACACACTCCAGTATCCTTCTTGGAGAATCCCCTGGACAGAGGAGCCTGGAGGGCTGCAGTCCCTGGGGTCACAAGAATTGGACACGGCTGAGTAACTAAACCACCACCTCCAACTCTACATACAGTAAAATACAACTCTGTGGGAAACGCGAGTTCTCAGGGCAGTCTGGAAAATGCTGGGTTAGATAAACAGGCTGTAGTATGTGTCAGAGCCTCTAACATGCTCTGAAGTACTGCAAATCTCCTAATGGGGTGACAGTTTGTCAGAATCTCCAGAACTATTTGATCCCGAAAACTTTCAGTGATGAGCTTCTCTTGGGACTAGGGTTTTCACCCAAGGCACTCTGAGGGCAATAGCATATAGCTTCTTTGTTGTTTTCCTTTATTTCATTACATTTTCACATCTTTTTACCATTTCTCTAAATATAAAATGACTTTCCTTTCCTGGTTTTTTCTCTATTCAATTTTGTCTGCTCCTGAATCAAAAAGTCTGATTTAAATAAATAGGTATTGAGTACATTTGAAATTAAAATTAAATAGCTTTAAGCGTTTGGTGGGGCTTCCCAGGTGGTACAGTGGTAAAGAATCTGCCTGCCAGTGCAGGAGACACAGGAGAGGTGAGTTCGATTCCTGGGTCAGAAACATCCCCTAGAGGAGGAAATGGCAACCCACTCCAGTATCCTTGCCTGGAGAATCCCTTGGACAGAGGAGCCTGGAGGGCTACAGTCCATGGGGTCGCAAAGAGTCAGACATGACTTGGCAAATAGAGAGAGGGACTTGGGAAATCTCAGGCCCCTGGGTGTTGTTTTAGGGACAGCGGTCACAGTTTGTGTTCTGCCTACTCTGCTAGAGAATGAGATGGACTTCCAGGCAAGCAGGCAGCAGAGTATTGGGTCTGGAAAAGCCTCTGCGACATTGTTCCATGAGCCAGTAGTGACCAGAAAAGCATTAGAAAATGCTTATCCCACTAAAGGTTTTTCCAGAATCCTTATAACCCTAACTTACGACTCCGTAGTGCTTTCTTTGAGCCTTGAAATTTTCATTACTTATTTCTACAATGTTTCCTCTTATTAAAAATAAAAAATCAGATGGCACGTATCCACGTTTTAAATTGGAGTAAATTAGAATTAAAGCTAACTCTCTTGGCAGCATGTCTTTAAGGTTATATGACCTTCTTGAGAAAATTGTCTATTTTCAAATCTCAGGAGTCTTCAAAGCACAAAGGTCGGGAGAACATAACACAGATGTCCAAGATGACCCACTGGCAAACTATCCCCCTCCTCAGCGACTACCCCTCTCTTGACATCACCCAAGATTCTCACCTGCTTCAGATGCAATGTGACAAGTACCAGTCCCAGCAGTGGGCCATGGAAGGGGCCCAGAGCTGAGAGGATGAGGGTCAATAACCAGGAGCCTCCTCTCCCAGCCACACACCACAGACCCCATTGTGACATCCCTTTCACCCACTGCAGCCCCGTGTCCGTGACAAAGCCAGAGAGGCCAGCAGATCTCTAACTGCCAACATAGTCACCCAGCCCCAACAACTGTCACAAAGCAGGGATGAATGGATTAACTCCTTCCAGGTTCCTATGGAATTTCCTACCTTCACTGCATTTATAGCAGGTCACTTCGTTTATTGTTTTTGTATGCTGTCTCAGGATGTGGGGTGGACTAAAGAATTGTTTGGGGTAGGAAGACTTTTTTCCATGTCTGGCTTTTTCCCAAAAACAGGGATTTTTGGCAACTCTCCTCCATTGTGTGGGCTGTCCCTTTCACCCTGCACGAGCCTCAGAAACCTGCCTCCCCACAGGCCCCCTTTCTTCCTCCCACCCTGCGGTTTCCTTCTCTACCTCCCCAGATTTCCTTCCTGCCCCTCTGCTGCAGCTGTCCACGGAGGCTAGAAACCGCTTCTTCTCCAGCCAGAGGAACCCAAGCATCCTTTCTTTACTGCCTGCTTGTGAATGAGGGGGTTGTCCTGGCAGTCAAATTAAATGAATGGCTATGCTTGCAAAATGCACAATTTATCCTGCTGGGGCCCCAGTGAAGACTCTAAAATTCACCTGAGCAGACTCGAGGGCAAGACAAGAAACCCCTGAGCTGGGGCTCTCAGCCTCTTTCATCTAGTTGCTGAGAGCTGCAGCCTGGTGTGCTGGAAACAGCCTGGGCTTGGGAGTTTAGACACACTTGATTTTGAATCAAGACTCGGCCTTTGGCTGCTGTGTGACCTTAGGCAAATTACTTAACTTCTCTGAGCCTCTCACCTATAAAGAGGGGATAAAAGAGCTACTTTCCCTTTGGGGACATTGGTATAGAGTATGTAAAGTGCCTGGTACTGGGGCAACGCTCAATCAGTGGCAACCCTTATTGTTTAGATTTGTTCTGAGGAGTATAAAAAACTGAAATGAAGTTGAGTTGGCAAGAGGGCTCTTCCCCATGGAAGTCACAGCTGTCGCTTTGCTGGAGTTGCACCGGCCAGCTGGACACTGATGGCGCCAAGGACTGCCCCCGAATAGGGTATAAGGGCACCATTTTGGAATTTGAGCATGGATATCTCCTTGCCTGGTGCCATGTGAACCTGGCCTCCTGCCCTCCCTGCTGGTGACTGTCTTATTGTGGGGGAAGGGAGAGAGCATCCCAAGACCCCCGGAAAAGTGGCTCTTGTTAGAGGATGGAAATCCTCCACCATGCACCGCAGACTCAGTTCCCAGAGCACGTGCTGAGCTCCTGTGCTCTTCGGTGGTCCTTCCTGACCAGGAGACAGCGTCCCCTACCTTCCAGAAGTGGGACTGGTGATGGACAAAGGGGAAGACAATGGAAGAGAATTACTTCTTTCTTTTCTTCTTTCTTGGAAATCCAAGGTGGCCGTAACATTAGAAAGACAGATGCTATCCTCTCCCCATTACAGGTAATGAGAGAAACATTGCTATTGTTCATATGTTTCCTGCCCATTCTTTTAATTTAGTGACAGAAGATGCTCCTCCACAGAGAAGAAGTGGGCATGGAGTCAGGCTGGGCCAACTCTCCAAGCACCATTGCTGGTCCTTCCCTCCTGGAAGGACTTCCCTGGTGGTTCAGTGGTTAAGACTCTGAACTTCCACTGTGGGGGGCGGGGAGGGGGGAGTAGAACAACAAAATGAAAATAAGCAACCAGAGTCCCCCTGGGAACTGTGTATACTGACACCAGGTGAGAGATCCCCTCTTTCCTCTCTGCACTCAATGTGGGGTTGGTGTCGGCCCCAAGGAGCCAGTAGTCATGTTCTCCACGATGCTGAGAAGTTTATCCTAGAAACCACCCTACTCCTCCCTTTTTAGTATTTGGCTACATGAACCAATGTACTTCTTTTTGTTTGTTTAATTAAGCTAGTAGGGGTGAGGTTTCCCTCTTTTTTAAATGTATTTATATATTTTTAAATATTATTTATTTATTCGGCTGCACCGGGTCTCAGTTGCAGCAGTGGGACCTAGAATCCAGGCTCAGAGAATCCAGGAGTGCAGAGTCTCAGCCGCGGGACCACCAAGGAAGTCCCAGGGCTTCCCTCTTTTGCAATCTAATGAGTTCCTGACTCACCCAAGTACCAAACAGAAAGGCTCTGGGATCCACAAATGCAGGCGGTGATCTTGACCCTGACTTTGGCCAGTGTTTGAAGATAGGATGTCAGATATCATGAGCCAAGTTTGCTTGTTAGGAGGGGAAATGCTCTTGTTACTACAGCCTTTAAAACTTGGAAGGGCTCGGAAGAACTGGCTGGAGGCATGTCACCCTTGTCCTCAGACTCTTCTGTACCGAATAGCTTTGGGTTTTGGTTACTTCAGAGTGCCATGTTGACGGTATAGTCTCCACTAATTAAATTCACTGGCCTTTGAGTAGTGGGCAGGAGTTTACACTTGGTCTTTCGTGGGCTTTGGCCACAGGCTCACAGGAGCCCCTTATTCATTGTAAAGACTGCTCACGTGGGCCTTTTGATTAATTTTCCATCAGTCTGCCTGGAGGTAAATGCAGAGAGCCCAGTTCATCCAACTCAAACAGGAGCTGAATCTTTGACTTTAAACAAGTGATGGCACCTTTCTGGGTTTTCGTTTTCTCCCCTGTAAACAGAGGGTGACTAAACTAGAAAACACAAAGTCCTTTTAACTCCAGGGTCTCTGGTTTTGCAGTGTGATTTATAAATGAAAGTCTTGGCATTTGGAGTGAAATTAAAGAGCAAAGATTTGGTATGTGGAGCTCTTCCACCTGAGCAAACACTACGCCCACAAAGTGTAAATTCCCACTGGTTAGGGAAACAATAGACCACCCCTGGAGTGGGAGAGGGAAGGTTCAAGACATCACTGGGAGAGAAAGACCTCTTTGCTCAGCAGCAAATAACACGCCCACTGCCAGATAAGACAATCATTAAAACCCAGGAGAATGGGCAGCACAGAATAGACTATTACATGTAGTGTGAGAACCTCATCAAGGAACTAAAGCAGCATGGAGGATAAGCTAGCACTACTTTTAAAAAANTGGAGCGGGCACCTCAAATCCTCTTCCTCTCCCTTCACTGCAGCAGTCCTCCCCAAGATGCAAACTGTTAGGAAGGTGTGAAATTAGCTCAGTTTGTCAATCAGGGAGCCCAGTTAGATGGTGGCTAAATTCTATCAAATGGAAATGGGAAAAAAACCTTTTGAAAATTGAACTAAATGAGGGACTTTTTGCTCAGGGCAGGAAAGGTACCTTCAGTTGACTTCTCACTGGAGTGAAGGTTCACCTGTAGCCCCAGGCCTTACTCCTCTGGAGAAGAAAGTGAGGAGGCGGGCCCCAGGCCACCCACGCATGAAACACACTCAAGTACACGCTACTGAATCAACTTGTCAGCAGCCTGCTAATAAGGTACATCACATACCCAACTCTCAGAGCTTTTTCATTTCCAAGAGGTATTTTGACTATCATTTACTCTGACAGTTCCCATGTTGGCCCTGGGGTGGCCATGGAGCAACCTCATCCAAAAAAAGAGAAAAGAAAAGAAAAAGTCCGACTCTTACAGAGGAAAGAGAGGGGTGCCAAGAGGGACAAATCCCACAGATTCCAGGGCCACATGCCCTAGAGCAATACTGGTTTGGCTTCTATCCCCCATCATCTTATGCCACAGAGGAGAGACACTTGAATCCCACAAAGAAAAGTATGGCAAACACATTTCATTTAGCCTCAGAATGGAGGCATTCTCCTCTTGCATGGCATCACCAGGGAGATGTTACTAAGTACTGGTTAAACAACAGCAGTACCACAACTAGGGGTGCAAATAAAAGAAGATGGAAGCCAAGAGCCTACCAAGCACACAACCTTAAAAATTAGCCAGCATCCATTCCACAAGCTCTGAGCACTACTGCCACTGCCCATAAGGGATGGGCGATAGAGCCAATGGAGTTTTCATTCCCTGCTCAGTTCTCTCCTGTAGCTGGCTCTGAATAAAGTCTTAACCCCACCCCACTCCATCAACCTTTCTAAAGGTAAAATGAATCACTGAAGCATAACAGAGTCCATGTGGTCTGTAAAAATGCCCTGTGACTCTTAAAAAACACGCTGCTATTTAAATTCAAGGGTACAAATGAAAATGAAGTTCAGATTAAAAGGTGAAAAAAAGGGAGAAAGTTAATAATTCAGTCTGTAAGTATAATAAATAGCTCACTCAGCCAAGAAGCATATGAAAAGATGCTGAACATCATTAATCAGTAAGGAAATACAACCAGTGATACAACGAGTGAGATACTCCCTCATACCCATTCACATGGCCATTAGAAAAGAAAAAAAAAAGAAAATAACAAGTGTTGGTAAGAATGTGGAGAAGTTAGAATCTTGTGCATTGTTGGTGGGAATGTAAATTGGTGCAGCTGCTACGGAAAGTAGTCCGGTGGTTCCTCAAAACATTAAAAAGAGAATTGCCATATGATCCAGCAACTCTGTTTCTGGATATATACCCAAAAGAATTGAAATCAGAGTCTCAAAGAGTTATATGTACACTCATGCTCACAGCAGTGCCATTCACAACTGATGAAAGATGGGCACCCAAGTGGCCACTGACAGATGAATGGGCAACAATATGCAGTCTGTATACATGATGGAATATTACTCAGTTTCTAAAAGGAAGGGCATTCTGACACCTGCTGTAACATGGACGAACCTTGAGTACACTATGCTAAGTGCGATCAGCAGATCACAAAAGACACATACTGTATATTTCACTTATAGGAGGACTTGAAGTAATCAGAATCTGAGGCAGACACAGTAGAACGGTGGTTACTGGGGCTGGAAGAAGGTGGAGGCTGTGGAGTCACGGTTGGATAGGAACAGTTTCAGGTTGGCAAGATGAAGTGTTCTGGAGATGGATGGATGGTGGTGATGGTTACACAGCAACATGAATGCACTTAATGGCACTGAACTGTACACTTTATGATTAACCTGGTACATTTTGTTATGTGTATTTTACTATATTTTTTTAATTGGTAAAAAAAAAAATTAGCGAACTCAGAGTATTTTTTCCTCAAGGGGGGGAAAAAATCATGCTACTTGGGAACAGAGGAGAGCAATGAAGAAGGAAATCATAAACCGTTCATGTAAAAACAATATGCATTTTTAAGCTTTTCAAATTCCAGGCTCAGCTACGGAACAGACCAACTACACACATGGACTCCACCCCCCCAAAAGACACAAGAAGCCGCTCACCTCACTGAGGTAAATAAAAAAAGAGCAGGTGGACCCATNCTGATCTCCTTTAGAATGGACTGGTTGGATCTCCTTGCAGTCCAAGACTCTCAAGAGTCTTCTCCAACACCACAGTTCAAAAGCATCAATTTTTCGGCACTCAGCCTTCTTCACAGTCCAACTCTCACATCCATACGTGACCACAGGAAAAACCATAGCCTTGACTAGACAGAGCTTGTTGGCAAAGTAATGTCTCTGCTTTTCGATATGCTGTCTAGGTTGCTCATAGTTTTTCTTCCAAGGAGTAAGCGTCTTTTAATTTCATGGTGACTGTACTCCAATATAAAATAAAGTTTAAAAAAAGAAACAAAGTATTTAAATTCCATCTCAGGTACACTGCACAGTGCCTGACACACAGTACATGCTTCCCTGGTGGCTCAGAGGTAAAGAGTCTGCCTGCAATGCGGGAGACCCAGATTCGACCCCTCAGTCAGGAAGATCCCCTGGAGAAGGAAATGGCAACCCACTCCAGTATTCTTGCCTGGAGAATTCCATGGACAGAGGAGCCTGGGGGCTACAGTCCGTGAGGTTGCAAAGACTTGGACATGACTGAGCAACCAACACTTTCGTATGTTAGATATATAATATGTTAATTGTTACTACTATTGTTAATTAATAGTAGAAGCTTGAAGAAATTCATATTGATAGTGTTACCCAAGTTGACTGTAAAGAAGAAAATTTTAAAGATTTCTAGTATAGGNGCTACAGTCCGTGAGGTTGCAAAGACTTGGACATGACTGAGCAACCAACACTTTCGTATGTTAGATATATAATATGTTAATTGTTACTACTATTGTTAATTAATAGTAGAAGCTTGAAGAAATTCATATTGATAGTGTTACCCAAGTTGACTGTAAAGAAGAAAATTTTAAAGATTTCTAGTATAGGATTCCCCAGATGTCACAGTGCACTTATCACATATTTCTTCAAGATATTATAGTTAATGTCCTAATTGACCAAGAGACTGAAGCAGAGAAAATGTAGAAAAACCACATCTTTCTGTCACGTTCACAGCGGTTGGAGTTTGTAGTTTGACTTTAATTTCCCTACCAGTTTGTGTACCATTTACATCTCAAAATGCCTAAACCACAAGTTGGTTTTCTTCTTAGTTTTGAAAGCTGATCCTTTTGTAATTCCCCTAAAAACAGTTGTCAAAAAAGAAAAATATACTTGTAGAACATACATCTCAAAAGTGGAAAAAACTATGGCCAAGTTTCCACAGAAATTCCATAGCAATGCTCCAGCTCAAGTCTTCTGTGCTTTACTTCACGAGAACAGGATTCCTCTGCTTTCCCACTGCCTTGGTGGGCATATTGAGTTCAACAGCTTGGAGTGTGTGTTAAGTATGGCCACTGCTAAGAGGTGAGGTTCAGGCTTCAAAAATGAGAGTGTGAATGAGCAGATGTGATGGAGCATGTCTCATCTATGCTCAGGGCAGTCAGCTTGCAGAGACACCTCTTCTGGATGACCCCACGGTGCTATTGCTGGGCCATCTAAGTGGCTTGCTTCCTATGTAGGTAAACGTGACACTGTCCAGTGCTTTTCCTGTGGTGGATGTTAAGGAAATTGGGAAGACGATGATGATCCCTGGAAGGAGCATGCCAAGTGGTTCCCTAAGTAAGTAGATAAATATTTTTTGCTTGTAGTTTTTTTAAGACAGAGAAAAACTACAGCATCACCCTCCCAGAGCAGAACCTTCAGTTTTGACCTTTCTTCTTCCTAAATAAGAATGCTCCAGAATTTATTCAAGCAAGAAAGTCCTGATGACACTGTGAAATTTTTTAATTATACAATTTTAAAATAGTTTCTTAATATTGTTTTATTATCTAAAATACTAAGATATGATTTTCCAAGTAAAAGTTTCAGAATCTGCCTTAATAAGTGTGGATAATTTGTATTGGGATGATGTAAAATTGTATAAAACAATGTTTAAAACATCATTACAAATGGTTTCATGTACTGCTGAATATATACCAGATGTAAACACTGTATTTCAAAAACTCAGTAAGAGTTTTGATTATTACAGTGGTCTTGAGTTCCCTGCTTACAAAATGACATGTTTTAAAAATTATTACTAATGTTACATTTATTAATGTTTTCTACATGACTGTATCTACCAAATACACATTTATTCCTTTAAAATTTTTAAAACTTTCATTCTGGAAAATTTCATATGCAAGTATAGAGACCACTTATCAACACATGGCCAAATCATATTTCATTCATCTCTCAAATACCTTTCCCCAGAAATAAAAATAATTAGATTATTTTAAAGCAAATCTCAGATATTATATAATATCACTTGTTGATATTTTAGCATATAGTTCTAAAATGCAAGAATATTTTTAAAAAACACAACCATAGTATTATTCTGCCTCCTAAAGAGGATTAGCAGTAATTCTCAATCACATCAAATACCTGAGGCAGTGTCCAAATGTCCACATCCCCTCTCTCTTCACTGTTTACTCTCTTTACTGATTTGAAGTAGGATGTAAACAGGGTCCATACATTACATTTGGTTGATATCTCATGATTTTCAGTTTACAGATTTCCTCCTCCCTGACTTTTTCTTGTCACTTTCTCATGAAATGAGCTGTGTAGTCTGTCCTGTAAAACTTCCTCCCCTGGGTTTGGCTGAATGTTTTTCTGGTGTCATTTAATATGTTTCTCTACTTCCTATATTTCCTGTAATCTGATAATTGGATCTACAGTATGCTTTGGCTCATTTTATTTAACATACATGTCATGTACCTACCACACGCAAAGAATTTGCTGGTTAGGTCTTAGGTCAACCACAAAAAAACTGGGCTGTTGTTTAGGATTATATGTCATCTTTCACACAGACAGCCATGCTCACAAAAATGGAAGGATGTCTGATCTGTTCAGTAAGAAAAAAAGCAATATGAATGCGTAGTGTATGGACTTGTTTGAAATATATAGAGGAAAAAGTTAAAATATACAAATCAAACAATTGATATCTTAAGGTTTGGGTTTGTCAGGAGATGAGGCGGAGAGGGATTTTTCACATTTTACTTTGTTCACCTCTATCTTGTTTAAATTCTGGGAAACAAATGTATTTCTTTTAAAGTTGTAAAAAAAGTGAGGGGGTGGGAGGGAGGAAGAGAACAAAGAGAAAGGATTGGGGGAGAGAGAGATGGAGAGGAAAGAGAAAGGGAGGGGAGCTCTTCCTGACAAGCAGATGAAACAGTTATAGGGATGCATGAAGCCAGATGGTTAAATACTGATTACTTTTTGGCCATGCTCACGGCTTCTGGGATCTTAGTTCCCTAATCAGGGATCAAACCCGCATCCTCTGCAGTGAAAACAAAGAATCTTAACCACTGGACCACCAGGGAGCTCCCCTGGATGGTTAAATACTTTGAATGTCATTCTGATTCGTTGACCAATCAAAAACAGACACCCAGCCAATCATACTT
>SJYV01016727.1:0-11199 GCA_006410875.1 Neotragus pygmaeus | reverse complement strand
GGCGGCACAGGCTCCCACAGCCTGGCACAGGGAGTGGGAGCCCTGCCCGCAGAGCAGAGAAAGGAAGGGGGACGCCAGAGGGCGCGGAGCCCGAGAGCTGACACCACCAGGGTACGAAGAGGCAGCTCCAGAGCTGCCAGGCCTGTTGAGTGCTCCCATCCACAAACAGCAGTGTCTACGCCGGCCGAGGCCACGCTCCCATCCACAAGCAGCAGTGTCTACACTGGCTGAGGCCATGCTTCCATCCACAAAGAGCAGTGTCTATACCAGCTGAGGCCACGCTCCCACATCCACAGGCAGCAGTGTCTGCACCGGCCGAGGCCAGGCTCCCATCCACAAGCAGCAGTGTCTACACCAGCTGAGGCCACGCTCCCACCCACGAGCAGCAGTGTCTGCACCGGCCGCGGCCACACTCCCATCCACACACACAGTGTCTGCACCGGCCAAGACCAGAAAGGAACAAACAGAGCCTGGGCGCAGCAACCGAGAGAAGGGCCAGCGGCTGCCTGCGGAGTGGGCGGGAGCCGGGAGGTGGACCGCGGTTTCTCGCCACAAGCCTTTCGTGCTACCTTTCTGGCTTGGCCAGAAAGTTCTTACCGTCTTACAGAAAAACTCAAACAAACATTTTGGCCAACCTAATACTGAAAAGTAACCTACAGACAATGTGATTGACAGGAAGAGAGTCTGTCCCCAGTGTCCTCGATCGCCAGCTGGTGGGGGGCGTCTCTCCCACCCCCACCATGCCCCCGCAGGTCTGCCCTCTCAGGGGCAATCCGCATGCAGAGTTTGCATCTTCAGTTAATACAGACGTTGGCATTTTTCTGTCAACAATGAACACGCCTCAAGATGTTCAAACACCACTTCTGTTCATGGGTTTCCCTGATAGCTCAGCTGGTAAGGACTCCCCCGGCAATGCGGGAGACCTGGGTCAGGAAGATCCCCTGGAGAAGGGCAAGGCTACCCGCTCCTGTGTTCTTGCCTGGAGAACTGTACTATGTAGTTCATGGGGTCACAGAGAGTTGGAGGTGACTGAGCGACTTTCACTCACTTTTTCTGTTCATACCTTTCTTCTCTGGAAACAGATGGGAAGCTCTGCTTTGAGTCCAGTGAGTCCTCCAAACCAAAATGCAGCCGGGACGCTCTCCGCTCACTCTCCCTCACGGGGCGGTCATCTACAGAGGAGACAGCAGGGGAAAGTAGCACGAGGCAAGAGCCAGGCCCCTCCACGGCGCGCCCGCCGGCTCCCGTGGGCAGGAAAGGCGCCCGCCGTCCGCTCGGCCTCACACGCACCTGACCAGGGGCGCTGCCCTGTTCTGGGGCCCTTCCCTCCCCCAAGGGCCGACCCACCACAGGAGCCCGTGGAGATGCTGAGCGTGGCCCCGGAGGCAGCAGCTCACACCCAGCTTGAGCCTCAGACAGGAAGGGAAACACATACCAAGTTCACGGGCAGGCATGCCCTTCTCGCCTCCTCTCGACACATATCCTGGATCCCGGGCAAGGGCCCCAAACCACCCCTAACAAGGGAGCACCCCAGCAAGTGTCCACAGGCGAGGAGCCCAGCACATCGGAGAGGAGGCCAGGCCACGTGCGGGCACCCAGGGCTCACCTCCTCGGATCCCGGGGGCTGGAACAGGAGACAGAGCCAAGCTTAACCGCTTCCGTATGTGCCCCGGACCCAAGAGGACCTCCCGCGTTCACAGCCACACCTCCTCGCGAGTACCCGAGGGAGGCTGCCCTCCCAAACGCTGGAGGCCGGCCCTCAGGAACTTGTCAGGACTGCCCCAGAATTGCTCAGGAAGCCGAGTCCACAGTGCCCTGAGGTGCACGTCCCAGTGAGAAACAAGGACCAAGGTGTGGACTCTGCACAGCAGCCCCAGCCCCAAGCAGGGTGCCCCCGGGAGCCCCCTCCAGCCCCTCGGGGACTCTGTCTGCCATAAGCCAGTCTGAGGCGTCCTGGGCTCTGCGCTCTCACGCCTGGACATGGCCTTCATGCCAATAACTCACGACTCTACTTGCTCAGCCTGAACTTCACTGAGTCAGCACCATGCCCTCACTGAACTCAAGTTCCATGTGGCTAAGACCAGTGCAAACCCCTCTCACCCAGACCACACCCTCTCTGCACGGCAGCAGCCCCCAGCCCCGGTGAGGGCCTCCTCTGCTCCCGGGCAGAGCGCTTGGGTTACTCCCTCGGAGCTCCCACGGCGCCCGGCGGGAGAGCGGGCCTTCCCAGAGCTCCAGGGCTCCCGCAGCACGGACTCTCCTTTCTCATCCGAGTACCCTTCAGACTGGAACAACTCTGTAAGACCGAATCTAAAACTTTTATCACAAGTAGAAACTCATCACTTAAGACTGAAGGCTGCACAACTTTCAAGGACTGTAATGCTTCAATAGTTTACAGAATACTACCAGTCAGCTAAGGACACAAGCATTTAATCCTCCCAAATACCTAAAAACCAACAAACCGTTTAAACCCTAAGAAGGTCTGAACAAACAGTGTGCCTCTGGGGGTCAGTGCCCCAGGCCCAGGCCAGTGTGGCCTAACCACGCAGCAGGCTCCTGAAAGCCAGCACCACCAGCCCAGGGGCGAGGCGAGGCGAGCCGAGGCAGGCACAGCCAGAGTGCTGTGAGAGACGCTCTGTGCAGCGGAGGGGCAGAACCCGGAGTGTGTGCAGGTCCCGTAGACACTGAACGGGCAGGAGCCATGGTCTGCCCACTGCCCAGTGTTGACCTGACAAGCGCTGCCATGTGCGTCTCATTTCATTATTTCAGCACCTGAGAGGTGGAGACACCCTGGAATCCCTCCAGCCTCTCCAGGCAGTCAAAGGCCCCCTGAGTGGAGAACACGTGCTGATTACTGGGGACACAGAAGGACCACCATCCTGCAAGCAGACAGTCCTAACTGCCCTCAAGTGGCGCTTCCACAGGAGGACCAGGTCCAAGACCCAAGGCCCTCCTTCCCCAGGGCCTCCCGGCTGGCACGCCCTCGGCTCCCGCTGCAGCGCCCTCCTCTGAAGCGGGACATGGGGTGGGGCGGGGGTTGGCCAGCGGTGCCTAGGCCACGGCGCTCACAGCACAGCAGCTCCCGAGAGCCGGGACAGTGGGTGAGGGCTCTGGCCTCCTTGAGCACGACACTCCTGGCCGGGCATTGCCGGCTGGCACCCTGGCAGCTCGGCCTGCAAGCCCCAGAGGTTCGGTTCTTACTGGGCCACAGTGGCAGCCGCACCTGCCAAGAGGCCCTGCCAAGAGGCCCTCCCGCTCGCTCACGCTGTCGCCCGGGGCCCGGGCAGCACAGTGCCCTCTCTGCACATGCACAACCAGGCTGAATCCAGCCGTCCGGCTGAGGCTGGGACAATGCCCGGAGGCCATGTGAGGAAGTAGATAGCAGAGCTGGAGAGCAGCTGGAGAGCCGAGCCAGCCCACACCTGCGCCCCGGCCAGCCCGGCAGGCACTCGCGGCCTCAGGAAGTGGCTTCCTGCCACCTTCCCAGGCGGCTTTCCTGTGAGAGGAGGAAATCAGCTCCCTTCTCCAGACGGGCCAGCAGCGCGATCGCCCCAAGATGACGAGCGGGGCGCCGAGCGCGGCTGGGAGCGTGGCCAGCCTACCCAGCTGCTGGAGCCCCGGGAGCATGTGCACCACGAAGAGGCGGTAGTCAGACTCGCTCTTCACCACGGGGTTCAGCCGCAGGTCCACCTCCAAGAGCCCCGTCAAGGAGTGGAGCCGGAAGACCTCCGCCAGCGAGGAGATGCGGTTGTAGTAGAGGTTGAGGCTCTCCAGCGCCGCCAGGCACTCAATGCCCTGCCGGGACAAATGCACGGTGAGAAGGGCATCGACACACATGCCCTACACACATACACCCGCCTCCCCATCACCAGACAGCAGAGCCTAGGTGAGCTCCACCACTAGCTCTGCTCCTGGGCTCTGAGGCGGCCGAGCGGGTCAATCCCTGTGGGGCCTCACGCACCAGCTGAGCGATGCATCAAACACCACGCTTTCACACCCAGCCACATCAGCGGAACCGCCGCTGCCCCGCTTCACAGATGAGGACTGAGTGCAGCCTGGACGAGATCTTGCACCAGACGCTGATGCGAGGGGCCGGGCTCCCAACCAGGGCAGGGCTGATGCGAGGGGAAGGGCTGATGTGAGGGGCCGGGCTCCCAAACAGGGCAGGGGCGCTGACAGAGTCGCGCTCCAGGCAAGGACGTCCTGCCTCCCTTTCTCCCCACTGCAGGCCCTGGCAGTTCACATGGCGTTCCCGCTCGCCATCGCCTGGCGACTTCTTGCGTCCTCTCCATCACCAGCGCCTGCCGCGTCAGGCACGCAAGCCATTCAAGGGCCCAAGGCCCCTACCAGTCAGACACACAGGGATGAGAAGTGCAGCGTGGATGCAGAGAAGGACAGCTGATGCAGGATGAAGACGGGCACACACACATCCATCTTGCGGGCCTTTCTTCCTTTACAGACACAGCCATCTTCATCAGAGCACGGTGATTTCATGGTACAGTTGGAATGCAACGCGATGCGTAAGAAACCCAGCTCACAGCAAACACAGGGGAAGGGGCACCGCGCGCACGGCCACTTTACGTGTACAGTTTACAAGTTTAGAAGCAGCCAGAAAACAGACTGCTTCTTTTTTTAACCAAAAATGTACTTTCCACTGCTATTATAGCAACAAATTTTCTTTTAAGAAACAAACCTAAAACTTACCTCTAGACTAACCAAGGAGTTTCGTGAGAGATCAAGAGATTTTAGACCTGTTAAATTCATCAAAGAATTTCCCAGGTGAGTAATCTTTTCTTGGTAAGTTCCCGGAATAGATAATGACTGAAGTTCAGCTAAGAATAGAAAATTAAGAGATTTTAACTTTATTATTTTACTGAAAATAATTACAGTAATTTATTTTCCCTCCAAAACCCACTCACCAGGAAGCCCTCCTAAGGGGTCTGCCAGCCCACTGCCTCTAAGCCTCCACGCAGGTATCACATCTGAAACCCTCTCAGGGGCTGACCTGAGGTCACGCCATTACGGGTGAGGGCCAGCGGCCCTTGGGGGGCACACACCTCTCTGAGACACACCTAGTGAGCACTCGTAAGACAAACGCCACCACAGAAACAGGGACATTTGGAGCTGGTGACGGACAGAGAGGCCTGGTGTGTGGCGATTCATGCGGTCGCAAAGTCAGACACGACTGAGCAACTGAACTGAACTGAATGAAATAGACACTCTGTGTTTGGATGCACCAGATATTTTCCTGTGAACTTTTGTTTTAAAACACATTTTGATTAAATACAAAACTGGTTTTGGGGCTTCCAGCTTCAGACAAGACAGAGCAGACACATTTCACCCTATTCCTCCCATTAGACCTAAAAACCCTGGACAACAACATGGGAAGCAAGTGCCTGGCAACTGAAGGGTGGGGGCAGAGGGCCAACTGTCTAGGGACCTGAAAAAGCACCAAGGGTTGGTTTTGTTGTCTTCTATACATACATCCCAATCTGAATGCATGAGAAGCTGGCCACCCAGAAACACCCATGGACATCTACCAAAAGATACGGGTAAGCCTGCTGCCCACTGTCAAAGGTGGACAGTGGTGGCCTTGCAGGACAGAC
This sequence comes from Neotragus pygmaeus, assembly GCA_006410875.1. NCBI lineage: Eukaryota > Metazoa > Chordata > Mammalia > Artiodactyla > Bovidae > Neotragus > Neotragus pygmaeus. Next base: position 5,593 of record SJYV01016727.1, on the reverse strand, counting down.
TGCTAACCACCCCAGCCCCACTCCCACCCAACACCAAGGGAAAGTCATGGGCCTCGTACCCCTGGCCTTGCACAGCGGCCAGCACCAGGACCGAGGGCGTGGGCCTGACTACCGTCCTGGGCGGTCTGCAACGAACCATCTGAAGATGCGTGTGACAGGGGCCTGGCCACCGCCTCAGCAAAAAGGCAGCATCCAGGCAGTGACAGAAGCGAGTAACAAGATTTAAACAGGAGGCAGAATCCCAATGAAAATGATGAATCAAAAATGATGAAGAACTAGGGAAATCTCAATCTGAATGAGAGAAAACAATAGACACCAATAATGAGATGGGATGAGAGAAACCAGAATTATCTAACAAGGATTTTAAAGCAACTGATACAAAAATAGTTCAATGAGCAATTATGAACATGCTTTAAAAAATAAGAAAGTAGGGATTCTTGGCAAAAAAACAGAAGATATAAATAAACAAATAGAAATTTGAGAACTGAAAAATACAATAACTGCAAGAAACAAACAAAAACCATGGGAGCAGCTTAATAACAGAATGGAGATGACAGGAAAAAATTCACTGAGAGTAAATGCAAAGATAAACAAAATTGTCCTATCTGACCAAGAGAGAAAACAGACTAAAAAGATGAACAGAGCTTCAAGGTCCTATAGAAAAAGAAAAAGCAATCTAACATTCATGTCCTTGGGAATCCCCGGAGTTCCAACTAGAGTTTCAAGAAGAGAAAAACAGCATGGCTTAAAAAAAAAAAAAAAAGTAATAGCCAAAAACTTTCCAAATTTGGCAAAAAGCAAAAACCTACACATTCAAGAAGTTGAAAAAACACCAAATAGAATAAAGGCAAAAGCTAACATATCAGAATCAAAAGCACTAATGGCAATGAAAGAATCTCGAGAGCAACCAGAGAGAAAGGCATCACCCAGAGGGAGACACACTGCCACGGTAGGGAGTTACTCTTCAGAAACCACGGGGCCGAAAGGAAACGCGTTCAGTGTTCAACTGCTGAAGAAAGAACTTCCATTCTAGAAATCTATGTTCTCCAATGACAGTCTTTATGACTGAAGGTGAAATACAGGTATTCTTAAATGAAGAAACATTAAGAGAACTTTTCACCAGCACGCCTGCCGGAAGATAACTGCTTAAGAAAGATCTTTAAACATTAAGGAAAGATAAAAGAAGGAAACCTGGGACATCAGGCATGAAGAAAGAAAAATGAAACAGGTAAACATGCAGGTTAATGCTTCCTCCTAAGCTATTTAAACTGTCAGATGATTGTAAAAAGAAAAAAATCTTATCATTGCTGTGGTTCTCAGGTATGCAGATGAAATAGCTAGACAAATCATACAGTGGGAGAATAGTGAAACCTAAATGGTGGTGCACTTGCAGAGTACATCATGTGAAATGCTGGGCTGGATGAAGCACAAGCTGGAATCAAGATTGCCAAGAGAAATATCAATAACCTCAGATATGCAGATGATATCTGCATATATCATATAGGGTGGCTGCATTCCGTGGTGGCTCAGAGGATACAGCATCTGCCTGCGAGGAAGGAGACCCGGGTTCGATCGCTAGGTTGGAAAGATCCCCTGGAGAAGAAAATGGCCACCCACTCCAGTATTCTTGCCTGGAGAATACCACGGACGAAGGAGCCTCGTGGGCTACAGTCCATGGGGTTGCAAAGAGTAGGACATGACTGAGCGACTTCACTTTCACGCAGATGATACCACCCTAATGGAACAAAGTGGAAAGGAACTAAAGAGCCTCTCGATGAAGGTGAAAGAGAAGAGTGAAAAAGCTGGCTTATAATTCAACATTCAGAAAACGAAGATCGTGGCATCTAGTCCCATCACTTCACAGTAAATAGAAGGGAAAAAATGCAAACAGCGAAGAGACTTTATTTTCTTGGGCTCCAAAATCACTGAGGATGGTGACTGTAGCCATGAAATTAAAAGACACTTGCTCCTTGGAGGAAAAGCTATGACAAACTTAAGACAGCGTATTAAAAAGCAAAGACATCACTTTGCTGACAGAGGTTCATATAGTCAGGCTATGGTTTTTCTAGTAGTCACGTAGAGATGTGAGAGTTGAACCATAAAGAAGGCTGAGCACCATAGGACTGATGATTTTACACTGTGGTGCTGGAGGAGACGCGAGAGTCCCTTGGACTGCAAGGAGATCCAACCAGTCCATCCTAAGGAAAATCAACCCCAGATATTCATTGGAAAGACCGATGCTAAAGCTCCAATACTTTGGCCACTTGATGTGAACAGCTGATTCATTGGAAAAGACCCCAGAGCTGGGAAAGATTGAAGGCAGGAGGAGGAGGGGACAGGAGAGGATGATATGGTTGGATGGCACCATGGACTCAACGGGCATGATTTTGAACAAACTCCAGGAGATACTGAAGGACAGGGAAGCCTGGCGTGCTGCAGTCCATTGGATCTCAAAGAGTCATACACAACTGAGCAACTGAATGACAACAACAAAAAAAATAGTGGTAAAATTTCTATTTTCACTTGACATGGTAAACCGTCCACACAAGTAAGCTGCATTAAATCACATAAACACATATACTGTAACATGTAGAGCAATGACTAAAAAAGGTATGTGAAGAGATATGCTCAGAAATAGATAAATGAAAATGAAACAATAAGGAATATTCAAGGAAGGAAGGAAGGGGCTTCCACTGCGGCTCACCTGGTAAAGAACCTGCCTGCAATGCAGCAGACATGGGTTCGATCCGTGGGTTGGGAAGATCCTCTGGAGAAGGAAAAGGCTACCCACTCCAGTATTCTGGCCTGTAAATTCCATGGACTATACAGTCCACGGGGTCGCAAAGAGTCGGACACGACTGAGGAAAAGGAAGAAAAGAGGAAACACAGAAAGGAAGGAAACAGGAAACAAAAGAAGAAAAAACAAAGGGAATAAACAGAAGAATAATAAATGGCACTCATAAGCCATGTGGATATTAACAAACGGTCTAAATATACCATAAAAGGGAAGCTTCTCTGATGGTTCGGATGGTAAAGAACCTGCCTGCAATGCAGGAGATGAGGAACCAATGCAGGGCTCGATCCCTGGGGCAGGATGATCCCCTGGAGAAGGGAATGGCTACCCACTCCAGCATTCTTGCCTGGAGAATTCCATGGACAGAGAAGACTGGCAGACTACAGTCCATGGGGTCGCAAGGAGTCAGATACAACTGAGCAACTAACATTTTCACACTGTAAAAGACAGAGGTTAGCAGAGTAGATTAGAAATTATATATAGTATATACTGACTCCCCTGTTAATTCAGTCAGTAAAGAATCTTCCTGCTATGCAATACTTTGGCCACCTAATGCGAAGAGTTGACTCACTGGAAAAGACTCTGATGCTGAGAGGGATTGAGGGCAGGAGGAGAAGGGGATGACAGAGGATGAGATGGCTGGATGGCATCACCGACTCAATGGACATGAGTTTGAGTGAACTCCGGGAGTTGGTGATGGACAGGGAGGCCTGGTATGCCGCAGTCCATGGGGTTGCAAAGAGTCGGACACGACTGAGCAACTGAACTGAACAGTCCAGAGGAATAATGACCCAAATTACCATGTAATTCTCACAAAATCAAAAGGAACCAGAAGCCAGTAGAACATGTTTGAAGTGCTAAAATTAAACTTAAAGACTGACAACCTGAGATTTTATCTCCAGCAAAAATATCCTTCAAGAATGAAGGTGAAGTGAATATATTGTCACTAAGAGAATTCGTCAGCAGTCAGCCTGCATTATGAGAAAAACTAAGCAAAGTTCTTAAGGCTGAAAGGAAGCAATCCCAGAGAGAAATTCAGATCTTCTGGAAGGAATGAAGAGCACCTGAAATGGAAAATAGGTGGGTGAACTGTCGTGAGGCTGGCAGCAAAGCTCTTTCCAGAATTCTACATCCTGTGATTCACAGGGTCGCAAAGAGTAGGACATGACAAAGCGACTGAACTGAACTGAATATTAGATAAAGTAGATGTCTCACTGTAGAAAATTATCAGGGATACGGAAGAATACTACTTATGTTACAAAGGTCACTCCAGTAGGAAGACATAAAAATCCTAAATATGTATGCACCAAAGAGCAGTTTCCAGACACATCAAGTGGAAAGAGAAACAGACAAATCCACAATTATAGTCAGGGATCTCAATACCTATCTCCTGGTAATTAAGAGCCTCAGTGGACAGAAAATTAGCAAGGATAAAAAAGAACTGAGCAACATAAGTCAACAGAATCAAACTGATGTTTATATAACACTCCAGTCACTGACAAAGTACACATTCCTTCCAGCTGCACTTGGTACATACAGGCTGGATCTTGGGCCATAAAACTAACCTCAACAAATGTAAAACAAGGTCATATGGAGTATGTTTTCTGACCATAATGGAATCACATCAGAATCAGTAACAGAAAGGAAAAAATACCAAACAAACTAGGAAAACCTCCAGTCACACAAAAATGAAAAAACATATTTCTGAACAATCCATAGGTCTAAAAGAAAGTCAATGGAAATTTAAAAAAAACACAGTGAACTAAGTGAAAATACAACAAAACTTTTGGATGCAGCTAAAGTTGTGCTTAAAGGGAAACTTACAGCACTCAAATGAAAGCCTCAAATCAGAAATCTAAGCTTTCATCTCAAGAATCAAGAGAAAGCAAAATAAATGCAAAGCAGCAGGAAGAAGAAAATAATACAAAATCAATGAAATTCAAAACCAAAAACCTATGAAGAAAACCCCAAAGCTGGCTCACCGACAAGTGTAACAAAATCCATAAACCTCAAGACAGAAATGACCAGTATCAGTAATGGAAGAAGGGTACCGCTACGGACCACACAGACATTAACAAGCTAACAAGGAAACACCGCAAACTCTATACACATACGTTTAACATGTTGGATGAAATCAGTTTTGCAAAACCCCACACAGCCATAACTCACTTAAGATGAAGTCGATAATATGAATAGTTCTATAACAACTGCAGACATCGTATCTGTAATTTAAAACCTTCAAATACAGAAATTTTCAGGTGCATAAGGTTTCGCTGGAAAGTTCTATCAAGCAAAGAGCTGGCACCAATTTTGCAGACTCTCTTCTAGAAAACCGAAGAGGCACTCTACCCACGATGTCATGAGCTCGGCATTACCTCGATACCAGAACCAAACAAAAACAGATAAAAAAGAAAACTAGCGCCCAACATCCGTCTTCAACACGAGTCCAGAGACCCTCGGCCTGGGAGAGTCCTACCGCAGGAGAGGTCGCCCCTCCTCCAGAAACGGAGGTGCTTCAAGCTTCGCAGAAGCCCAGCCTAATCCAGCTGACCAACGGGTGAAAGGAAACCCGAGTGCTCCCACCAGTTAACGCGAAAAGCACCGCCGCAAAGGCTCCGCAGACGCGCCCCGGGGGAGCGCCCCTCGGACGGCGCGCGGGCCCGCCCCTCGGGGCCTCCCTCGCCCGGACTCGCTCCTCGGGGGCCTCCGCTCCTCGGGGCCTCCGCTCGCCCGGGCCCGCCCCTCAGGAGATGTGTATAAGAGACAGGGACTATACAGTCCACGGGGTCGCAAAGAGTC
>SJYV01016726.1:0-10535 GCA_006410875.1 Neotragus pygmaeus | reverse complement strand
ATATCCATCCGTTCAATGTTAATGACAGGAATCATAATGGTATCGATGGTGATTAGAATGCAGTTTTTTGAATGCACCCAAAAGTGCTGCTTAAAAAAACCAGTATACTTAAATATGTATCGTTCTGTCAAAAATTACTTGTTAGGGGATTAACAAATTGAGAACTATAATTATTTGAAAGAAGAGCCAGCTCAGTGGTGCGGGAGCCTATAGCATGAAATGAAAATACTAGTAGGAGACTGTGAAGTGGATGTCCTTAGTTCAGGTACCACCTCTAACACTGATCAGTTATATTACCTTAGGCAAATCATTTAATTCCACTGAGCATCACTGTCATAATATATAAAATATGGATGATAATATTGCTATATAAAATATAGAATACTCTTGAAAGTGTTATGAAATCATAGCTGACTGTGTGTTTTGGGTTCTTAATCTCAGTTCTTAGCATCTATTGACTGCTAAAATTCACGTTTTCACTCTGTCCCTTGGACAATTCCACTTTCAAGGAGAGTAAGTCTCTGGAGGTAGAAAAAGGTCATATTTGCAATGCAATGGAATCCCAAAGTCAAATCCACCTATGGTTCTAATTCACTAAATCACAGCTGGTTAAGGCATGTGGCACCCTCATTTTGTACTCATCAGGGAAATGAGAAGATTCTGACCCATCCTATAACATCATAAGGATCAATACACAGTATTTGGTCTATATGATACTACATGTTTAAAATTTTTAAATAGATGTAAACAAAGAGATGTTTCTTATGAACATTAGTATCATTTGAATATAAGTATAATTTACAGACATTGATGAATTTCTAACATACATAGTGCTTTGTAGCATACAAATATACATACCATGTGTAGGCAGAACAATGATTTCTCACTATTTTTTCCAGTGAGGAATTTGTTGTTGTTGTTCATTCTCTCAGTTGTGTCTGATTCTGTGACCCCATGGACTGCAGCATGCCGGGCTTCCCTGTAAAGCTCATGTAAGTTGATCAATTCTCCCAAGTCCACATGACTGTTAAGTGACAAAGTCATCCTTTCTATATTCCCTATCCAAGGAATGGACTTATTTCTTATCTTATGTATGACTGATATCTTTCAAGTCACTGAGAAGCTACTATATACCCAACTATTTTTAAATTATGTTTATAATTCCATTGAAGAAATGCCCCTTTCTTGATAGAATTTTGGTCTCCATTAAATTCATACACACGAATGTCAAATGAAAAACCCATTATTCAGAGTCTCAAAGTCCGTTTCCTTAGGAAAAGAGTTGAAGGATGTCTAATAGATCAATATCCTGCATCAGGTTGTCTCATGAACTCTTCCAGGTCTTTGTGAAGAGACATGGTCCTTCTCAAACATGAGCATCCTGTCTTCCATTGAAAAGATGAAGTAGTGATTAAGAAAGGAATCATTAATTTATAATTGACCCCAACTGAGAAGCAGAGGTTTGAGGTAAATTAGGGCAAGAAGTTGTTCTACCACATCTTTAGTTGCTTAAGGATGCTTCCTCACAGAAAATGATAAAGCCAATTTCACTTTGATAAAATGCACCTTCTGAATTTTAGGAGAAATTCTTCTGCCTCCAACAGACCTTCTCACTAGAGGGCCCTAGGTTAGAATAGATTTCTGAGTGAGAAAATCTTTTGACATGAGCCTGCATGGTTATTATGATACTTGTTAAAATGTATAGTTTGTGAGATCAGTGATTAATGATTGCCATTTTTAAAAAATTGTCTTTCTTTCTTTTGGCTGAGCTGGGTCTTAGTTGCTGTGCAGGTGTTTCTCTAGTTGCGGGGAGTGGAGGCTACTCTCTAGCTGTGGTGCGTGGACTTCTCATTGCAGAGGTGTCTCTTGTTGTGGAGCACAGGCTTCAGTAGTATGGCACGTGGACTCAGTACTTTTGGCTCCTGGGCTCCAGAGGATGGGCTCAATAGTTGTGGCCCACAGGCTTAGATGCCCCGTGGCATGTGGGATCTTCCCAGACCAGGTATCAAACCTGTGTCTCCTGCATTGGCAGGAGGATCCTTTACTACTGAGCCACCAGGGAAGATCCTGCCATTTTTGGGGGGGGGGGTGTTGCTATATGTAGTATCTCAGGGATCAGGTAGAGTCTGTCTCTTAAATCCTAGATCTCTAAGCTACCACTGCAGAGTCAACAACTGGCTTTCAATTCGCATAGTCCCTCACTGGCCCTTTATGTCCTTCATCTCCTTGCAGTGGTTATATTGGAAATAGGAGGCACACTGTAGAGCCCATTGCATTGGGTTAAATAAATTGATAGGAGGGCTGGAATTTTAACAGGGAAGTAAAAAAATGAAGCATAGTTCCCACTGCTACTAGTATTCAGGACTTTAAAGCTGTTTTTAATGTCCAACATTGTCTACAGAGCAAGGATGCCTAAAGAGCTGATGTCACCCTACATTTATTCCTTTTAATTTTTAGAAATCCAGCTAAATTCTCTTCTTAATCTTATGGTATGAATAAACATGCTCTGCATACAGAGAGGCAAGCTTCAAGACCATGAAGTGTAAATGTGAAATCGCTGCTCTTCTTGGTTCCATGCAGACAATTGGATGTCTGTCCAGAGCATTTCTGGATAAAATGACTTAGAAGTCAGAAAAATCATTTTATGATTGGAATTCTTCTGCTTATTAGTGCTCAATGTTTACAGACCACAAATGTGTCCAGCACTTGAAACAATTTCTATTTCCAGTGATGATTCATACAAATGATTGCTTCTCTGTTGGCTAATGTGAAAAATGCAGCATTTCTTTTCATAAACATGAAGAAGACAAACAATAATTTGGAGGATAAATCAAATATAGTCCCTCTTGAATGTATTAGAAAGGTTCCTTCTTTGGTACAATTCTCAAAATGAAAGTAATGAATAACAATAAGATTGACTGCTGCAGTATCACTTGTCTTAGACTTTCCTAGGTTTGGTTCTGCAACTGATGCAAAAACCACCTCGACATCACCTTNTTGAATGTATTAGAAAGGTTCCTTCTTTGGTACAATTCTCAAAATGAAAGTAATGAATAACAATAAGATTGACTGCTGCAGTATCACTTGTCTTAGACTTTCCTAGGTTTGGTTCTGCAACTGATGCAAAAACCACCTCGACATCACCTTAGTTATTATTATACTCTTGTGGAAATTTTCTTTTGGAGAGTTCTCATGTTTTAACTTTTTATTATTGACTTGATGATGCTTGCCCCTGCCCATATAAAATGCCTCATCTAAGTTCACAGAAGACTGAAAAGAAGCTGATTTTGAAAGAATGAATTATTTTCAGTTGGACAATAGCAAGAGTTTTACATTTGCAAGTAATATAGTACTTAGTAGTTGAAATGGAGTTCCATTCATTATATTCAGTGATGGCATTTTTATTATTGTTGTAAAGTGTAGTATAGATACTGACAGTAAAGAATATAGGTAATCAACAGTTCTGTCAATCAACCAGTCAACAAATATTAATCAAGCATTTACTATAAACAAAATACAGTGTATTTCTCTGAAGATGAGGCAAAGTAATACATTATTTTGGTCTTTTAGAGACTTATGATCTATATGTGAAGGTAAGAAAAATAAATGCTATGGAATCAGGTCTCTAGGTCAGGGTATCATCTGGGGAGATCAGTTTACTGATACCTAAGAGCTTCAAAATGTGGCATTCACCTATGGATTCTTCAGTTTAAACTTTGGTTATTAGCTTGGCTGGTTCACAAAATTAATCTTATCTGTGCCCCAAATATGTTAGGATGTGACATACTAACTATATATCATATAAACCTGACATATAAACCACATAGAATGAAAATGTTGCTATCAGGCTGCCAAGTAGCCCATGGACTGAGTGATGTGTAAGCTTCTTGTGTGCACTCTGCCTGGAAAGTTTCACGATAAACAGGGATAAACAGGAAATTCGAGATATTAGAGGTATAGGATCTCTACCATATGGTTGAAATGTGAAGAAGTTGAGTAGATCCTATATCAAATGGACTGACAGAGACATCTCAAGCTCTCAGACTACTCTTTTTCATGCTCTATTTCTAATCAACCCCACTGCAAATTAATAGGGCTTTCCAGCTGGTACAGTGGTAAAGAATCCACCTGCCAATGCAGGAGATGCAGGTTCGATCCCTGGATTGCGAAGATCCCCTGGAGGAGGAAATGGCAATTCATTCCAGTATTCTTGCCTGGGAAATCTCATGAACAGAGGAGCCTGGCGGGCTTCACTCCATGGGGTCACAAAGAGTTGGACGTGACTGAGCTCTCACTCATAGGCCAGGCTAATTGATACTTTAAGTTGCTTTTTGAAAATGGTATATTATGAAATATTACATTTTTATTAAAATATATGTGTGAAATATTTATAGAATATGCATAATAATGATGAAACAAATTTCTATGTAACCACATATGGTGTGAGACATAGAAAACCAAAACTTCTGAAGCCCCCTGAATGCTAATCTACGATCTCATCATATTCTTGCTTTGCTTTATTATCTAACATACACATACACACATATTGTGTAGTTTCTTATGTTTTGATGCATACATAAATTGAATGAGATTGTATTTTTCTGTGACTTATTTTGTTTGGTCCATATTATGTTATTGCACGTAGCAAGAAGTCATTCATTTTCACACTGTATTGCTCTGTTCTCTGAGCATTTCACAATTTATTCATCCATTCTACTGCTGATGAATGAGCTTTTGGGTTGTTTCCAGGTTTTCTGCTATGATAAATACTGCTGTGTAATATTCTTCTTCACTTCTTCTCCCGTACATGTGCATATCTGGAGGAAGAGTTACTGAATCCTAAGGTACACACAGTTTCGTTTCATTGGATGATACCATGTTGTTTCTTACAGTGTTCTAATAATTGATACTCTCACTATAGGAGAGAAAGTTTCTGGTTTCTTTATATACTGACCAACATTTGGCATTGTCAGACTTCTTAATTTCTCCCAATGTTAAATAGCATCTCATTGTGCTTTTAGTCTGTATATGTTTATTTATCTAATTACTAATGAGCCTGAATACCTTTTCAATATGTTTACTGGCCATTTGCGTGATATCTATGAAAAATCTGTTTATTTCTTTTGAAAACTATTCAATTAGGTCGTTTCCTTTTCCTTATGTGTAAAGTCTTTTTCTCTTTCCTTATGTGCAAAGTCTATTTTATAGCTGTCTCTTATACACATCTCAAGAATACTGGNTTTGCGTGATATCTATGAAAAATCTGTTTATTTCTTTTGAAAACTATTCAATTAGGTCGTTTCCTTTTCCTTATGTGTAAAGTCTTTTTCTCTTTCCTTATGTGCAAAGTCTATTTTATAGCATCTTTTGCTAGTAATATATGTTATAGATATCTTTTTCCAGTTTCTGGCTTTTCACATTTATTGTACTCTTGTTGTTCAGTCATCAAGTTGTGTCTGACTCTTTGCGACCCCATGGACTGCAACAGGCCAGGCTGTCATGTTCTTCACTATCTCCTGGAGTTTGCACAAATTCATGTCCATTGAGTTGATGATGTTATCCAACCATCTTATCCTCTGCCACCCCCATGTCCTGCTGCCCTCAATCTTTACCACCATCAGAGTCTTTTCCAATGAGTCAGCTCTTTGCATCAGGTGGCCAAAGTATTAACATTTCTGCTTTAGCAACAGTCCTTCCAATGGATATTCAGGGTTGATTTCCTTTAGGATTAACTGGTTTGAGCTCCTTGCTGTCCAAGGGACTCTCAAGAGTCTTCTCCAACATTATAATTAGAAAGCATCAGTTCTTCACCTGTCAATATTCTTTATGGTCCAGCTCTCATATACATACATGACTACTGGAAAAACTATAGCTTTGACTATACACAGACCTTGGTCGGCAAAGTGATGTCTCTGCTTTTGAATATGATGTCTAGGTCTGTCATAGCTTCCCTTCCAAGGAGCAAGTGGCTTTTAATTTCATGGTTGTAGTAACCGTCTGCAGTGATTTTGGAGCCCAAGAAAATAAAATTTGTCACTGTTTCTACTTTTTACCCCTTCTATTTTCTGTGAAGTGATGGGACCTGATGCCATGATNTTCCAAGGAGCAAGTGGCTTTTAATTTCATGGTTGTAGTAACCGTCTGCAGTGATTTTGGAGCCCAAGAAAATAAAATTTGTCACTGTTTCTACTTTTTACCCCTTCTATTTTCTGTGAAGTGATGGGACCTGATGCCATGATCTTAGTTTTTTTTTTAATGTTGAGTTTCAAGCCAGATTTTTCACTTTCCTCTTTCACCCTCATCAGTTTAGTTCAGTTCAGTCACTCAGTCATGTCCAACTCCTTGTGACCCCATGGACTGAAGCATGCCAGGCTTCCCTGTCCATCACCAACTCCCAGAACTTGCTCAAACTCATGTCAAGTGGGTGATGCCATCCAACAATCTCATCATCTGTCATCCCCTTCTCCTGTCTTTAATCTTTCCCAGCATCGGTGTCTTTTCCAGTGAGGCAGTTCTTCACATCAGGTGGCCAAAATCTTGGAAATTCAGCTTCAGCATCAGTCCTTCCAATGAATATTCAGGACTGATTTCCTTTAGGATGGACTGGTTTGATCTCCTTGCAGTCCAAGGGACTCTCAAGAGTATTCTCCAACACCACAGTTCAAAAACATCAATTCTTCGGTGCTCAGCTTTCTTTATACTCCAACTCTCACGATCAGTCCTGGGTGTTCATTGGAAGGACTGATGTTGAAGCTGAAACTTCAGTCCTTTGGCCACCTGATGCGAAGAGCTGATTCATTTGAAAAGACCCTGATTCTGGGAAAGATTGAAGGCAGGAGAAGAGGATGACAGAAGATGAGATGGTTGGATCGCATCACTGACTCAATGGACATGAGTTTGGGTAAATTCCAGAAATTGGCAATGGATAGAAAGGCCTGGCATGCTGCAGTCCATGAGGTTGCAAAGAGTTGGACATGACTGACTGAACTGAAATGAACTCACATCCATACATGACTACTGGAAAAACCATAGCTTTGATTAGATGAACCTTTGTCAGCAAAGTAATGTCTCTGCTTTTTAATATGCCCTTTAGTTCCTTTTCACTTTCTTCTATTAGAGTGGTATCATCTGCATATCTGAGGTTGTTAATACTTCTCCTGGCAATCTTGATTCCAGCTTGTGATTCATCCAGCCTGGCATTTTGCATGATGTACCCTGTATATAAGTTAAACAAGCAGGGTGACAATATACAGCCTTGACATACTCCTTTCCCAATTTGAAACCAGTCCATTGTTCCATATCTGGTTCTGACTGTTGCTTCTTGACCTGAATACAGGTTTCTCAGAAGACAGGTAAGGTGGTCTGGTACTCCCATCTCTTTAAGAATGTTCCACAGTTTGTTGTGATCCACATAGTCAAAGGCTTTAGTGTAGCCAATGAATCAGAAGTATTTCTGGAATTTTCTCCCTTTCTCTATGATCCAACAAATGTTGGCAATTTGATCTCTTGTTCCTCTGCCTTGTACATCTGGAAGTTCTTGGTTCACAAACTGCTGAAACCTAACTTGAAAGATTTTGAGCATAACTATACTAGCATGTTAAATGAGCACAATTGTATGGTAGTTTGAACCTTCTTTGGGACTGGAATGAAAACTGACCTTTTCCAGTCCTGTGGCTCACTGCTGAGTTTTCCAAATTTGCTGGCATATTTTGTGTAGCACTTAGTCATCATCTTTTATGAAATTAAATAGCTCATTTGGAATTTCATCACTTCCACTAGCTTTGTTCATAGTAATGTTTCTTTTCTTTTTTAATTTAAATTTATTTATTTTAATTGGAGGCTAATTGCTTTACAATATTGTATTGATTTTGCCATACATCAACATGAATCTGCCACGGGTGTACACATGTTCCCCATCCTGAACCTCCCTCCCACCTCCCTCCCCGTACCATCCCTCTGGGTCATCCCAGTGCACCAGCCCCAAGCATTCTGTATCCTGCATTGAACCTGGACTGGCAATTTGTTTCTTATATGATATTATACATGTTTCAATGCCATTCTCCCAAATCATCCCACCCTCTTCCTCTCCCACAGAGTCCAAAAGACTGTTCTATACATCTGTGTCTCTTTTGCTGTCTCACATACAAGATTATCGTTACCATCTTTCTAAATTCCATATATATGCATTAGTATACTGTATTGGTGTTTTTCTTTCTGGCTTACTTCACTCTGTATAATAGGCTCCAGTTTCATCCCCTTCACTAGAACTGACTCAAATGTATTCTTTTTAATGGCTGAGTAATACTCCATTGTGTATATGTACTGCAGCTTTCTTATAATGTTTCTTAAGGGCCACTTGACATCACACTCCAGGATATCTGGCTCTAGGTGAGTGACCACACCATCATGGTTATCCAGGTCATTAAATCTTTTTTGTGTATAGTTCTTCTGTGTATTCTTGCCACCTCTTTTTAACCTCTTCTGCTTCTATTAGGTCCTTGCTCTTTCTGTCCTTTATCATGCCCACCCTTGCATTAAATGTTCCCTGATATCTCCAATTTTCTTGAAGAGATCTCTAGTCTTTCCCATTTTGTTGTTTTCCTCTATTTCTTTGCATTGTTCACTTAACAAGTCTTTCTTATCACTCCTTGCTATCCTCTGGATCTCTACATTCAGTTGGATACATCTTTCCCTTTCTCCCTTGCCTTTCACTTCTCTCTTTTCTCAGCTATTTGTAAAGCCTCCTCAGACAACCACTTTGCTTTCCTGCATTTCTTTTTCTTGGGGATGGTTTTGGTCATCACCTCCTTTACAGTGTTATAAACCTCCATCCTTAGATCTTTAAGCACTCTGTCTACCAGATCTAAGGCTTCCATGGTGGCTCAGATGGTAGAGTCTGCCTGCAATGTGGGAGATCTGGGTTTGATCCCTGGTCAGAAAGATCCCCTGGAGAAGGAAATGGCAACCCATTTCACTATTCTTGCTTGGAAAATCCCATGGATGTTGGAGCCTGGGAGGCTACAGTCCATGGGGCTGCAAAGAGTTGGACATGACTGAGCAATTATTTCTTTCACCAGATCTAACCCCTTGAATTTATTCATCTCCTCCACTGTATAATCATAAGGGATTTGATTTAGATCATACCTGAATGGCCTATGGATTTTCCCTACTTTCTTCAGCTTAAGCTTGAATTTTGCAATAAGGAGCTGATCTGAGCTGCAGTCAGCTCCAGGTCTTGTTTTAGCAGAATGTATAGAGCTTCTCCATCTTTGGCTACAAAGAATATAAACAATCTTATTTCGGTATTTACCATCTGATGATGTCCTTTTGTGGAGTTGTTTCTTGGGTTGTTGGAAAAAAGTGTTTCTCTTGATAAAACTCCGTTAACCTTTGTGGCCCTGCATGGTGTGGCTCATAGATTCATTGAGTTATGCAAGCCCTTTTGCCATGACAAGACTTTGATCTATGAAGGGGTTATTGTATTATTAATATAAATTTATTAATATTCCCCTTGAAGATGTGTTCTATTATCTTCTAAGTTTCTAATGTCATTCACACTTAAAATGATTAATACCTAGAGCAAATATTGTCTGTTTTAATTGTCTATGTGACTGTCATGCACATTTAGTTGTTAGTTGATGGGTATAGATCATATATGAAAACAGAAATTGGATGCTGTCCTTCTAAGGATTTGGAAATTTAAATGTCTTATGATATATTAGCATAGCACATCATAGCCTAATTTTGCAAAGGCACTTCAAAAGATAAAATGGCTTCTTATCCAAAAGAGACTTAAATGTTGTTCTGATAATATGTGATTGTATAATATAGTACCTCCAAACTTTTATGGTTTAAAATAGCTATTAGTAATGGATAAAGAAGTTGTGGTACATATACACAATGGAATATTACTCAGTCATAAAAAGGCACCCATTTGAGTCAGTTCTAATGTGGTGCATGAATCTAGAGCGTATTACACAGAGTGAAGTGACTCAGAAAGAGGAAGATAAATATCATATACTAATGCATATATACAGAATCTTGAAACATGGTACTGAAGAATTTGTTTGCAGGGCAGCAGTGGAGAAACAGACATAGAGAACAGACTTATGGACACGGGGAGAGGGTGAGAAGTATATAGAGAGTAACATGGAAACTTACATTACCATATGTAAAATAGATAACCAACAGGAATTTGCTGTATGTCTCAGGAAACTCAAACAGGTGCTCTGCATCAATCTAGAGGGGTGGGATGGGAAGAGAGATGGTAGGGAGGTTCAAGAGGGAGGGGATATATGTATATCTGAACTCCTTATTGCCAAATTCAGACTTAAACTGAAGAAAGTAGGGAAAACCACTAGACTATTCAGGTATGACCTAAATCAAATCCCTTATGATTATACAGTGGAGGTGAGAAATAGATTTAAGGGAATAGATCTGATAGACAGAGTGCCTGATGAAATGGATGGAGGTTCATGACATTGTACAGGAGACAGGGATCAAGACCACCCCCATGAAAAAGAAATGCAAAAAGG
>SJYV01016725.1:0-11164 GCA_006410875.1 Neotragus pygmaeus | reverse complement strand
TCACATCTTTTTTAAAAATATTTTTGTTTTGTATTGAGATACAGACAGTTAACAATGTTGTCATAGTTTCAGGTGAACAGCGAAGGGGCCCAGCCATACGTGTGTATGTGTGTGTGTGTGTGTTCAGTTGCTGTCATGCCTGACTCTTTGTGACCCCAAGGACTGTAGCCCCTGCCAGTCTCCTCGGTCCACAGGAGTTTTTCAAGGCAAAAATATTGCAGTGAGTTGCCGTTTCCTCCTCCAGGGGATTTTCCTGACCCAGGGATCAAACCTGCATCTCCTGCATGGGCGGGTGAATTCTTTAACCCTGAGCCACCTGGGAAGCCAGCCATACATATACATGTATCCATTCTCCCCCAAACTCCCCTCTGCCACGTAGCATTGAGCAGAGTTCCATGTGCTGTACAGTAGGTCCTTGTTGGTTATCCTTTTTAAACATAGCAGTGTGTACATTTCCATTCCAAACTGCCTACCTATCCCTTCCCCCTCATCCTTCCCCTCGGCAACCATAAGTCCATACCCTAAGTCTGTGAGCTTGTATTGAAAAATACTTGAAAAAGTGCTGGGACAACTGCTGGTCAGCATGGTCTCCAGAAATTGCTTGGTCTGTGGTCCAGAAAACCCCTCGCTGAAAACCTGGGGCTCTGATGAGTAAATTTTCTCCTGCTTCCCGAAGTTCAAGGGGAGCAGAAGGCAGCACCTGCATCTGTTTGACTTGAAAAGAGCTTTCATTACAAGAGGGCCCCTTTCTCAGAGGTGCCTGGAGTTGGACCCCTGGCATTGGAGACTGGGCTGGACCTCCTGGTACCACACTTCAAGGAAGGAGTAACACATTCAGGAGATGCGGGTTCGATCTCTGGGTTGAGAAGTTCCCCTGAAGGGAATGGCAACCCACTCCAGTATTCTTGCCTGGAGAATTCCATGAACAGAGGAGCCTGGCGGGCTACAAACAGTCCATGAGATGGCAAAGAGTCAGACACTACTGAGTGACTAACAGTCAAAATCATAATCACAATCAACACATTCAGAGAGGAGATGTAGAGGAGGTGTGAAACCTTGGGCGTTTCAGGAGAGTGGTTGTTATAAGTGACCATGTCTTAAAAACATGACATGCTTCTTTATGTTTTTTTTTTATTATTATTATTTTTTTACTTTATTTTGCTTTAAAATACTGTATTGGTTTTGCCATGCACTGACATGAATCAGTCACGGGTGTACATGAGTTCCCAATTCTGAACCCCCCTCCCACCTCCCACCCCATATCATCTCTCTGGATCATCCCCATGCACCAGCCCCAAGCATCCTGTATCCTGTATCGAACATAGACTGGCGATTCATTTCTTACATGATAGTATACATGTTTCAATTCCATTCTCCCAAGTCATCCCACCCTCTCCCTCTCCCACAGAGTCCAAAAGTCCGTTCTAAATATCTGTGTCTCTTTTGCTCTCTCGCATACAGGGTTATCATTACCATCTTTCTAAATTCCATATATATGTGTCAGTATACTGTATTGGTGTTTTTCTTTCTGGCTTACTTCATTCTATATAATAGGCTCCAGTTTCATCCACTTCATTAGAACTGATTCAAATGTATTCTTTTTAATGGCAGAGTAATATTCCATTGTGTATATGTACCACAGCTTTCTTATCCATTTGTCTGCTGATGGACATCTAGGTTGCTTCTATGTCTTGCCTGGAAAATTTCCATGGACTGAGGAGCCTGTTAGACTACAGTCCATGGNTTCTTCGGTGCTCAGCTTTCTTCACAGTCCAACTCTCACATCCATACATGACCATTGGAAAAACCATTTATAGCTGATTCTCTTTGCTGTAAGCAGAAACAAACACAGCATTGTAGTGTAACTATTCTACAATACAAGAAAAAAAGAAAGTCTCTCTCTTTTATCCTCACCATGAACCTATACTTGAAGAATGGACAAAAATAATGTCAGAGTGCTCTGAGACAGAATGGTAACCTTCCTCTTGCACAAAAGACTGTTTTTAGTATAGTTCTCTGTGTAGGATATAAAGGAATTCTATTGCTTAAAATCTAAAAATATTTGAATTCTAGTGCATGTGCTTGGAATCATACTTGGGTTCTGATTCTGTCCCAGGCAGTCCTGTCCACTTGCACTTGCCTAACCTGCAAAATGGGACAATAGTATCTGATTCTGAGGGTTGCTCTCTTGTTAAAGTACATGTTTCCCTGCCTATCACACAAGTATTCCGTGCATGTAAGTTTTTCCCACCATTTGCTTTAGTCAAGAAGGTAACAAATGTGGCAAATGATACTGTAAAATGTTAAACCATGTGTCTTTCCCCATTAACTTAAAATAAAAGCTTTTTAGTTTGTATTTGACTATAACTGATTAACTATGTTGTGATAGTTTCAGGTGGACAGCAAAGGGACTCAGTCATACATATACACGTATACATTCTCCCCCAATCCAGGCTGCCACATGACCTTGAGCAGAGTTCCCTGTGCCATACAGTAGGACCTTTTTGGTTATCCAATTTAAATATATCAAAGTGTACATGTTGATCCCTAACTCCCTGTCTCATCCCCCCATTCTTCCCCTGACAACCATAAGTTTGTTCTCTAAGTCTGTGAATCTGTTTCCGTTTTGCAGATAATTTCATTTGCGTCATTTCTTTTTAGATTCTGCATATAAGGGATGTCATACAATATTTCTTCCTCTCTGTCTGACTTTACTCAGTATGACAATCTCTAGGTCCACCCATGTTGTAGCAAATGGCATCATTTCATTCTTTTTAATGTTTGATTAATATTCCATGGTATCACAAGTTCTTTATCCATTCATCTGTTGATGGACATTTAGGTTGCTTTCATGTCTTGGTTATTGTAAATAATGCTGCAATGAACATTTTCCCCATTAACTTTTAGCCCTTCCTCCCACAGTTCTCCAAGTGGAAATTGTGATACTAGAAAACAGAGACTAAATCCCTGGTTTTCCATTTCATAAGCCACATTCCAAAGACAGGAAAGATTTGCAACAATTGTTAAGCAAGACACTTCTCCCTTCCCTCCCTCATTCTAAGCCAATCCACTTCTCTCTCTCTCTCTCTCTCTCAACTAAATAAAGGGAATCTAACTGGAAAGGGGGAGGAAGAAAGACTGGAACATAGAGAGTTGCATGCTGATGAACACTTTAGGAGAAAAAGCCTAGAATCCCAACACCTCCCTGCACTGGGCTATAAGTCCAAGGAGAAGGTGAAGCAGGCTTGGGGGATGTAAGAGTAGAGGGAAACTATACTCTAGTTCTCACTTGCATGCTGGAATTTGGACCACCCCATAGGTTTCCCTAAACCATCAGGGTGTTGGGGAAGAGAGTAGAGATGGGTGCCAAGGGTGCCAGTGCAGAGAGACTTGAGCTTGTCTCAGAGTCTCTGTGTGCCCCAAAGTCCCAGGAAGAGCCTGAGATTTCTCTCAGCATTTCTGACAGCTATGTGGATATGCCACTGAGATGCTCTGGGGTGAGGGACTACTGTCAACAGATTTCATAAGCATGGAAATGTTGGGGGCCAGGTAGGATCTCAGATACCTCTGCAGATGCCACTGGGAGAGATTACCTGCATGATATCTGGGTAAAATAACACATTCTNGAGATGCTCTGGGGTGAGGGACTACTGTCAACAGATTTCATAAGCATGGAAATGTTGGGGGCCAGGTAGGATCTCAGATACCTCTGCAGATGCCACTGGGAGAGATTACCTGCATGATATCTGGGTAAAATAACACATTCTATAATATGCCAGAAAGGGGAAAGACACTTTTGGAGGACCATGGGCTCAAGGGCTACTCCACTGATGACATGGCAATCCAAAACTACCAATGTCAAATCCCAGACAAAACTAAAAGTCAGCCATAGAAGAAGAGCAGGGAAAAGAGAAAATCCTAAATGAATCATTGTAGCTGAACGGTAGAATTTCAAAACTGGAAGTGGGACACGGTGTGTTTAGAAGACTATTTACATGGATCCTTTCTTTCTAGAGAGAAGTAAAATAAAGGAAGTCTATTTTAAGTTTAAATGCTTGTCTAAAGAATTGGCTTCAGCAAATCAAGGGGCAATTTTATAGGTGGAGCTCTTTTAACTGCTGCAAGAAGATGATTTTGGATGTTACCTAAAATTGTTTTGGTTCAGTGAGACCTTCTGGTGAGCAAGAGATTCCTGATGAGCTCCACTGAGCATTGTATGCTGTGCTGATTCTATTGCAACTTGTCTTTGTTTCTGTCCATGTGGAGTCACAAAGAATGCCTTGATATTCATGAGATGTTTATTTTTGTAACTCAATTTTATTTTATTTTTCTTACTTTTCTTTGTAGTTCTTACACTCTCTCTTTGTTGTTGTTGTTCTTATTTTTATTCCAAAGTATTAATGTCTTTGATGGTCTTGTACATCAAAGGCTTGTCTTCTTAATTTCCTTTCCATGTTGTTAATTGCTTAATTGTAAAAATGCAATTGCTTTTAGAATATTGATTGAATATCCTGCACTCTCTTTGAAGTCATTAGCTATTATAGTTAATTTTTTTCTTGTGGATTTCTAAAGATTTGATAGCCACAAAATCATATCATTGATATATAGATGATTTTACTTTTCTCTTTCTAGTCTGAAATACTTTTATTTCTTTTATTTTACTAATTGTCTCAGTTAAAATTCCCAGTTCAATGTTGAATAGAACTGAAGAGAGTGGACATCCTTGTTTTGTTCCCAACTATAGATAGGAAAAGGAATAAAAGGAATCCAAATTGGAAAAGAAGAAGTAAAACTCTCACTGTTTGCAGATGACATGATNATTCTAAATTCCATATATATGCATTAGTATACTGTATTGGTGTTTTTCTTTCTGACTTACTCCACTCTGTATAATTGGCTCTAGTTTCATCCACCTCATTAGAACTGATTCAAATGTATTCTTTTTAATGGCTGAGTAATACTCCATTTTGTATATGTACCACAGCTTTCTTATCCATTCCTCTGCTGATGGACATCTAGGTTGCTTCCCTGTCCTGGCTATTATAAACAGTGCTGCAATTGGGGTACACGTGTCTCTTTCAGTTCTGGTTTCCTCAGTGTGTATGCCCAGCGGTGGAGCAGAAAAGGAAATAAAAGGAATCCAAATTGGAAAAGAAGAAGTAAAACTCTCACTGTTTGCAGATGACATGATCCTCTACATAGAAAACCCTAAAGACTCCACCAGAAAATTACTAGAGCTAATCAATGAATATAGTAAAGTTGCAGGATGTAAAATCAACACACAGAAATCCCTTGCATTCCTATACACTAATAATGAGAAAGTAGAAAGAGAAATTAAGAAAACAATTCCATTCACCATTGCAACGAAAAGAACAAAATACTTAGGAATATATCTCCCTAAAGAAACTTGAGAGCTTTATATAGAAAACTATAAAACACTGGTGAAAGAAATCAAAGAGGACACTAACAGATGGAGAAATATATCATGTTCATGGATCAGAAGAATTAATATAGTGAAAATGAGTATACTACCTAAAGCAATCTACAGATTCAAAGCAACCCTTATCAAGCTGCCAACGATATTTTTCACAGAGCTGAATATTGAGTTTTAAGTCAGATTTTTCACTCTCCTCTTTAACCCTCATCAGGGAGAATATAGGAATAAAAAATACCAATGGGGGAAAAATCCAGAAAAGTGTAAATAGGAAAAATTAAAATAAACATAAAAACTAGGACAAACGCAACGTTTGAAAAATAAGAATGGTAGAAATAAATTCAATTATTTCAGCAAGCATAATGGATTACATCAATTCTTTCATTGAAATAACTGTTAAAACTGAACAAGGAAAGAAAAATCAAAGATAAAAAATGAGAAAAAATTGTTTCTTTCCCCCCCCAGTGGCATCCAGTTCAGTCAGTTCAGTCACTCATTCATGTGACCCCATGGACTGCAGCATGATAGAGCTCCCTTTCCATCATCCATTCCTGGAGTTTGCTCAAACTCATGTCCATCAAGTAGGTGATGCCATCCAACCATCTCATCCTTTGTCATCCCCTTCTCCTCCTGCCTTCAATCTTTTCTAATGAGTCAGCCCTTTGCATCAGGTGGTCAAAGTGTTGGAATTTCTGCTTCAGCATCAGCCCTTCCAATGAGTATTTAGGATTGATTTCCCTTAGGATTGACTGGTTTGATCTCCTTGTAGTCCAAGGGACTATCAAGAGTCTCTCCAACACCATATTTCAAAAGCATCAATTCTTCACTACTCAGCTTTCTTTATGATCCAACTTTCACATGAATACTGGAAAAATCACAGCTTTCACTAGACAGACTTTTTCAGCAAAGTAATGTCTCTGCTTTTTATTATGCTGTCTACGTTGGTCATAGCTTTTCTTCCAAGGAGAAAGTGTCTCAATTTCATGGCTGCAGTCACCATATGCAGTGATTTTGAAGCCCAAGAAAATAAAATCTACCATTGTTTCCCCATCAATTTGCCATGAAGTGATGGGACTGGATGCCATCTCAGTCTCAGTTCAGTCACTCAGTCATGTCCAAATCTTTGAGACCCCGTGGACTGCAGCACACCAGGTTTCCTTGTCTATCACCAACTCCAGGAGCTTGCTCAAACTCATGTCCATCGAGTTGGTGATGCCATTCAACCATCTCATCCTTTGTCATCCCCTTCTTATCTTGCCTCCAATCTTTCCCAGCATCAGGGTCTTTTTCAAGGAGTCAGTTCTTTTCATCAGAATTTTTGAATGTTGAGTTTTAAGCCAACTTTTTCACTCTCCTCTTTCACTTTCATCAAGAGGCTTTTAAGTTCCTCTTCACTTTCTGCCATAAGGGTAGTGTTATCTGCATATCTGAAATTATTTATATTTCTTCTTGCAATCTTGATTCTAGCTTGTGCTTCATCCAGCCTAGCATTTCACATGATGTACTCTGCATATAAGTTAAATAAGCAGGATGACAATATACAGCCTTAATATACTCCTTTCCCAATTTGGAACCAGTCTGTTATTCTATGTCTAGTTCTACGTGTTGCTTCTTGATGTGCATATAGGCTTCTCAGGAGGCAGGTAAGATGGCCTGGTATTCCCATCATGATATTCTTGGAACTTTAGATGGGTATACCTTTCTTTTTCCCCTTTGACTTTTGCTTCTCTTTTTTTTTCTCAGCTATTTGTAAGGACTCCTCAGAAAACCATTTTGCCTTTTTGTATTTCTTTTTCTTGGGGATGGTTTTGTACCATCTACCTCCTACACCATAGTGCTTCCCTGATAGCTCAGTTGGTAAAGAATTCACCTGCAGTGTGGGAGACCGTAGTTCAATTTCTGCATCAGAAAGATCTGCTGGGGAATGAATAGGCTACCCACCCAGTATTCTTGTGCTTCCCTTGTGGCTCAGCTGGTAAAGAATCTGCCTGCAATGTGTGAGACCACTTGGGTTTGATTCCTGGGTTGGGAAGATCCCCTGGAGGGGGAAAGGCTACCCACTCCAGTATTCTGGCCTGGAGAATTCCATGGACTGTACAGTCTGTGAGGTCACAAAGAGTCAAACATGACTTAGAAACTTTCATTTCACGTTACTTCCTGTACCATGTTACAATTCTCCTTTCATAGCTATCCAGGACTCTGTCTATCAGACCTAATCCCTTGAATCTATTTGTTACTTCCACTGAATCCAACAACCCATCAAAAGAATCAAGTGGGGTTTACCCCACTGATGAAACAATTCTACAGTATATACAAATCAATCAATGTGATATACCACATTAACGTACTAAAGAACAAAACAACATGATCACCTCAATAGATGCAAAAATAGCATTTGACAAAATTCAGTACCCATTTATGATAAAAACTCTCCAGAGAATGGCATAGAAGAAACTTGTCTCAACACAATAGAGACCATATACAGCAAATGTACAGCAAACAGCATTCTCAATGGCGGGAAAAAAAATTAAGCATTTCCTGTAGAATCAGGAATAAGACAAAAATGTGCATTCTTGCCACTGTTATTCAATTTAGTTTTTGAAGTCTTAACATGAAAATCAGAGTAGAAAAAAAAAGTATTGCAAATCAGAAAAGATGTAAAATTGTTACTGTTTGCAGATGACGTGATATATACATTGAAAATTCCAAACTTATCACCAGAAAAGTATTAGAACTAGTCAATGAATTTGGTAAACTTGCAGGATTCAAGGTTAATTCACTATCTTCTACATTTCCACACACTATCAATGAAAGATAAAGAGAAATTAAGGAAACAATCCCATTTACCACAGCAACAAAAAGAGTAAAATACCTAGGAATAAATTTACCTAAGAAGGCAAAAAACATGAACTCAGGAAAGTATAAGATAGTAATGAAAGAAATTATAGATGATACAAATACATGGAGAGATATACCGTGTTCTTGGATGGGAAGAATCAATATTGTGAAAATGACTATTGTACCCAAAGCATCTACAGATTAAATGCAATTCCTGTCAAACTACCAATGGCATTTTTTCACTGAATTAGAACAAAGAATCTTAAAATTCATTTAGAGACACAAAATAACCTAAATAGCCAAAGCAATCTTGAGAAGAAAAACAGAATTGGGAGGAATAAGGCTTCTTGTTTTTAGACTCTATTATAAAGCTACAGTAATCAAGATAGTATGGTACTTTCACAAAAACAGAAGTGAATCTATGAAACAGGATAGAAAGCCCAGAAATAAATCAGACCCCAAAGTTGCCTGATACACGACAAAAGGGGCAAAAATATAATATGGAGAAAAGACAGTCTATCCAGTAAATGGTGCTGGTAAACTGGAGAGCTCCATGGAAATTAGAACACATCCTAATACACACACAGAATAAACTCAAAATGGCTTAACAATCTAACTGTAAAGCCAGATACTATAAAACTCTCAGAGGAAAACATAGGCAGAAAACTCTTTGATATAAATCACAGCAAGCTCTTTTTGAACCCACTTCCTAGAGTAATAAAAACAGGAAAAAATAAGCAAATTGGACTTAATTAAATTTAAGAGCTTTTGCACAGTAAAGAAATCCATAAAAAAGATGAAAAGACAACCTTCAAAATGGGAGAAATATTTACATAAAAGTTGATCTACAAGGGATTAATCTCCAAAATATACAGGCAGCTCTTCTACTTCAATTAAAAAAAGAAAGAAAGAAAATAAAAAATGAGTAGACAATCTAAATAGACTTTCTGTCAAAGAAACCATACAAATGGCTAAAAACAAGATGAAAAGATTCACAGTATGACTCATTATTCACTTCCATTCAATCCCACAATCGTGTCCCACTCTTTGTTACCACATGGAATGCAGCATACCAGGGTCCCCTGTCTATCACCAACTCCCGAAGCTTGCTCAAACTCATGTCTATCAGGTCGGTGATGCCATCCAACCATCTCATCCTCTGTCCTCCCTTCTCTTGCATTTTCAATCATCCCCAGCATTAGGGTCCTTTCAAATGAGTCAGATTTTAGCATCAGGTGGCCCAAATATTGGAGCTTCAGCTTCAGCATCAGTACTTTCAATTAATATTCAGGACTGATTTCCTTTAGGGTTGACTAGTTTGATCTCATTGCAGTTCAAGGGACTCTTAAGAGTCTTCTCCAACACCACAGTTCAAAACTCAATTCTTCAATTCTAAGCTATCTTTATATAGATATATATACTCTCACATCCATACATGACTGCTGGAAAACTCATAGCTTTGAATAGACGGACATTTGTCGGCATAGTAATGTCTCTCCTTGTTAATATGCTGTCTAATTGGACATAGCTTTGCTTCCAAGGAAAAACGTCTTTTCATTTCATGGCTTCAGTCACCATCTGCAGTGATTTTGGATCCTAAAAAAAGAGGCTGTTTAGTTCTTCTTCATTTTCTGCCATAAGAGTGGTGTCATCTGTATATCTGAGGTTATTCTCACAGCAATCTTAATTCCAGCTTGTGCTTCATTCAGACCAGCATTTCACATGATGTACTCATCTTACTCACCTCTTGAGAAACCTATACGCAGGTTAGGAAGCAAGAGTAAGAACTGGACATGGAACAACAGATTGGCTCCAAATAGGAAAAGGAGTACCTCAAGGCTGTATATTGTCACCCTGCTTATTTAACTTATATGCAGAGTACATCATGAGAAATGCTGGGCTGGAAGAAGCACAAGCTGGAATCAAGATTACCGGGAGAGATATCAATAACCTCAGCACCAGGGTCCAGCCCACGCAGGATCCAGGGAAACCCAAAGGAGAAATGGTGTCGGCTATTGATTTACAGAGAGATAAGGAAAGAATGTTGAAGATAAGAAAATAGAGGAGAGAAAGAAGCTGAAATTCCTTGGTTTACATAGAAAGCCAATAAAACTCTGAGACAAGAAGTTTGCCCAATTCACGGAGGCTACAGGTGCCCTCCCGGTCTCGCGAGTGAGTGAAGACGTAGAAAGTCTTCCTGTTCCAGTCTTAGAAACCCGAGCAGATAAGTGAACACAGGGAGCCTCTATGCTTCAAGGGATCAGGCTGAAAGAGTGAGAGGGAGAGAGAATGATTGACACGGGGAGACCAAGCTGCTTCAGTGAGTGAGGCCCAATAGCTTTATTTTAAAAGGTACTTTTATACATTGCCTTATACACAGAGGGAAACGAAAGATGCAAGGTCATACAGAGTCAGCCTAAACATTTCAGCAGTGTTGCCCTTATCAAAACCAGGATTTTTCTGCATACCTTTCCCACATGATGTTGTGTACTGTATCCTCTTTTCCATGGGGATGGTCTTGATCCCTGTCTCCTGTACAAAGTCACAAACATCATTCCATAGTTCATCAAGCAATCTATCTATCAGATCTAGGCCCTTAAATCTATTTCTCACTTCCACTGTATAATCACAAGGGATTTGATTGAGGTCATACCTGAATGGTCTAGCGGTTTCCCCTACTTTCTTCAATTTAAGTCTGAATTTGGTAATAAGGAGTTCAGGATCTGAGCCACAGTCAGGTCCTGGTCTTGTTTTTGTTGACTGTATAGAGCTTCTCCATCTTTGGCTACATAGAATATAATCAATCTGATTTCGGTGTTGACCATCTGGTGATGTCCATGTGTAGAGTCTTCTCTTGTGTTGTTGGAAGAGGGTGTTTGCTATGACCAGTGC